>CP092883.1:47297925-47344601 GCA_030710605.1 Cordylochernes scorpioides
CATCCGTGTGCCGCTCTGCAGACCAGAATGCTATCATGAAGAAGTCCAGGCTTCCATCTCTACCAGCTGTGAACAAGCAGGTAGGCCAACCTACTTCACTTCCTACCTATTTCGTGGTCTCACTCCTGAGTGTTTATCTCACTGGCCCTTGATTGAAAGGAAATTTCCACATTGCCAATAATTCATTTTTTTTTTTTTTTTTTGCGTGTCCCTATACAATGGTACAGGCCATGTTTTCATGGTGGTAGAAGTGGTAGAAGGTTAGTGACTGCTTTTACTGTAAGTACACCACATGTCTCACATGTGAAAAGCAGTTTTGATTTTGCACTTAGAAATGTGCCAGAGCCCGTTTGGTTACTTGCACTAGCTGGTTAGGACTTTTGCAAGAATTGGGGGCCATTGGACATATTTTTTTTAAATCAAAAAAGGCCCAATACGGGATTCAATTCCGGATTGTAGGCGTTGTAACTAATGGTTTAGACCACCCTTCCACCGACCCTCATAATTCATTCTTATTAGCTAGTAGGAACAAGTGTTGTTGTTTCTTATCCCCTTATGCAAAGATTACACGAATTCCTGAGTTCATGCTCCTCGAGCTATATCTCATAGAAGGTAGGTGTAGTAGGAACAAGTTGTAAAGTAGTATGCAATTTTTTTTTTTCAATCTAGATCTATGCACATGATTATTGGCTAGGTTTATACCCCAAAAAATCCAGTGTGACATTACATTTTGGTGTTTGAACATATTTTAATATATATCCTATATTAAAAAAAAAAACTACATTGAAAAACATGAAGATGTCTCATGGTGTGCTTGCTGCAAGTAAAGTTAGCGGATTGGTTAATTAAATAGTACCCTCTGGATGTCCCATAGCCAGGGTTGTAACTTTTAGCTTATTTTGGTTGATTAGGCCAGACCTTTAGATGAGATTTATCAAGGCAGACATCTGAACATGATTGTCTTACAGACTATATACAAGAGGATAGGCAAAAATCAGATACAGAGTTTTTTTTTGCTTATCCCTAGTACACGTGGTACAGGCCATGATAATCATGGTGGGTAGTTAGCGACTGCTTTTACTGTAAGTGCACCACATGTCTACACATGTGAAAAGCAGTTCGACTTTGCACTTACTAATGCCAGAGCCCCGTTTGGTTACTTGCACTCGCTGGCGGGGTTGGACTTTTGCAAGAATGGGGCCATTGGAGCATTTTTTTTTCTTTAAACAGAAAAAAGTGTCCAATGCGGGAATTGAACCCGGTCCTAGTGGTCGAAAACCAAACGGTTTAACCAGCCTTCCACTGACCCCCATGAGAGGTCACTCATACTAGAGGACACCTCTCTACAAAGGACAGTTTTCATTTGCAAAATTATCATTTTTACTATTTTGCTACTCTCCGGTAAAAGGACATCTCTCCCTAAAGGACACTTTGGCTCTGCAATTAGGTGTTCTTTACAGGGAGATTCTACTGTTCATCTATAAGTGTTGAACAATAGGGTATTTCAGACCATCCCAACTTTCATTTAAAGCTGCCTGCTGAAAGGGAAGTGGTGGTTTCAGGATGAGGCAGCTGAAGTAAACCAGGACCATGCTATCCCAGTCAGTGTGGTCCGCCCCCAGGTGGTCCACAAATGGGACATTGACAACTCCTCCGCAGTCTTCCTGCCCCCCATCAAGTACAAGCCTCATTCCCTCAAACCCCTGTCCTTCCTCCTGGAGACTGAGGACACTGGCCTGGAATTGTAAGTCCACATCTGTGTCTTTTATTATCCCTAGTACACATGGTACAGGCCATGAAAAAAAAAAAAAACTTATTTTGCTTACATTTCTTCACATTTTAAAACATTGTTTCTTCATTGAATCCTTTTTGGATGATACTTCATCAACTGAAATGTTCTTTAAGATTTTAATGCTGATATTAGTTTCCAAGCTACAGAAATTTATGAATTTGAAGAGTCTGGCTCATCTTGAACAGCTAGACGTTTTCATAGATAGATTCTATACAAATTTCACCCATATTGAACTTTCAAGAATGCAGAGTTACCTAATTGGGACCATTATGCAAAACCGACAAGGAATGCCACAGGAACTGAAAAAAAAAAGACTTTAGGTGGGGTAAACTCTTCAGAAAGAAAAATGTATTTGCACTCTAATAAAAGAAAATAAGATCTAATCCAAATAATTTATTGGTGTGTGACGTTTCGGCAACAACATTGTCACCATCATCAGACAAAAGAATAAATGAGAAAAAATATTACAGCAAGTTTCTTATATAGTCCTGTTATCAAGTGTTTAAAACAAAATAACAGATAAGGGAAAATAGTTTTTTTAAGTCACTTGAAATATTCTTCTTAGAATTAAAAGTGGATTTTTTTTTTTTTAAATATAATTAAAGGCATATCTTAAATATCATTTATATTTCCCCTTTCTTCCATTCTATTAATTGAAGCACATGTCTTTTGGATGAAAAAGGCTTCTTTGAACTGTCTTTTGTAATAATTTTTTTCATAATCCAGTGTTCTTGGGTTTTCTAAATTGAATTTATTGTGTCCTGTGTCCCTTCTGTGTTCTACAAGAGCAGAATTTTGAATTCTATCCCACTTCAGGGCATATTTATGTGTTTTCCATCCTTTCTTTTAATGTTCTGGATGTCTGTCCCACATAGCTTTGATCACACTTAACTTCATAGATCAAACCTCTCTTTCTGTTAATTGGGTGTTCTTGTATTGTTTAGGTATTGTGAGATAGTATTACATGGTTTCCATGCAATTTTTATTTTTTCATATTTTTTTAATATATTGGTGAAATTTCTTGCAACCCTTTGATTTATATATGGCAGTGTTTATAATCTGGTTTCTTGGTTTTTGCACTTAAGATTCTGAATCAAAGTATTATTTTCATACTTTTCATTCATATCTTCTATTATTTTGTCTATCAATTTAATGGGAAAATCTTCCTTGATTAGGTCCTCCTTGATGCTGTTAACCTCTTCATTTCTCTTAACCACATCATCGATGAGTGCAAAAGTCCTATATATAAGAGGTTTTGAACCAATCCCACTTTTTGACTAAAATGGGTGCTGTGAACTATAGTTCCAAAAAGTTCCTGTATGTGTCGGCTTTTTGTAGATAGAGGGTGGAAATAATGTTATTACTATATGTTAATTCATGTCCAGGAAACCAAATTATTTGGATTAGGTCTTATTTTCTTTATTATAATCTATAATCCAAATTGTGCTTTATCGTATTTGCACTCTGTTGGAAGGACAAATGTGGGGATCCATCTTTCCTCTTTATTCCACACAGCTTCAACACATCTAGTCACCAGGACAACTAGACATGGTTCAGAAGCCATATACACTTCAAATATGGGAGGTGTGGAGGTTGCTGACCATTATTATATAACTTTCTCAGAAAAACTAAAATGGTGGATAAAATGATTTTTTCTGGAGCCTAGAAGTGGGCTACTGTCAACACGTACATCATATACCTCAGAACATGGACTAAGGCCAATCAGATATGAAAAATATTGTGAACATTTGGTGGAAGAGCTTGTGGAACCATGGTAGAATGAATGCCCAAAACATATGAAAGCTTCAACTTCAGCAAGCTTGGAAAAGATGGAAAATCGGGTCCACAATGCTGACTGCCAAAGAGTTCGAAGTCTTCTTCCCAATCCACACATGGTGGATAGAAAATTAGAAGGTTTTTTCTGAGACCTGTAGTACAAACCAGCCCTTCATTTGGGGGATTGTTTCCAGAAATACCATATTTTATTGAAAAATATAAAATTATATGGAAATATAAATATATTTCCACTTGTAAAACCCTGATGTTTTCCATTATATTTGATAATATGGGGAATTAAGGAAATATATGTGAGTGGATCATATTACGTGTGCAGTAGACGGCAGCCTCTACACTTACGTAAACAAAGGCGCACGCGGACCAGAGAAATGGTTAAATTGACTGCACTGTAAAACTTTGGTTATTACAATGCTCTTACTTATTGGTGCTATTTTTTTTTCTTGCTTCCAATCCAGGGATTTATTCTCTCGCAGTGCTATCCCATTTTTAGCAAGGCCCCAGAAAAGTGATATAATGAAGTTTACTCTACTTATAGTCTATTCTGTTTATTCAGGTATTTTTCTCCATTAAGTCCCTCTTAAGAAAGTCCAACTCTGGATAATTTGGACACTGTAAAATACCCATGAGTAATCATCACCTATTGCAAAATCATCATTATTATATTAACCCAGGTTTCTGGGCAGTTCAAATGTCGTCAACTACCCAGGCTATCCTTCAGACTTATCTGTTTTATTCACATGGCAAATGGAGGTGGGGAGGCACCAAGCAAATTTATTTCTTGGGAAATTCTGCAGGAATGTGCTGGGCTTGAATTTGTGATTCTTAATAGTCTGGAATCTGGTAATTGAAAGTTGGGGAGAAGGTGGTCTACAATTTGGTCTTCACTTTGGCATTTGGATCTTCTTTCAATGCTTTTGCATAATCTGCCTGAATGTAACCATGTAAATGTAAAACTCCAAAATAAATATACCTAGAATAATACAACCTCCACTGAGAGACCACCTCTAAAAGATATATTGTTATGGAATCTTTCAAGGCAGGTTTTACAATAGCTTTCTAATTGTTTCAGTCCTCTAGCCAACTGGATTAAAGGGCACACTCAAAACATGCTCAGATCCATGCCCTTTTATTTAAGGCCACTCCGAGCAGTGCTCAAGGGCAACATGCATTATAAATAAAATGCCACCCCAAAAAAAAAAAACCCTCTGGAAGAATTGAAAAAAATTCATTCACTTAGATACAAGGAAATAAGACCTAATCCAAATTAATTTAATAGTGTGTGGCATTTCGGTAAAAATGCTGTTACCAAATGTCACACACTATTAAATTATATTAATAAATGTTATCCCTTTGCCTGATGATGGTAACAATGCTGTTACTCTTCTTCTTCTTTCTCAATCATATTAGGGTATCAAGCTTGTAAAGCTTGAGACTTGGCAACCATCATGACTGGAATGCATCTGCCTTTGTCATTAAGACTGGAATCACTACTCAGTGGCAGGCCGACTTAGCTCCAAAAGAAATGGCCGCCTCTGACATGAGGAACAGACACCATGTGCAAACCGCTCCTAACATGGAGTACAAACGCTGCTCATCCTGTATCCCTGATTAGGAGCCTTACAGGGTACTATCAGCCGGGCCAGCTGAGCCCACATTTTTTAGTGAGCCTGTTACTGCTCCCTCTCCTCCTTTTTCATCCGGGCTTGGGACCGGCAAAAGGCGGAGTCATGCTGTTACCGAAACGTCACATACTATTAAGTTATTTGGATTAAGTCTTCTTGTATCTATAATCCAAATTGTACGTTATAAATTCATTCACTTGTTGATAATTGCCAATACTATCCATATACATTTCGTTAAAATACAGTTAATAGATAACTCCAGATCCTTAAGGCTAAGATTTTTTTTCCTCCATTTTCCTATTCATTGACTGAAGTACCATCAAAATAGACTAAAAAGAGGTGGCACAAAAAATCTATTTTTTAGCAAAGATATAGAGGCTCAATTGAGCTGAAGCATTATTAAAAAAACCTCAATATGGAAAATATGCATTAAAAAAATTGAGGTAAAAACTTTTCCTCTCCTGGCAGCTTTACTTATTCAGAAATTTAGCTTTGAATATAAGACGCATAAGAGTTTTCTAAAAATTGTTGTTTCTCGTACAAATAATTTTTCCATTTTAATTTAGTTTGCTTTTTGTTGAGTCTTTGCAGCATAATGTGTATTTAATATTATTAGATTGTTAGCCAGTTACACATGTGGTGAAGAAATCCAATAGTATTTGAGAGGACACTCCTGCTAGAAGACATCTTCTATATAAAGAGCACTTTTCATCACCAAAATGATCATTTTTACCATTTAGTTGCTCTTCAGTAAATGAACACTTTGGTTGAGCTACTAGGTGTCTTTTAAAGTGAGACTGTGTATCAATATAAACATTTAGTTTGAGTCAGAAGGCGATCCATTAAATAAGTTTATATAAAAAAATGAGTGTACTTGGATCTGTAAAGAAAAAAAAAATTTTTCTCAAAATATTTTGAGAGATTGCTTCCTCTTTAATGGTGCAATAAATTGATAAAGAGGGAGCAATCTCTCGAAATATTTTGAGAAGAAACTTTTTTTTGTACTTTAAAGATCCATCTACGGCCTTTTTTATATAAACATTTTGGGAGAGTCCTAGACATTTGGCCCAATCTGATACTAAGCCTTTCATCGGTCATGATGTCACAGTGACGCACAATGTAAACAAAGGCTATGATTGGTTTGTTCTACGCGTCACTGCCCCGACCTCAGGAAAATCTCTGTTCATGTTTTATCTCTGTCAGCCTTCTCTCATTGTCTAAATTTTCAATGTTTTGCCCCAGCTATGGCCATCCATATGAAGTAGAGTTGGAGGCCTTCAAACCTTCTGAAGACTTTCTTCAAAGAGCAGAACCACAGGTAAACTTCTATTACATTTTTAACATTATTAAAACATGTCTTGAGAGTTTCCATTTGGTAAAGAAAAAGTATGCACTAGCAAGACAGGTTGAATAAAATGTTTACAATAAACCTAAAACTATTATTTCATATGCAAATTCAATGATGCTATTAATATAAGATATTCTCAATACATTTAACCAGCTTGAAACATTTTAGAAGTGAACAAGTTCACAGGGTCAGATGCTTTTGAAATTTAAATTGATGGAAGAATAAGTGATTCCCACTACAAATTGACTCCTAAGACAGATTTTACTGCATCAAATATTGTTTTTAAAAAATAGACAAAAAATAATTTAATAGGTATTTAATGGTATTTATACACAATATTAAAAATGGCATATCCTGACCAGGAGCACATGTGCTTTACAGAAGGCATTTTTAATATTGATTTCAACACCTGATCTTTTCATCTTTTATTTTTTTCTTTCGTTTTTTTAATATACACAATATTACTCACAACAATACAATTAACTAATACAAAGCAATAACGCTCCATCTATATATATAAAATGAAAGGATTTAAGCACGAATGTTTCTTTTATATACAATACAAACTTCTACTGCCCTTACTGCAACGAAAAAATATATTGGGAGGTCTTGGCTCATCAGTGGTGAACCCTCCCAGTGGTTTCGCCAATTTAATCCACCAGACCTTAAATACAAGGTAATAAGACCAAATGCAAATAAATAAATAGTGTGTGACGTTTCGGTAACAGCGTTGTTACCGAAACGTCACACACTATTTATTTATTTTGCATTTGGTCTTATTACCTTGTGTTTATAATCTACTAGCGGACGTACCGGCTTCGCCCTGGTTTTACCCGAGTAAAGGTTTGTCTAACGAATCTCTCGATAAAGTGAACATTTTTTCCCGGTCCCTTGAAAAATACTCGATAAGTTGAATAAAATCAATATTAATTGGTTCCTTCGGTAATTGGAAGTTAAAGGAATAGTATCTTGCCTTGGAATTGTATCATTATTCTTGTATGGATGTACCCAGCTTCGCCCGGGTTTTACCCGAGTAAAGGTTTGTCTAACGAATCTCTCAATAAAGTGAACATTTTCCCCCAGTCCCTTGAAAAATACTCGATAAGTTGAATAAAATCAATATTAATTGGTTCCTTCGGTAATTGGAAGTTAAAGGAACAGTATCTTGCCTTGGAATTGTATCATTATTCTTGTATGGATGTACCCCGGCTTCGCCCGGGTTTTACCCGAGTAAAGGTTTGTCTAACGAATCAATAAAGTGAACATTTTCCCCCGGTCCCTTGAAAAATACTCGATAAGTTGAATAAAATCAATATTAATTGGTTCCCTCGGTAATTGGAAGTTAAAGGAATAGTATCTTGCCTTGGAATTGTATCATTATTCTTGTCTAAAATAAATTGCCGTGTCATCCTGAATTTTGTCTTTCCTAATTTTCTACATTACAAAATCATCGTATCATCATGATAATATTTAGAGCAGATTGTTGAATTATAACAGATAAATTAGAATATTTACCTTGATTATTTTTAGGCAAAAAGTTATTTCAAAAATTTCATTTCCTAGAAACCTTCCCAGTACTATACTAAATAACTTCCCAAAGTTTCATGGCGTTCCAATGAGTGGTTTGGTCAGGCATAAAGGACACACACACACACATACATTCATTTTTATATATATAGATAATCCAATCCAAATTGTGCCTTATCATTATCCACCAGACCTTGTTATAAGCTTATAGCAAAAAATGACTGCCTCTATAATAATACAAGACCTATATAGAAACACACACAAGAAAAATGTCCCAGGTGTTGCTGAGTGAATGTTTGCCCAAACAATGAGGTTTTACACAAAGGAGATAATGATGCCACAACTTTTTATTTCTAATAATAAAAGTTGCCTACTCCTTTTTTTTAATTTTCAAAGACAGAAAACCTCAAAATATAGTGTTTTAATAATGGGTTTCATTATTAGTGTCATGATAATAAGAATTTGTTAATATATTTCATATTTTGGCTCTAAAATATATAGATTAACCTGTTATCAAGATTAGTTCCATATTTGGCAGTTAAAACTGGGACAATGAATATTTCTAGGCATAACTCTCTATTGTGTCAAAGTCTCTTTCCGATACAGTAGAAACTCCATGAGAGGACACCCGCGCTAGAAGACACCTCTCTATAAAGGACAGTTTTCATTGTCCAAATTCACATTTTTATTATTTAGAAACTCTCCGGTAGAAGGACACCTCTCCCTAAAGGACACTTTGGCTCTGCAATTAGGTGTCCTTTACAGGGAGGTTCTACTGTATGTCTAATATAGTGAAAATATATGCAGTGTATACATTTCTTTTTATTTATATTGGAGTGTTTATTGTTTGTCATGTTGGTGTGTACATGAATTCACATTGTAGCAATGTCCCCTGTAATGCAATTTCTAACTATTGTTCTACGGTATTTTCCTAGGAACCAAAGTCCTTAGAAGACACCCCCTATGAGTACATCGACACAGAAGAAGCTTTCCTGAAGATGTGCAAGAAACTGGAGGATGTGACAGAGCTGGCGATAGATCTGGAGGTAAGGCTTTGGTTTGTTAGGTAGAAGTGGAGGTTCCAGTTTTATGTTCATTCCAGCACCATTCCTTCCGATCCTTCCTGGGCTTCACTTGCCTCATGCAGCTCTCCACCAGGACGGAGGACTACATTGTGGACACCATCCAGCTCCGGGACTCCATGCACCATCTCCTGGAGATCTTGGCCAACCCCAAGATTCTCAAGGTAAGACTTTCCACCACTCACATAGATTCCAACTAATTTATTCTTTCAGGTGTTTCACGGAGCAGATTCAGACATCTGCTGGCTACAGCGGGACTTTGGGCTCTATGTCATCAACATGTTTGACACAGGCCAGGCTTCCAGAGTCCTGGGCTATACCAACTTCTCCCTTAACTACCTCGTACAGAAGTTCTGTAACATCCAGCTGGATAAGAAATATCAGCTAGCTGATTGGAGAATGAGGTGAGTTTTAAACAATATATATATACTACCTACAGTGGATTTAACACACCTAAATTGTCTGGTCCCAAGATCCTAATATAATTCTAGCATGAACAGAACTCATTTTAACAGCACCCTGATTAAAACATTAATTTAAAAAGTCCCAAGTAAGGTTTGACTGTAATTGGAGATCGGTAGAACCTCCCTGTAAAGGACACCTAATTGCAGGGCCAAAGTATCCTTTAGGGAAAGGTGTCCTCTTACCTGAGAGTTACTAAATAGTAAAATTAGTAATTTTGCAAATGAAAACTGTCCTTTGTAGAGAGGTGTCCTCTCATGGAGGTTCTACTGTAACACCTATCGCATTTTAAGACCAAGATTTCTAAGTGCCATATTCAATATTTTACATATCACATCTGGAACCATAGAGATAGTTTCCATCATTCTTGGTACCAGGTAGAAAACCCCAAAAAATAGACCCTCCAACTAAACAGAAGGGAATCGACACAGTTGGCCAGATGGAAATCTGGTCACCTGCGCCCTCTAGTCTATAAAGAGGGAGCCAACAGCTTCCCCATGTGCACTAGGTGCAAAACCGAAGAGGCCACTCCCCAACATTTACTAAATTGCATTGGAAAGGACAAAAGATCCCTGTACAGAGAACCAAGAAGAGTTCTTGAGCTTCTTTACGAGCACGACCTCCAAGATCTTGTCTAATTTAGACTAAAAGGATAAGTAAAAAAAACATATCACAAATTGATAGAATATTTTCCCATTTGTTTTCAAGTTGAATAGCCTTATAAATAAAAATATGCAGTAGATTCTCCCACGGGAGACTGCCTAAAAAGACTCATTCTTTCTCAGAGATGGTCTCTTATCAGAGACTGTTTATGCCATGAGGCAGCTTTCAATTAAAACAGAACTACTTCCAGGAGAGACCAGGCTTATTCTAGATAGTTTAATATTGGAGATATTCAACTATATACAGTAGAACCTCCCTGTAAAGGACAACACCTAATTGCAGAGCCAAAGGGTCCTTTAGGGAGAGATGTCCTCTTACCGGAGAGTTGCTAAATGGTAATTTTGCAAATGAAAACTGTCCTTTGTGGAGAGGTGTCCACTAAAGGGAGGTTCTACTGTACATCTCTAAACATTCCAAATTTTTAAAAATGTACAAAATATTGAGTAACAGTACAGGTCACAATTTTTCTCTAAATGAACACAACTACTTGCTTTTTAGAAACACAAGGTAATAGGGCCAAATAAATAAAAAGTGTGTCAAATTTCAGTACCAGTGTTATTACCAAAGTGTCGCACACTATTTAACTCTTCTGTTTCTAATCTATAATTTTAATTTCACACCTTATCATCCTCTCGATTTTTAATATCTCTGATCATAAAATTGATTTCTTATAGAAATGGTGTTTCACACATTTGTATTTAACAATAATTTAAACTTGAATTTTTTTTAAAGCTCTTATCTAATATAAATATTTAAAAAACCTTATTTAAGACCTGAGGAATTGTGATTCCTTAGCTTGATCTCGAGAAGTAACTGTAAATTAATACAGAGCCATGTTTCCTAGCATTTTCAGATGCTACAACAAGACCCAGTCCAAATAAGCACCATGTTACTAATAATCCAAGTATTGAAGTTCTAAAATTGTATATACAGTAGAACCTCCCTGTAAAGGACAACACCTAATTGCAAAGCCAAAGTGTCCATTAGGGAGAGATGTCCTCTTACAGGAGAGTTGCTAAATTGTAAAAAGGGTAATTTTGCAAATAAAAACTGTCCTTTGTGGAGAGGTGTCAGCTAAAGGGAGGTTCTACTGTATATATAATCGACTATTCTAAAAATAAGTTAATTTTATAAAATTTGATCCCTTTTAGATCATCTTACTATTTTTTAAAAAGAAACTTAGCTACAAAATCTATGAATGTGCGATTTTTAAAAAGCCTAGTTTACTTGTATGTATGTCTTACCATTAAATTTTCAATTGGAATCTGAATTGTGCCATTTTATTTATATAAAAAATTAGTTTCATGATTGTTTAAGCACAAGGTAATAAGACCAAATCCAAATAAATAAATAAATAGTGTGTGACGTTTCGGTAACAGCGTTGTTACCATCTTCAGACAAAAGTACTGAATGTATTCAGTATTGAGAATTTATTTCATTTTAATTCAGTATTCAGAACTGATTCAGTACTTTTGTCTGAAGATGGTAACAACGCTGTTACCAAAACATCACACACTATTTATTTATTTGGATTTGGTCTTATTACCTTGTGTTTATAATCCAAATTGTGCCTTATCCTTCTTGTTTATCGCTACTTTGGTATAACTGAGATTGTTGATGACAGACCCTTGTCCGTGGAGATGTTGACCTATGCCCGCATGGACACCCACTACCTCCTCTATATCTACGACCTCATGAAGAATGAGCTACTTGACAGAGAGAGTAAGACCAAGAATGTCCTCATTACTGTCTTCAACCGCAGCAAGGAGATCTGTCTCAAGGTAGGATCCTCTACTCGGATTGGCATCTTTTATATAAACCTACCTCTGCAAAGTTTTTTCCTAACCAATGGTTTGAGACTAATTTTGTATTGCATGAACTCACTAAATGTTTATAATCAAAAGAGCTGCCATATTTTGCGATCAAATTAAAATAAATATTTAATCTGTGGCGGCCACACCACGCCTCAGCCAGTTAAAATGCATTCTAACCACATTCACATACAGTAGAACTTCTTTAAAAATCCTGAGTTCAATTAACCTGGTTAATAGACCTGAGCAAGGGTTCCTTTCCAGGTATACGGAGGAACTGTGTCTGTACTCTTGTTAGAGTCTGCAGCAAAGGTTCCCATGTTAGGAATGGCCTCAAATTACAGGCAAAGTGTGCCTGGTTCACGGTGCCATGATCAACGAAAGTTACACCCCTACACCCTATCCCATGAGGAACAGCTCGAGTAGCATCAACTCATGGAATTCATGTAATCTTTACACAAGGGGATAAGAAACAACAACAACACATACAGTAGAACCATTCTTTAAAGGCTCAAGTGTCAGAGCCAAAGTGTCCTTTAAAGACTAAATAAAAATGGTAATTTTGATAATGGAAAGAAACTCTCCTCTGTACAGAGATATTCCACTACTGTTCATAGAGGTTCTACTGCAATTTTTGTACCCTTTCTAGTCCAGAACACTCCCTAAATGGGGTTTTGAAGGGAAGGTCTCACCAGTTGGTGGTGTCCAGCGGTACGACAAGCCCCATGCTGAGGAGGGCTACCTCATTTTCTGCCAGCGCTACCAGAAGACCTTCAACAGGAAGCAGCTGGAGGCCCTCAAGAATCTATATGCCTGGAGGGACCGTATCGCTCGGGAGAAAGATGAGAGCACTGGGTAACTTATCTTAGCCTATACAGTCTTCTTCCTTATAATTGATAATTGTTGGGTATGTCTATTGGAAACACCAACTGCCTATCTTAACATCCCCCTCCTTTGTAATCTTCATGGAAGATATCCTTTCTCTATTTTTTTATTTTATTTTATTATTTCCATCTCGTAGAACTTGAGCTTTTTAATGGTGTTTATACAAACTATTAAGATGTCTTTCATTGAGGATAATTTCAGAGTAGTTATACCTTGAAATATCAGACTTCCTCTTAATTGTTGTTTTTTTACATGTTGTTATTTTATAATGCACTTGTTCTAAAGAAAATACAATTAATACAGTAGAACCTCCCTGTAAAGGACACTTAATTGCAGAGCCAAAGTGTCCTTTAGGGAGAGGTGTCTTCTTACCGGAGAGTTGCAAAATAATAATTTTACAAATGAAAACTGTCTTTTGTAGAGAGGTGTCCTCTAGCATGAGTGTCCTCTCATGGAGGTTCTACTGTATAATAAATATTTCAAGGTAAAATCCTGTTTTTAAAAAGTTTAGTTTTATAGAAAAAAAAAGAAGATATATATTTTTGATAAATACAGTATAACCTCTTTAATTCAAGCCAACTATAATAATTCAACACTTAGTTCACCCGTTTTTAAAATCCCAATCAGGCTCTTTTCTTTAATCTAAATGTCTATACTTCATCACAGACACCCTTTAATTCAGTTGAAAATTTTATTTATGTATTTGGTAGAACAAAATTTTATTTCAGGGTGATATTTTGGTACCTTAAAATCTTTGTATTATAAGGAGCTCTTTGTTGCTTGATCTACTAATGGTTAATTTTGGTGGTGTAAGAATCGATTGATTTTATTAAATTAGCATTATCTTGTATTTGAAGTAAACGAAAAAATTGCGCTATAAATTTTAAAAATAAAACTACAACCTTTCGCAATGAGTTTCTTTTATTATGATATCATAATAAAAGAAACTCATTGCGAAAGGTTGTAGTTTTATTTTTAAAATTATCTTGTATGATACAGTAGAACCTCCCTGTATAAAGGACACCTAATTGCAGAACCAAAGTGTCCTTTAGGGAGAGGTGTCCTCTTACCGGAGAGTTGCTAAATAGTAAAAATGGTAATGTTGCAAATGAAAACTGTCCTTTGTGGAGAGGTGTCTGCTAAAGGGAGGTTCTACTGTATATAATATTCTAAAATGTTCATTTAATTTAAAAATCTCAAATCCCTTTTTTCAGTTTATTCTTAAAATTTTCTATAGCATATTTTAGTAAATTAATATTTAAAATTGATCCCCCTCTTATTAAAATTTTATTTTTGATGAAAAGTTTATGCCAAGATTGAGGCTTGGTAAAGATGACGTAGTATTGGGAATAATTTCTCTAATCCTCTGTGTGTCCACAGCTATGTTCTTCCCAACCACATGCTGCTCCAGATTGCCCAAAACCTTCCCAGGTACGTGCTACAACTCTACACAATATCAGAGTTCTTGATGAAATGTTTAGGCAAAAAATGGTTCTTAGTTTGTGCCTCATGTTTTCAACTGACTGAGTTTGCTCAGGTGCCCCTCCCTAGTTTCAATGTTGCCAGTAGAATTTCATTCTAAATACAATAAAACCTTCCTAAAATAACTCAAATTAAACCGAACTTTTGGTTCACTGTGGTTCACCTTATTGTATTACTAATATAGGTTCCTTATATGACAAGGTTTCTCAAACATACTTACAAAATAAAGATCCAAATTGTGAGGTATCTCTAATAAACTCTGCTAACCCTCAAGTGTTGCCTCTACTTCAGGCCTACTAAATCCCAAAGTTATCAATATATTAACAACAACAGTTGAGCCTATATTATACAGTAGAACCTCCCTGTAAAGGACACTTATATGCAGAGCTAAAATTCCTTTAGGGAGAGGTGTCCTCTTACCGGAGAGTTGTCAATTAGTAAAACTGGTAATTTTGGTGATGAAAAGTTTCCTTTGTAGAGAGGTGTCCTCTCATTAAGGTTCTACTGTATATAATAAATATACTATTACAAGAGATATATATTGTTGTTAAAATTATGGCTGTTTGGTACCACAAAGGAACAAACTAAAGCAATCAGGAAAAATTCTTTGTGGTGGTTATAATTGATATTGTCATAACCAAAAATGTACATAGCTTGTAACTGTAAAGCTTGGCAAGCACGTTACATTCTCTGCGCGCACGTTACATTCTCTGCGCGCGCGCTCGAGGGTTAACGCTGTTTACCGCTAATTCTTTTCATCCCTCAAACTTATTCCTCATTTAAAGTTATCTAATAAACTATTATTTTATTCTATCCAAACGACTTGTCACCTTCATTACTGTGACATTCTGGTGGAGACAAGCTGGATCATCCCTTCGCTGCCCAAGCTATAAGAAGAAGTCGTAGAATCCAAGGATTAAACCCATTGGAGTATTCTAAGATGCAACAAGAAGGAAGAGAGACCCCACAGGGTGAGTACCACTTCAAACATATTAGAAACCCTTCTATATTTTCGGGGGAACCGGGCCAAAGCTCGGAGAAATGGTTGAAAGAGTACCATCGTGTAGCTCGCTACAACTGCTGGGACAGTTCCATGTGCCTAGCAAATGTTTACTTCTTCCTCTCAGGAACGGCCAAAGTCTGGTTCGAGAATGTAGAGGAAAAAATAACCTCATGGGAACTTTTTGAGACAATGTTGTCTCAGGCCTTTGGGCATTACTCAAGCGAAAAAGATCAACTTTTAGAAAAACTAAAAGCCAGGGCCCAAAGAAAGGAAGAGTCTAGTGAGGCGTATATTCAAGACGTCCTCTATTTATGTCGGCAAATTAATCCCAACATGAATGAAAATGAAAAAGTTGCTCATTTAGTCAAGGGGGTCTCTGAGGAAATTTACAGGGCAATTGTAACCTTTGAAATTGCCACCTCCGAGGAGTTTATAAGGTGGTGTCGAAAAATCGAACTATCTCAAAAGAAGCGTGTGAATACGCGGATAGTTTTTGACAGACTGCCGAATGCTGCCGCCATCAACCCAGCAGAATCGGAATCTATGGAGGACCTCATCAGACGTATCGTCCGAGAAGAAATCCACCATGCATTGAATCCCGAGCCAGCCACTCTCAAACCATCTTCCCTGGATCTAATTATTCGAGAGGAAGTTGAAAGGAACCTCTCTGCAATTTCGCAGCCCGTTCAAAGGCCAATGCCACGACAGCAGTACTCTAACCGACCCCAAATATTCAAACAGACGCCACGACAGCAGTTCCTGAACCAAAGTACACCGGCACCCAACCAGACACCACCACAGAGAAGAACTGATGAATGGAGGACACACGAAAACGTTCCAATATGTTTCCATTGCGGTCGCCCGGGACATGTAGCCCGATATTGCCGAGACAGAAGGCGTGTTTTCGAGGAAGCCAGGGTAAAGAGGCCGACCTACTCCAATAATTACAACACCTGGTTCAATCAAAATGCCGAAGAAGTTGAGTTTGTAGATCGCCGCTTTCGAAACCCGTCGCCCTATCCTGGCCGTGGAAGATCCCCCTCAAGACGAAACGCAACGCCGTCGCCCTCTCGCCGATCCAGTCAATCTCCTCGCCGCCTAAGCCAGGGAAACTAAGGAGAGCGACCGAGACTGGAGGTAAGGCCGCTGACGAAAGTATAAATCCTCCCCCTATTATAACTGCGAACATGAAACGGAACTACGTTGTTATCATCATAAATGGACAGAATGTTGAGGCCTTAGTCGATTTCTGGAGCCGATTATTCCGTAATCTCGGAAAATTTTCGCCGATATTTGAAAATTCCATTCTTTGCAGAAAAAGGGCCTGTATTGAGAGTCGCCAATAGAAAGCATATCGAAACTCTGGGGCGCTGCAACTTAAAAGTGTCAATTGAAGAACTCGAGATTTATTTTACTTTTGTTGTCTTCTCTGAATGTAGCCATCACATAATCCTTGGTCTTGATTTCTTTCGAGCCACAAGTGCAGTGATTGATTGTGGAAAAGGTGAAATACATTTGAAGGAAAGTGTGAACGACGGCATAGAAGATCTGCCTACACATGCATTAGAAGACTGTTTTATTCCAGCTCGCTCAATTAAGAAAATCACGGTTATTAACGAAGATATTCGAGGCGGAAAAGATCTAATGATAGAAGGAAGCAAAGATCTCATCTTAAAAAAAGAATTGGTCATACCATCATCCATAATTAACTTCCATCACGGCAGAGGGGAGATATGGGTAACTAATGGGACTTCTCAGAATCAAATAATCCCAGCTGGTATGCTTGTAGGAAACTTGAGGAAAATTGGATGTAGCGGAATATACAGTGTTGACACAGCTGAAGACGATAAAACTCAATCAAACATTAAGAGTGAGGATAGACGCCAACAAATCTTATCTCTGGTAGACGAGAGATTAGATAAAGAACAGAAGTCAATGATTGTAGAATGTCTAGAAAAATACTCTGAGGTTTTTGATTTTGAGAGAAAATCATTCAGTACAACCTCCAATGTGAAACATAAAAATCGACACCTCAGACAGCCGTCCTATTAAACAACGACCATACCGGGTGTCTCCTGTCGAAAGACGAGCTATACAAAGTGAAGTCGATAAAATGATAAAGATGGGAATTGTACAACCGTCCGAAAGTCCTTGGTCGTCTCCAGTAGTTTTGGTTAAAAAGAAAGATGGGTCCTGGAGATTTTGCGTAGACTACCGAAAGCTTAACAAGGTCACCAAAAAGGATGTGTATCCTTTACCTAGAAATGATGATGTTTTGGATAGCTTAACAGGAGCTAAATTCTTTTCCAGCATGGACCTACGTACAGGATACTGGCAGATAGAAATCGACGAGGAAGATCGGGAGAAGACAGCTTTCATCACCCCTGATGGCTTATATGAGTTCCGGGTGATGCCCTTCGGTCTATGCAACGCACCGGCAACATTCGAAAGAATGATGGACAAGCTACTAGCAGGATTGAAATGGACAATTTGTCTTTGTTATTTAGACGATATAATTGTCTATGCTACAACCTTTAAAGAACATATTGAACGCCTAGGGAAAGTTCTCAGATGCATCCAGCAAGCGGGCTTGTGTATTAATCATGAGAAGTGCCGTTTTGGGTCAAGAGAAATCAAAGTTTTAGGACATCTGGTTACAGAAAGCGGCATTCGCCCTGATCCCGACAAAATTGAAGCAATTACAAATTTCCCGACTCCAAAAACAGCACATGAAGTAAGAAGCTTCATGGGATTGTGTTCATATTACAGGCGATTTGTGAAGGATTTTGCAAATAAAGCTAAGCCGTTACACGACCTCCTGAGGAATAACGTGAAGTTCTTTTGGTCTAACGAACAAGAACAATCTTTCCAAATATTAAAATCAGCCCTAACTACCGATCCTGTGCTTGGCCATTTTAAGGAAGATGCTGAGACACTTGTACATACCGACGCGAGTGGATATGGCGTCGGAGCAGTGTTGACCCAACTGGTAGAAGGAAAAGAAAAGCCTATCGCCTATGCATCAAGAACCCTTAACGCCGCAGAAAGAAATTATTCCACGACGGAGAGGGAATGCCTGGCTGTAGTTTGGGCCATTTACAAGTTCAGACCATATTTGTTTGGAAAACACTTCACCGTCGTCTCCGACCATCATTCCCTGTGTTGGCTAGCTAATGTAAAGGATCCATCGGGAAGGCTAGCCAGATGGGCCTTGCGACTTCAAGAGTTCGACATATCTATTGTGTATAAGAATGGTAAAAGACACCAAGATGCGGATTGCCTCTCAAGAAGTCCTCTCCCCCAATCCAACGAAGATAACATACCAGAATTGTCTTCAATTACCGACATAGGAAAAGAGCAAAGAAGCGATGTCCAGGACCAAAAAAATAATTCAGGAAATTGATTCCAAAAGTGAAAGTGGATACAAAATAATCGACGGGATCCTCTACCGCAAAAACTACGATCCCATGGGCAAACCTTGGCTCTTAGTAGTACCCAAACAAATGAGGGTTGACATTTTGAGTGAAGCCCACGATGCACCAATGGCGGGACACCTGGGATTTGCAAAAACATACGACCGCATTAGAAGAAAATATTTCTGGCCCGGCTTGCATAGATCTGTGCGACAATATGTGGCTCATTGTCGAGAATGTCAACGGCGAAAAGGTTCTACCGAACGTCCACCAGGACAACTTGTGCCAATTCCGCCGGTTGCACGACCTTTTCAGAAAATAGGGATAGATTTGTTAGGAAGATTCCCTACCTCGAACGATGGCAATAAATGGACCGTGGTCGCGACAGACTATCTAACAAGGTATGCTATGACCAAAGCCATACCAAATGGAAGTTCGGAAGAAGTTGGAAAATTTTTAGTAGAAGACGTGATCCTTAAACATGGAGCCCCCCAGAGAATTGATTTCAGACCGAGGTCGAACGTTTATATCTCACACAATACGGGAGATTAACAACCTCTGTGGAACCGCACATCGCTTTACTTCTGCCTACCACCCCCAAACAAATGGCCTGACCGAGAGACTCAACAAGACACTTGGTGACATGCTGTCTATGTATGTTGACGTAGACCAAAGAAACTGGGACTCAGTTCTCCCTTACGTAACTTTTGCCTATAACACCGCCAAACAGGAAACCACTGGGTTTAGCCCTTTCTATCTTGTACACGGACGCGATGTCGAGACCCCATTGGACACCATCCTGACGTATAGAGAGGAAGCCAATCTGGAAGACTACGTGGAGTCTTTGGTCACAAATGCCGAGGACGCACGCCAGCTGGCCCGTTTGAACATTTTGAAGGCGCAAGAAAAAGACAAATCTCGATACGACAAAAGCCACAGACCTGTCCAGTATTGCGCGGAAGACCTTGTGTGGGTGTACACACCTGTGCGTAAACAAGGACTGTCGGAGAAGCTACTTAAAAGATACTTCGGCCCCTATAAAGTTGTGAGACAACTGTCTGAAGTAACTTATGAAGTAGAGGCCTTGGAGAGGAGACCCCGACAACGGAATATCAAAGACATCGTCCACGTCCTGCGGATGAAACCATACAGAAGCCCAGAAGAACAAACACAAGACTGATCTCAGAGTGAACTTTTTTTAAGCAGCGGGTCGCTGCTTATTTTTGAAAAGGGGAGTAATGTCATAACCAAAAATGTACATAGCTTGTAACTGTAAAGCTTGGCAAGCACGTTACATTCTCTGCGCGCACGTTACATTCTCTGCGCGCGCGCGCTCGAGGGTTAACGCTGTTTACCGCTAATTCTTTTCATCCCTCAAACTTATTCCTCATTTAAAGTTATCTAATAAACTATTATTTTATTCTATCCAAACGACTTGTCACCTTCATTACTGTGACAATATAAATTAATTATTGAAGGAACCCCTTCTTTGAAATTATCTGCATCATTTGGGATGGGACTCTTATGGTGGGTCATTTACTGCCATTAATATTATTGTTATATATTTTTATATATCTTTGCGTTTCGAGGATGAATTTTTGTGCCTCTTGAAACTCTGTTTGGGACTTGACTCCTTTGAATATCTGGCTTATTTCTTTTTCATTTTCTGGTAAATTAAGAATTTTCATTATTCCACACTATTGTTTATAATAAAACTTTTAATTTATCCTTTTATTTTTCTTTTATAAGGGAAGATTTGGTATTTCCTCCGTTCATTTTAGCGAGGTTTTGGTGTATAAGGCTCTTTCACCAGCTTCACTTGTGCTGATGTGTGTGGGTAACAGGGACACCCAGGGTATCCTGGCATGCTGCAATCGTGTCCCGGCGCTGGTGAAGCAACACCTCCAGGAGCTCCACCACATTGTGTACAAGGCCCGGGGCCTCTCCCTGGAGACCTCCCAGGAGGACCAGGATGAAGCGGAGTACATGGAGAAACAGAAGCAGGCCTACCTCATGTACCAGAGCAAGATCCGCAACTACGACCTCCCTCACATCAGAGATGCCTGGACCCTAGAATTTTACAATGAGGAATGTAAGTAACACTTTTGTTGTGATCAAATCTCACATCCAAACTTCTAACAACATCTAGTTGGTAGCTCTAGTGTAGCCATCTGCAATTTTCACTTGTACATGATCAGGATATAAACGAGTTGTTAGCTCGTGTACCAGGTGTACATTTTTTGTACTGACCTGGTTGATAGACCTCAGCAAGCATTCCTCTCTAGGGATATGGAGGAGCTGCATCTGTACTCATGTTAAGAGTCAGCAGCAAAGGCTTCCATATTAGAAACGGCCTCAATTTAGAGGCAAAGCCAGACTTTCACCAAATTGTGCCTGGATCATGGTACCATGATCAACGAAAGCTGCACCCCTACAACCCATTCCATGAGATCAAATGTTGATTTACATGCTGCAACTCAAGGAGCATGGACTCATGGAATTTGTGTAATCTTTGCACAAGGGGATAAGAAACAACAGGATATAAACATGTGTTATCTAGTCCTAACCACCGCAGGTTCGAAGCTCATATTGAAGCAATTTTAAAATTAGTAAATTGCTTTAACACGTTTTTTTCAGTTTCTTGCAAACTCTAATCCTACTCCAGTGAGTATAATTAACCAAATAGGTCTTTGATATCTTGTAAGTTTAAAATATAAACTGTGTCTGGGGATGTTGTGCACTAAGTCACAAACCTACTATATATCATTAATTATAATGGCCAAGTGTGTTGTGTTGTTTCTTATCCCTCCTTGTGCAAAGATTGCACAAATTCCCTGAGTCCAGGCTACTCAAGCAGGCCAAGTGTAGTTGGAACAAGTGATAACAATCAAGAGTCAAAGTAGTAAAGATGATACAATTGAATTACAGTTAATTATATGCAAACTATCATTTATTTTCTTGCCTGAAATTTCAAGTTAGCTGATTCCTTTTTTAAAATTATCTCCATTTTAATGGAGAACTCTGTAAATTCACCTTGCACAGGGGGGGTCAGTGGAAGGGTGGTTTAAACCGTTGGTTTTCAACCACTATGACCTGGGATCGAATCCCACATTGGGCAATTTTTTCTAATTAGAAAAAAAAAAATGCCCCAATGGCTCGCAATTCTTGCAAAAGTCCAACCCCACCGGAGAGTACAAGTAACCAAACGTGGCTCTGGCACATTTGTAAGTGCAAAGTCAAATTGCTTTTCACATGTGCAGACCTGTGGTGCACTTACAGTAAAAGCAGTCCCCAACTTCTACCCACCCTGATTATCATGGCCTGTACCACGTGTACTAGGGATAAAAATAATAAACAACCCTGCACAGGATCTAAATTCTTCCTGTAGTATTTAGTTATAAATTCATACATTAGCTTGGCCTATTTAAGCAGCCGGTCGTCTCTTATCTCCAGATTTATTCACCAGGATGATTGGTTGTCTAGCATAGGTGATGTTGTGATGGGTTGGTGATAGAACTTTCAACAATTAGGATCGGAACCAACCCCATATGGAACACTTTTCTTTAGAAAACTGATTGCTTTGTTCAATGACCTACGATTCTTACACATGTACAATCTTACTAGTGAGTGAGGACAAGTAACCTAACAGTGATTTGGCATTTTGTAAGTGAAAAGTCAAATTAATTAGTCTCACCCCCTATATCCACCATGATTATCATAGCCATGTGTAGTTAGTTGGCCTGATAATAACAAGGTGTGTGAAATGTGCAAAAAAAGTGTGTTAATGTAGAGATGTGTGCAGTGTTTGACCACAGCAAGGAAACGGCTCCAGTTAAGGAGGTCCCTGATATCATCCTGACCACACCTAAGGTAAGTTGCTGCTACCCTCACCAGACAGACAAACCTCACACATGTGTGTTCACAGAACCCCCCTCCAGTTTTCCATGGATATAGCACTCCATATGACATGGTAAGTGTTGATATTATTGATCCCCATGTCACCAGATCACATTGTGAAAAATACAAATTGTCCTGATCTAGCTTTCCATAGTGTTTTGCTATACTTAAACAGAGGTTGTTGAGACAGCCATTCACGGATGAAGCTTTTCATAGCCTTGATCAAGTAAATAATCTAAAAAAGATAACTTTTATCACAACCTTGTATTGGGGACCATTATACAGTCATTATGAACCTCAAAGTCGCATAGAAAGCTGGAAGTGATGAAAGAGTTGGCGCTATATGATGATGGTTTAAGCTGATTTTTCCTTCTCTTTCTCTACATATAGCTATGGTATACTAAGCTTGAAAAATAACCTTATTCATCCTTCTAGACTCTGTTGAAGCCATCTGTTGGCCACTGGTTTTAAAGGAACCAGCAATCCTATTCACATCCTATCATGGGCAAAGTCAGAATTTTACCAAAGTGTGCCTGGATCAAGGTGCCATGATCAACAAATGCTACACCTCATTCCATGAGATCAGTTCGAGGAGCATGAACTCATGGAATTTGTGTAATCTTTGCATAAGAGGATAACAACATCCTAGAGTTGGTTCATGGAGCATTTGTACTTTCATCTCCTGATTTCTCTTCTTGTGGAATTACTTGTTGATGTCATCACAGATTTTTTCATTATGAAGAATTCTGACATAATATGGGAGAACATCATTGAATTTGAATGCATGTATTTAACATCAAACCAGGAGACCAGATAATTTAGTTTTAACTTTGTATTTTGATCATCTCATTCATAGCTACAAATATTTTTTTAATACACTATTTACCTACTGTTCATCAGATATTAGACTAGATATTTTCCACACCTTGATTGAATATACACAATTTTATCTATTGTTTACTCTAGTACTTTTAAATTATTTTTTGAAAGTAATACAGTAGAACCTCCCTGTAAAGGACAACACCTAATTACAGAGCCAAAGTGTCCTTTAGGGAGAGGTGTCCTCTTACCGTATGGATCAATTTAGTATTGTATTTGTCTAATTTGTTATCTTTTGGACCGATATATCTAAAATCAAGACCAGACAATAATGAAAAATAATGCCTCTAGGTGGCAGCAAACTAATGCACTGTGTGAGGCAAGCATTACAAATGTTGGATCATCGAGTCAAAGAACTTCATGTTGTTGGCCTTATTTTCAAATGTTACTAATTCCTAACATATTGGTCCATATAGGTTTAACCTAGATACCCAATTTTAAAACATTTTTGTCTTGAATATGACCATTACATTTTTTTTAAGCTTTAAAATCTTTGTCTTTAATCTGATTTAATGCTGCATGTGATAGGTCTTATTTCCAATCAGTTGTCCTACTAGAATTGTGTTGGTACTGGGGAATCTTGGTCTTAAATAAGTTTTTGTCTTAAATCTGATGTCTCTTAAACATTTGAAATATAATATGTGGTGCCATCTATCAGCCAAAAAAATTGCCAATATTTTCATCATCAGTGCTAAGTATTTTACCTTTATGAAAGTTCTCCAACCACTGAAATGTAAGATAACAAATATTGTAATATTGATATAATTATATCATTGCAGTAAGGTTTGTAGAGATAATATATGATGATACAGTAGAACTACCTCCCTGTAAAGGACACCTAATTGCAGAGCCAAAGTGTCCTTTAGGGAGAGTTGTCCTCTTACCAGAAAGTTCCTAAATAGTAAAAATGGTAATTTTGCAAATGAAAACTGTCTTTTGTAGAGAGGTGTCCGCTAAAGGGAGGTTCTACTCTATTATTGAAAAGAAACATATTGCCAGTAAATTTATTTGTTAAAAATTTATCAATATAGACGAAAATATATATTGAATTTATAAATTTGACAACAAATATTCAATGAATTGTTTTCCATTGTTGTCAGTCAAGTGTGACCACTTCAGTCATATGTACTAAGCTGGGTGTTGTTGGCGCAGTACCAAGAACAGATGGAGTACCAGAAGAACCTAGAAGACTTGCTACAAGCTGGCCGAGCCGAGGAAGAAAAAGTTACTCCCTCTCTACCTGTAAGTTCTCCCCATCTACCCTAGCTTTTATATGCTTCAGAAATTACCAGATTTTTCTGGTAGAATGCTGATTTTTTTCCCAATCAGTACTACTAACTATTCTAAACAGATTTGGGATTCTTGTAGCATGTAACATTTCAGTAAAATCATTCCTGAAATCATAGCACACATATGTGGGGAAAAGATAAAATTATATCAGGCAGGTTGGTGATGTTGTTTAAATAAACTATGGAAAGATGTTTCTGTAATTGTAGAAATTTCACACAATTTTTGTGCAATTTTAATAAACTACCTAGAATTGCTCTTTCAGATTTTAGCACATCTAGCCAATGTACAATAGTCTGGAAATTGGTAGTAACACTGGGAGCATTTAAACACAAGGTAATAAGACCAAATCGTCGACCAAAGACGTTTCGGTAACATCAGTGCTGAATGGAAGATTGCTGCAAAAGTGCTGGAATGCTGAAGATGGTAACAACGCTGTTACCAAAATGTCACACACTATTTATTTATTTGGATTTGGTCTTATTACCTTGTGTTTATAGTCTATAATCCAAATTGATGGTAACACTGGGAGCATTTGTACACCACTGATATCAGCCACATTCCCGATATGTCTTGTAGCTATTATAGAAGAAATATTTATTTTTTTAAAATAATATTGTGCAAAAAAAAGCTCTCAATTTTTATTAATAGATGGTCTTAATTCATGAATCAGCTCTTTTAAAGGTCTAATGCAATACTTAGAAATAAAAATTGTGAAAAGAAAGACACTGACATCTTTTTGAGCCAAATTCAACATCTGGTATTTTACCTCTAAGTTTTCATCTTGTTACCACCGCCATTTACTTTGTTCACTCCATCAGGGGGTTGGTGGAAGGATGGTCTAAACCAAGCATGTCAAACTCAAATCCTAACACGGGCCAAATAAAAAATGATAAGATTATGTGGGCCGCAAAAAAAGAAAACAAGTAATTAAATTTTATAGTAACATTTATGTAGGTTTATTTTTAAAAATACTGATAAGAAAAAAGAAATTTTGTAAAAATTAATATTTTTTAACTTACCAGACACAGAATAACTGCACAAATTATTGAACGTAACTTAAAAAAAAATTTTTTTCTAGTACTCCGAAAGAATATTTTCTTTAAACTTTAAGGCACACAATACTTATGGCGATGTACATACGTTATGTATGTAGGTATAATATTATCAAAACTTACGACTTATGTATGGCGACCAGTGGTTCGTTATTAATAAATAAATTATGTATAATTACAATTTTTAAAAATTAGGCTACAAATTTTTATAAATTTTTTTTTTAGTTATAAAAAATTTTTCATTAAAATATATTGTCTGGTGGGCTGCAAATTTATTTGTTGTGGGCCGCATGAGGCCCGCGGGCCGCGAGTTTGACATGCTTGGTCTAAACTGTTGGTTTTTGACTGCTACGACCCGGGATCAAATCCCGCATTGGGCACTTTTTTCTAATTTGAAAAAAAAAAAAGCTCCAATTTTCCTCAATTCTTGCAAAAGTCCAACCCCACCAGAGAGTGCAAGTAAACAAATAAGGCTCTTGCACATTTGTAAGTGCAAAAAGTCGAACTGCTTTTCACGTGTGTAGACATCTGGTGTACTTACAGTAAAAGCAGTCACCAACTTCTTTACCCAACATGATTATAATGGCCTGTACCATGCATACTAGGGATAATTTAAAAAAAACTGTTCACAAAGAGTTCACTATTCTGTCCAGACCCCCCAGACACCAAGTCAGCCTTCCTCCACCCCTGAATCATCCAAGCCTGCAGATGATGGGCCACAGTTCCAGCCCATCCCAGAATCCCAGCGCAAGAACAAGAGACTCCGCCGGCTTGACCGCAACAAGGATAAGGATTTTAAGCCTTTCAATTATGAAGCCATTGCAGGTCAGTCTTTCTTGCCTGAGGATGAGGTTTTTTTTTTTTTTTGCTTCTGTAATTAAGATCATTTGCAATAACCTTTCTAAAGCAGATTTTTCATGATATTACTGTATATGACACCAAAAATCTGACCAAATCTACCTTAGATGTCCTTGGATTCCCATTCCCTACATCAATATCAATGCTATAAAATATTTACAGAAGACTGTTGTTTTCAACTTAGGACTCAAATTTCTGGTCAGTTCTCCACACACAAGCTATCTCTTTATTTAACCTATTTGGATTAAACTTACCAGCTATTTGGAATTTAATTCATTGTTGTAATTACAACTTTAGAATATGCAAATAAGCCTCATAACAGCGCTATTTTGCATATTCATATATGACAATTATATGATAATATATTATTGAGAATAATCCTTACTACTAGTAAGCCTTTTTTAAAAAATACTGTATTGTTTGTGGGAGTATATACTCAATTCACCTGAAAAAATCCAGTTGAACTTAGGCCATTTGTCTCTAGTGTTTAATAACTGAAATCTGTGTCTTGCATTGTTGTTCTCAAGATTAAACAATTCATCTTATAAAGGAGATTGTAACTGAAGTTTACAGCAGCTCTAGCAAACATACAAACACATGTACATATGTCTACTAGAACATTACATGTGCCAGAAATTTATAGACTATATCTAAACTGAAATATTACACTTTAAAAAAACTTTATATATAAAGACTAATAATAAAATAAGTTTCATTTGGAGAGAGCTAAAGCTCATGCAGGAATAAAATGGGTAGTGTCTTGTCCATGGAGCAGATCAGATCGGTCCGTGCACCCTGATCATGATACCGGCCAACTGAGGTGCCTTGTTCGTATGGATCATCAATTTCTGATTTTGTTGCTCTATGGAAAAATGAGGGTACCATTGCCCCGTTAGTCAGCCACATTTCAGAGTTCCCTGTTCACGGTTACCGTAGCGGCTCGGGGCTCACAACACCGTACTTCGCCCTACAGGGCAATCCCTTACTTGTGCTGCTTCTTCCGCCCGCGACGTAGAGGAGGACTTCTGGGTAGGCAGGGATAAAATAGACATACATAAAACACTTGAGTATATGAGAGTGATATTTGGAAATACCTCTCTTTAGACCTTTTCTATCTTGTTCTAGAAGTTGTTGGAAGTAAGTGGTGTCATACTGACTGTATAGTTGGATTCAATTCAAAATAGGACAAGTGTTTTCATTCTTTTTTTAAGAGTACAATTCATCTTTGTTGTTCTTGTCTCCCTAACTTTTCTTCTCATTATTGGTTTTTGTTGTGAGGTTTAATTGTTGAAATTGCTTTTTTATTATTTTCTCAGATAACCCAATCTAGCTATTGTGTTCATTACCAAGTAGATAATCCAATTTCTTGAATTTTCTTGCTTTCTAATCTTGTTTCTTATCCCCTTCTGTAAAGATTACACAAATTCCATGAGTTCATACTCCTTGAGCTGTTTTATGATAAGCAGTGGTATCTTCCAAAGGTCCTGTTTTGTGCATCTACTGCAAGCCAAAATGTGTTCTGAAGCTGCAGGTGCCAAGCTACATTTTGGGCAAGTGGGGTCGATTTTGTTGTTATTTTATAATCTTTACAATATAATGGAAGTTTTAACCCGTTGTTCTCTGTTTCAGATTCCCCTGAGACAACAACCCATAAACAAACTCCAAAGAACAAGAAGAGGAAGAATGAATATGATCCTTTCAAGAATACAACAGAATTTAAGGTAAGTTATTTATAATTTCTTGTTTATTAAGTTTTTTCCCCCAAATCTCTTGTTTACTGAATATTCTCTGCTATCTACAGTAGAACCTCTTTATAACAATAGCATAATTCTAAAGTGTAGCAAGTTTTAGCTATCACTATAACAACCACATTACAAGGTGTTTATAGCAAGGGTATTGAAGCCAATGGTCTCTGTTAATTCCAGCTTTTTTACTCATCACCTTAAGAGCTAAAAGTTGTTTGCTAATGGAAATTTGGGGCTGGATTATTTATACAGGAATTACATTTACAGAGTAATTCTATATTACCTAATTAAAAAGGTTCGGGAGATGAATTTCTTTTTATTTTATTCTAGTACTCTCAACCTTTAGGGCTTCTACAGGAGAACTTTATACAGTTAAACCTGTCTATAGCGCTCCCTCTTGGGACTCACCAAAATAGGGTGCTATAGACGGGTCACTTTTAATGTAAATCGTATCGTACTACGTATTTAAAGTCGGGCGCTATAGACAGGTTTAACTGTAAATATTCTATGGAGGTGTGGTGGATAATGAGAGATAATGGTATATATTTCCTATAACACAAATGTCCATGTATACCTGCAGGTTCTCACCCACAATGTTTGCAGAGCGGCAAGAAGAAGAAGTTCAAGGGTGGGACACAAGACAGCCGTGTTGAAATGATGGTATAATAATTGAACCATGTAAATTTGTAAATATATTTTTTTCACGCATACACCTAACCTGAGTGTAACTTTAAATTGTAATAAAACAGATGTTTTTAGAAAAATCTGTTTGCTCCTTATTTGCTTACTAACATGTACTTTCACTGCCTATATTTCATAGTTACAAGATGAATGGTCCATTCAACAAATAGGTCTAGAGTGACAACCAGTCTTATTAATATTGCATCTTTATAAAGTAATTGATGATTTTTTTCTGCTTATCCCTAGTACATGTGATACACCCTTGGCAGAGCTGACTGCTATAGGGCGCGTCCCCAGGTGGCAGATAGGGGAACGACCTTCAGATATGAAGGCCAGCTGCGAAACAAGCAGAATAACTCTGATGAATAAGCAGTCGCGGACCAACAGCAGCATTGTTAGAAGAGGAGTAGACCTCTTTAAAAATCCTGACTTCAACTGACCCAGTTGATAGACCTCAGCAGGGGTCCCACTCCAGGGATACGGAGGAGCTGCGTCTGTACTCATGTTAGAGTCGGCAGCAAAGGCGTCTGCTTCCATGTTAGGAACGGCCTCAAACTACAGGCAAAGTCAGACTTTCACCAAAGTGTGCCTGGATCATGGTGCCATGATCAACGAAAGCTGCACCCCTACACCCCATTCCATGAGATCGCTCAAGGAGCATGAACTCATGGAATTCGTGTAATCTTTACACAAGGGGATAAGAAACAACAACAACAACAACAACATGTGATACAGGCCATGATAACCATGGTGGGTAGAAATAGGCAACTACTTTTACTGTGAGTGCACTACGTATCTACACATGTGAAAAGCAGTTAGACTTTGCACTTACAAATGTGCCAGAGCCTCGTTTGATTACTTGCACTTAAATGATAAATACTTTCTCTATACTCAATGTAAAAATTAACACAATAAAACTGATTAGCAAATTGTCATGTGTGTGTTACACCTCTCTATATATGGTAGATGCCTCTTCTCTCTCCCTGCAATCTCATGATGACAATGCAATTATTGTAACGTTTTTTAAATGGGTTATATTGTTACGACTCTTCTCAGCCGTCGATGTTTGTGTGCAAGGTTTCTGAGAAAACAATGTGGGTTCGTTTTGGATACAGCTTAGTACTATAAATTAATTACCAGAGCTTTAAAAGGGATATTAATAACTATACATAGGAGATTGACTTGCCTTCAATGCCCCCCCAGGTAGGTTCCTCCTCCTCCTTCTTTGCACCGTCCTCCTCTTGTTAATCCACACAGTCCCGGAGCCCACTTCCCCGTAGCCAACTTGCCGCGTCTGTCGTGACAGCCGTTCAGGAGAACGGCTGTCACGACAGACGCGGCAAGTCCCGTTGCTGCAGGTGCAGGTCCCGCAGGTCCCGTTGTCACAAGACAGACTTCTCTCCCCAGACTGCCAGGTCTTCTCTGTGCACAAACCCCCGGCAGGCCAGCCGCTAACTCGGCTGCTTACTTCACGACGACACCAGCTGGACTCCTTGTCTGCCACCCCCTCCTCTGGAATTTGTCAATCCACACTTCCTTGGAGGGGCCCCTGCATACCTTCTTCTATTGGCTTGCCCACTTCTCTCCATTTTCTTTGCTTCACCGTTTCAATATATTAAATAATAGAATGTACAGTTAAACCTGTCTATAGCGCCTCCTCTAAATAGCCCCTTCATCTCTATAGCGCCCGATTTTAAATACATAGTACGATGCAATTTACATTAAAAGTGACCTGTCTATAGCATCCCTCTCTCTATAGCACCCTATTTTGGTGAGTCCCAAGAGGGGACGCTATAGTCAGGTTTAACTATATATATATACTAGCCGAATGACCCGGGCAACGCCCGTGTTTTACCCGATTGAATGTTTTGATTCAAATACTATTTGTTACAATTATAAATTGGCGCCTTAAATAAATGCATATGTTAGTTAATAACTATAGCCTATGTGCTTTATCTGTCTATGTACTGTTGGCTTCCGTAGGCGTCTCTTACTGGGAAAAAGAAAGAGAGGATTCCATTTAGTTATTAACTAATATATGCATTTATTTACGGAGCGACCCGCTCCAACACAATAGTTACAAAAACGAAGAAGCGAGTGGGGGGGGGGGGGGGGGGGGGGGGGGGGGGGCAAAGGTGGCGTGATCGTAGCCAACCAATAGGAGAGCGCCATTCCAAAAAAAAGCAAACGGTGACAGAGATGAAAACTGAAGAATTAAGAACGCATGACGCTCGTAACTCCAGGAGCCTGGGCTTCCCTATAATATAGATAAGAAACAATTTTTATTAAAATGATATACACTCATGGACAAAACTTGAGGGAGTTGTACCTTTTATCATGTATATCGGGATTCAGACAATAACTCTGAAAGACATTACAATGACCTTTATTGTGAAGACACACAAGATAACCAAGTGTGAGCAAAATTGTCTCTGTCCCCTTCAAAAAATAGATGTCCAGATGCATCAAAGACTTTCCACTTCTTCAAATTGAAGCTTATTTTATATTTACATAAATGGCATGTCATTAATTCAACTCTGATCCGTTGAGATTCAGAACTTTATTTTTAGAAAGAATATTTTGAACTTAAATGGAGTAATAAAGTTTGGGGTCAGTGGAAGGATAATCTAAACCATTGGTTTTCAACCGCTACGACCCGGGTTCATTTCCTTCATTGGGCACTTATTTATGATTAAAAAAAAAAAAAAAAAAAATGCTCCAATGGCCTCCGATTCTTGCATAAGTCCAACCCTACCAACGAGTGCAAGTAACTGATGAGTTCGAGAGCATTTCTATATATTTTTTTAGTATAATGGAAGAAGAAAGTCATTGTTAAAAACAATGATGATTTTATACTTTTACTATTTCCAGATCTCTACATGTCCAAATATTAGGGCGCCAGTGGCTGCAGAAAAGCAGACCACGAATTTATTCATCTATGGCACATGTAGAGACCTAAAGCTGTGCCGGCTAGCAATTATGTTGATGGGGAAATTAACCAATCAATTTTTTTGGTTAGACAAATTTTTATTAAGACCAATAAAATATTTCAATGTACAACATTTTTCCTTTATTATATTAATTAATGAAATCACACACATATATATATAATTTAAAAACATATACCAAAGAAAAAACTGTAAATAAGGTTAAAAGGGAGGAGTTTTAAACTTTATACAAAGAAAAAAAAAAAAAAAAAAAGGCCTATCGTGCCAAAGTCCCATTATCCCCGACCTACCTCTTCATCCCAGCCACCCATGTCCATGATTCAAAAAGGGGCAGGCAAGGCCGCAGCCAGCGGCCTTCGCCCTCCGCAACTCCAAGTCTTCTTTTCTTCTCAGAAAAAAAAAAAATCAAATTTTTGTTAAGAAAAAAAAAATGTCAATATCAAAAATGTCAATCTTCAAGAATGTAAATATCAAAATTGTCAATCTTCAAGAATGTAAATATCCCGCTTCCTTGTCCCAGTGTTGCTGAACTCACCCCCCAAGGCTATCATCACTTCTTTTTCTATGAAAATAAAAAATTAAAAAGGCATCTTTAAAAAATGATAAAAATAAATTAAATATAAAATTATTAAAGATATATTCGCAAAAAAATAATAATAAAAATTATGAAAATATTGAATTAAAAAATGATTTTAAAAAATATTATTATTATTGTTGATTCTGGGCATCTTGGGGTCAGCTTGGGAAAGGTTCAGGGCTCGTGGTGGAGTCAGGTCAAGCACCATAGGTCGGTGGCTTGACTACAGGGAAGGGGCGTCTGGGTCCATCTTGGACTGGCTTGTGGTCAAGTCGGCCACCATCGGACATGTGGCTCGACGAACAGGAAGGGGTGTCTGAGTCCATCTCAGGCTAGCTTGGTGTTGGTGGGGCCAGGTCATCCACCATAGGTCAGGTGTCGACCACCAGGAAGGGGTGTCTGAGTCCATCTTGGACTATCCTGGTGTTGGTGGGGCCAGGTCATCCACCACAGGTCAGGTGACTTGACCACCAGGAAGGGGATCTCGGTCTCTGGCTCAGTGCTGCCAAGGCTAAAGGTGGCTTCAGGCTCCATCTCGACACCTCGCAATCACCAGAGGTTTGTGGCTTAGATGGACATAGGTGGGATATGGTTAGGTTAGGTGGGGTTCTGGGTTACTTTGGCATATTATGGTCACGAGGTGTCCCAACATAACTAAACAGGGCTCTGACACATTTGTAAGTGCAAAGTAGTACTGCTTTTCACATGTGTAGACATGTGATGCACTTACAGTAAAAGCAATCGCCTACTTCTATCCACCATAAATATCATGACCTGTACCGCTTATACTAGGGATAAGCAAAAAAAGAATAATAATAAAGAAATGATGCAACTCTGATCCATTGAGATTTGGGACTTTATTTCTAGAAAGATTATTTTGAAGATGAATAGAGTAAGAAAGTTTATTTTAGGCATCTCAAATTCCTTGAAGTTTTTTGCCAAAAACTATCTGAATCAATAAAAAGTGTTTTGAAATATCATTATAGATGGCACCATGTTGAACTATAAATCCATGGTCCCCGATTCTTGCAAAAGTACAACCCCACCAGCAAGTGCAAGTAACCAAATGGGTCTCTTGGTAGATTTGTAAGTGTAAAGTGCTTTTCATGTGTAGACATGTGCTGCACTTACAGTAAAAGGAGTCGCCAACTTCTTTGTACCATGATTATTATGGCCTGTACCACATGTACTAGGGATAATAAAAATAGAAAAAAAAACCATGTACAGGATCATCGCAATCTCAAATAATCCAAAAATATCCATAAATTCAATTATTGTACTATAAAAAATCTTTTAATATGTAAATTCAAGCAGTCAGTAAAAAATGTAAATTAATTGTGTTTAAAACTCTCTGGTAGCTAAATCTATCTCTCTCTATATAAACTTAATTATAAAATTGGTTAAACTAATTTTTTCTAACAAAGGGGCAAAATATTTCTTTATATTATCTCTTGATACTACAATTTGTTCCATCAAGCCAGATAATTCAAGAATTAAAGTAAGTAATTCATATATAATCAAATCTAATTCAAATAAAATTAAGGCAATTTCCAATAAAATATAATCCAAATCAAATAATATTTTCAATAAAATCAAGTTCAATCAAAATTGCGTCAAAATAGATAGAAAACAAAAATTACTACTAAAATTCAACTATATACAGTAAAACCCCTCTATAGTGAACCCCAATGGGACAGAGCTTTTGGTTCACTATTGCCACGGTTTGGCCATTTTTTTACTTTTCAAAATTTTTAGACCATATAATTAAAGGACAGCCATACACACAAGAAGAGGCTGCCTCTTAATAGTGGTCACTTTGTTTTAATTCCCTAAATTGACCAATTTCCTCACATTAATACTGAATAATAATAGAAATCCTTAGATGATAGGTTCTTCTTATCATTAACATACATGTACCTCTATGTCTAATTTAAAATCAAGACAAATCCTAGGCAAAGTTTTATTAAATATATATTCAAAGATATAAAATGATTTTCAAACATCATTATCACATTATATAATACAATGTTTATTTGAAAAAATGGCTCTAACACCTTGTTGCTTCAAAGCACTCTTCAAGCATTGTACCTTTCAAATAAAGTTAATAAGTGTTTTTCTTCCATTTCATGTTTCCACATTTTTTTCTTTTAGACTTCGTTTTTTAAAATTCTGTCATGCAAGCCATTGCTGGCTTTAAAATCACGATAGGTTATGATATAAAAATAGTTTTTGTTTCATCACGGGTCGTTTATTCGGACTTTTTTTAAATTTAGCATAACACTTGCGATCGCAGCAAAAGTTGAGGTTGATTCCTCTTTGTAGCAATTTTTAATAGCCATATATTTAATCTCATATAATAGAAAAGTTATATTCTCTTATTTTAATATGTTCTTAACATTTTGCCTGTGTTGTTTCACTTTGAAAAGTCCTGAAAATGGCCTTTTTTAAAAAAGTATTAACGTCTTTGTTTTTAGAAACCCTTTGTTTTCTTTATTTTGGAAGCTATTTGCATTTTTCTACTTCAAATTTAATGGATGCAAAGATATTCTATTTAATAAAAAGTATAATGTGTAAAATTTATACAACATACAGCAAAAATAAAATGTAAATCAAAACAAATAATGCCGCTAAATTTATTGTTTTGAAATCGCGATCCGTGAGCTGAAACATGCTTAATATTTGTACTTAGCTCGTCATAAGCATAGTATTTTAAATAGATTTTTTATTTATTTTGGGACCGAAAATAGTTTCGTTAAAGGGGTAGTTCGTTATTTTAAAATCTCAAAGTTTGTTATAGCGATGGTATTTTCAATGGAAGGGAATTGCCTTAGGTTTGTTATATCCAGGGTTCGTATTAGCGAGGTTTTACTGTATATAATTAGTGAAATAATAAATCTTGAAACAAAATCTCTATTGTAGAATCCAAAATTCAAACACACATAATATGCATTAAAACTACAAGAAAATAAGACCTAATCCAATTTTTAGATTAGGACTTATTTTCTTGTACAGCAGAACCTCCCTGTAAAGGACACCTAATTGCATAGCCAGAGTGTCCTTTAGAGAGAGATGTCCTCTTACTGGAGAGTTCCAAAATAGTAAACATGGTCATTTTGCATATGATAACTGTCCTTTGTAGAGAGGTGTCCTCTAGCGAGAGTGTCCTTTCACAGAGTTCTACTGTATTTAAATCTATACTCCAAAATTATGCATTAAAACTCCTTAAAATCATGTCAATAATCTAAAAGGTGACTTTAATCAAACTTTCTTTGAATTAATAGATTCAGGTCTAACTGATCTTCCATATGAGGAATATTCAAATGCCAAAGACTTTATTTTTGATGTTTTAGTTTATATTGAAGAAACCCCTTATCTTTGCTTGATTTTAAAGATTATTCCAGTTGTAAAATACTACAGCCAAAATTTGAGAGAATCTTGAAATCAACTAATTATTCAAGTGCACCATTAATCCAGCATCTAGAAAATGTTTTTTTTTTTGTCTAATCCATCAGTTGATTGCTAAAACTATAACTCACACAGACCTCCTAGTATATTGATTACTTGCTGTTGTAGATATCTTGTTGTTTAGGTCACAGCACTACAGGATGTGCTTCAGGGATGCCTCACAAGCCAGACATTTTGTGCAGTTTGGGAAGTGTTTGGTTTTGCCTTCAAAGAATATTTGGTGGTCTACATGATGGGGTGTGGGGTGCTGTTGCTCTCGAAGAGTTGGGACACTTTCAGTAGCAGTATGACTTTGTTCCTAATTTGAGTCCGCTCCTCACATGGAGACCGACACCTATTTTATGGCAAACGTTGCTTGTGACCTGTAAACCCTAGGTAGGGGCCCTTACTGGGTACTGTCAGCCGGGCCCAACTGACCCTTCTCTTGAATGCAGATACATCCACTTTGTGTTGTCAGCAAGAAGTAAGAGCTCAGTCAACTGCTGTCTACTACCAAGTGTACCATTTAAATTAATTTGAAGAATCCTAATATTGATGTTTGGGGGTGACTAGCAATATATATATATATATATATATTTCTCAACCTTGTTGTTATCCCTGGAACATAGGTCACGTCGGCTTCCCCGGACGTGGTAGCATTTATATCAATATTTAGTCAATAAGTCTCCATGATGGGGAGCTGCTGTCCTTAGTTGGCTATCTAGGAAGCACCACATGACAGTCAAACTTTGTCCCCCCGCCCCCTAGAAATCTCTCAACATGTCTTTCATGCTAAAGCATTTGTTGTTAAAAGGGTAACAGCAGACCTGCCAAATTTTCCAATTCAGTCAACAAACTTTCTTCATTTAGAAAATTTGATATTAGCAGAGACCCAGAATTGTATATCACCAAGCCCATAGACCTAATTTTGGGTGCGGACATTTTCATGGAAATCAATCTAGGTCAGAAGACAGATTCCAATCATTCTTCTATAGCCCTTAGTACTAGGTTGGGTTGGCTTATTTCTGGGAAGATCAACTCAAGTGTTAAGTCAAACACTTCAGTGGTCAATAACTGTACCACTGATCTTGATTCCAGCTTAAGAAAATTCTGGGAACTTGAAAATATTTAATTTCTGAAAACCAGTTGGGTAAGAATGATATCTGCAAAATCTTAAGTCAAACTTCAAAAGAGACAACGAAGGCAGATATTCAGTCAACCTCCATTTCAGGTTAACTCCCACTTTAGATGTTTCAAGATCTCAAGCAATAAGAAGGTTTTTAAATTTGGAAAAAAAAGCTACAAGCTACTCCAAGTCTCAAATATCAATATACAGTTAAACCTAAATTAACACAAAGCAATAACGCGCCATCTATACATATAAAATGAAAGGATTTAAAAGCACGAATGTTTCTTTTATACATAAAACAAACTTCTACTGTTCTTACTGCGATGAAAAAAAATATATTGGGAGGGCTTGGTTCATCAATGGTGAACCCTCCCAGCAGTTTCGCCAATTTAATCCACCAGACCGTTTCTCAGAGCTCTAATACTGTATTGGACAATGTCTATAGCACCCCCTCTTGGGACCCACCAAAATAGGGTGCTATAGAAAGGGGGTGCTATAGACAGGTCACTTTTAATGTAAATCGCATCGTACTACATATTTAAAATCGGGCGCTATAGAGAGGGAGGCTCTATTTAGAGGGGACGCTATAGACAGGTTTAACTGTATAAATTTTATGAGGGAGTACCAGGAACTCAATCATATGGAACTTGTACCGCTCGGAGAGTTTAAGAAACCATCCAGCCAATGTTTTTATTTACCACAAAATGGAGTTCTTAGAGAACAGGGAACAACAACTAAACTAAGAGTTGTGTTTGATGCTTCATCTAAAAGTACAAACAATCACTCTTTAACTGATTTTCTACATGAAGCAGAATCTAGTCAACATATTACTCAGATTCAGAACATTTTCAATCGCATTCACCGCAGATATTGAGAAAATGTTTAGACAAATTAAACTGAATTCAAATGACTATCATAGAATTTTGTGGAGAGAAAATCCAGATGATCCACTATTGGAATGTCAACAGTCACTTAAGTGTTGCCCCATTTCTAGAAATCAGAACTATGCAACAACTAACTAGGGATAAAAATTCTAATTTATTTTCTGCCTCATCAATCATATTTAAAGATTTCGATGTTGATGACCTTATCTCAGGTGATCGTTCAATTCAAGAGGCTAAGACTTTGATATCAGAATTATCATTTTTATTGAACAAGGGTGGATTCAAACTTTAAAAAATGGTCCTCCAATAAAGAAGTTATTTCCTCTATTCTACCGGAAATAATGAAACCAACTCAAAAGTACTTGAAGACGATTTTTCAATCAAAATTCTAGGACATGTCTGGAACAAAATTCAAGATACCTTCAATATTCAAGTCATTTCACTCTATTCTGAAGTAAAAACTAAAAGACACAACACACACAATTTCTGTCCACCTTAACCATTATAGCTCCGCCTTTGCCGGTCCCAAGCCCGATGAAAAAGGAGGAGGGGAAGCAGTAACAAGCTCCTAAAAAACCTGGGCTCAGCTGGCCGGCTGATAGTACCTTTTAAGGGCTCCTGATCCAGGGATACAGGATGAGCAGCGTCTGTACTCCATGTTAGGAGCAGCTGCACATGGTGTCTGTTCCTCATGTCAGAGGTGGCCATTTCTTTTGGAGCTAAGTCGGCCTGCCACTGAGTAGTGCTCCCAGTCTTAATGACATAGGCAGACGCATTATACTTCACCTACACCAAAAGTCTCAGGCTCTACAAGCTTGATACCCTAATATGATTGAGTGGAGATAAGGAAGAAGAAGAGAGCCATCATTTTCAGAATTCCTATAGAAACTGAAGTCTTGAACTTACAAATCAAAAACTAAAAAAATCATTTTGGGAAAGATGGTCAAAGGAATATTTGAGCAACCTACAAGGCCGTAGAAATGGCGAGTCATAAGATAATATCCAAATAGGTCAACTAGTTTACCTCAAAGAAGATCGAATATCACCACTACACTGGCATTTGGCAAGAATTCAAGAAATCTTCCCAGGAAAGGAGAAGAATGACAGAGTAATCCAGATAAAGACTACGAGAGAAAGGAGTTTCAAGAGACCCATTACCAAGCTGGTTTCATTGCCTTTCCAACATTATTCCCTTTTGTAAAATATATTCACAATATTTTAAATCGACATTTATATTATCATCATGCATTAGCGCGCCATCTGTTATGAAAATTTGAAACTATTATAGACGCGTATGATTCTTTTTAAAATTAAACAATTTCTACTGCCCTTACTGCAATGGAAAAATTAATGGAAGGGCCTGGCTCATCAGTGGTGAACCCTCCCAGCGGTTTCGCCACTGATGAGCCAGGCCCTCCCATTAATTTTTCCATTGCAGTAAGGGCAGTAGAAATTGTTTAATTTTAAAAAGAATCATACGCGTCTATAATAGTTTCGAATCTATATTATCAACTCCAATGTTTTCCTGAACATCTCTTCCCAGCCAGGGGAGTATGTTGGATTCTTCTTTTTGATAAATTTCTGAATTAAATTTTTTAATTCTGAAAATTAATCCAAAATCTATCTAAATTCAATTATTGTATTATAAAAAATACAGTTAAGCCTGTCTATAGCGCCCCCTCTAAATAGCGCCTCCCTCTCTATAGCGCCCGATTTTAAATACGTAATACGATGCGATTTACATCAAAAGTGACCTGTCTATAGCCCCCCTCTATATAGCTCCCTATTTTGGTGAGTCTCAAGAGGGGGCGCTATAGACAGGTTTAACTGTATTTTAATATATAAATTCAAGCAGTTAGTCAAATGTAAATTTATTGTTTAAAAATCTCTCTTTCTGGTATCTAAAAATATCTCTTAACTTAATTATAAAACTTGATAAACCAGTTTATTTATTGAACATTCAAGCCACTACACAGGTAATTATTTAAATAATTTTATTTTATTTTGTGCTTCCTCTTTGGTAACTAACTTTTGATACAGCCTGGTATTTTAAGAAAATTAGAGCCAAAATATAGGTTTATAATTTTCAGCAATATAAGGCACTAGGTTGAAGATGATAATAATATTAATTAAATAATATACAGTAGAACCTCCATAAGAGGACACGTGCTAGACGACACCTCTCTACAAAGGACAATTTTCATTTGAAAAATTACCATTTTTACTATTTGCAACTCTTCAGTAAGAGGATACCTCTCCCTAAAAGACACTTTGGCTCTGCAATTAGGTGTCCTTTACAGGTAGGTTCTACTGTATATTTTGGGTGCGCACAAGTATGACTCTGCAGTTTTTTTTTTTTCAGTTATAAAATCTAATGAATGGAAACTAAATCATTAAGACTTTTATTTAAAATAATTTCCATTGCTGAGTCAATATTCTCCCACAATTTAGGTAGTTTATGGATGATATCATAAAAAAAAAAAGTTTAGCTTCTCGAGACAATTCATTCATCAAGCCAATTTTCAACTTCTCTATGTGCCATCGACCGGAAGAGGTGATAATCCGATGGAGCAATGTCATGAGAGTACGGCAGGTGGGGTAAGACTTCCCATTTGAAGTCTTTCAGGGTGTCTTTTACCGATTGTGTGACATATGGCCAGCATGAAGCAGTATCAATTTGCCATGTGGTTGTCCCCATTCTGGTAATTTCACGGCGATTTCTTGGCGTAACTGTGTTAATTATTGTTGATAGCGATGAGCAGTGACGCCTGGTTGCAAGAGTTCGTAGTGAAGTATGCCGTGCTGATCCCACCAGATGCACAGTACTTCTTGCCGTGGATACTGGGTTTGGCGGTCGAAGTTGTCGGCTGTCCTGGGCTTACCCATGATTTCTTGCGCTTCGGATTGTCAAAATACACCAAGTTTACATCCCCAGTCACATTACGATGAAGAAAATACTTTCTTTGAAACCTTTCCAGCAGGATTTCAGATATTGTCCTTCGATTTTACTTTTTCTTTTCACTCAATTCGTGAGGCGACTATTTCCCTTCCTTCTGGATCTTACCATAAAAACGCAATGAAACAGTCTGTCGAGTGACGTTGAGAGAAGCCGCCAACTTCTCTTGTGTTTGAGCATCGTCTTCATCCAATAATGCCTGAAGTTCCTCATCCTTTAACTTTTTGGGCGGCTTTCCGTGATCCTTGTCGTTGAAGTCGAAATCTCTAGATTTGAATAGTTTAAACCACTCTTAACAGGTTCTTAATGAAGGAGCGTTGTTTCCATAGCCGCTATATAGAGCATTTGATGAGCTTCGGTTAGGCTTTTTCTGAGGTTTAAAATGAAAAGCAAAGCTTTCCCCCAAATTAGATTTTTTTAGGCACAAAATTATACATATAAAGAGCTCAAAATAAAAATGCGCTGAAGATTTTATATTAGGTATCACATATAAATAGCTAGCATTTAAGGCGCAAGAAATCTATGCAAAACAAAGCAATAGGTAAAAGTTTGTTTATGAAATTGATAATGAATTAAATAAAATTAAATATATGCTAGATGAATGATCCAGTTTTTTTTTCCTTGAGTGGATTTTCAACCGAATGCATATAGAATAAAAAGCTGTTTTAAAAAATAAATTTTATATTCTTTATAAATTATATTTTATTTTTAGATCAAATATTTTAATAATAATCTGAAGTAAAAAAAAATTGCTAAAAAAGGCACCACTGGGGTGAAAAGAAACACGATCCTAATTGATTTAGTTCAATAATTTTATTTGGATTTTCTATCAGTTTTATATTGGTTCATGTGTGGATTTTTTTTCTAAGATTTTATTGAATTCAAATGTTTCTTCAATTTAGTTTTATTTACATTTTTACTTTATTGTATTGGACACGACAACAACAACTTTATCCTTTCTTACTCTCTTCTTCTTCCTTATCTCCAACCATCATAACTGGGTGAAGTAGAATGCGTCTGCCTTTGTCATCAAGACTGGGAGCACTACTCAGTGGCAGGCCGACTTAGCTCCAAAAGAAATGGCCGCCTCTGACATGAGGAACAGACGCCATGTGCAGCCGGTCCTAACATGGAGTACAAACACTGCTCATCCTGTATCCCTGGATCAGGAGCCCTTACAGGGTAATATCAGCCGGGCCAGCTGAGCCCAGGTTTGTTAGTGAGCTTTTTACTGCTCCTCCTTTTTCATCCGGGCTTTGGACCGGCAAAGGCGGAGTTTCCTTTCTTACTTAATCTTAACAAATATCCTTCACAAACATATAATCCATATAAGATTCCCGACAGCCATGAACCGGGATCGAATCCCGCGTTAACATTTTGTTTAATATATGAATAACCTACACATATTATTCATTGTTGTCAAATATCATAAACTAGGTTGCTATTTATGAGCGGTACCTAATAAAGTGATTTTGAAACAAAAACATATAATACAAAATTATTGAAAAACATGCAGAATATTTAGATTGCTATTTGGTGCTGCCGTGTTTTTCAGGCGGATAGTTGGAAAGAAATACGCGCAAAAGAAAAATATTATAACTATTAATTATAATTGGTTATGTGTATATAACTCAAATTTCTGGAGTGTAGATAATCGCGTTGATGGAATATAGAAAGAAGATACACTGATTTAATAATATTATTACAACATCTACGGACAATGACTTTCCAGAATGGTGTTGCAAGGTTTTCCCATTATGTACTAAGTGCAATTCTCAACCTGCAACCCCAAAACACATCATTGACTGTATTGACGGAGAGTTTCTAAATAGTAAAAATGGTAATTTTGTAAATGAAAACTGTCCTTTGTAGAGAGGTGTCCTCTAGCGCGAGTGTCCTCTCATGGAGGTTCTACTGTATAAGTAATACTGGGAGATGATTAGAGATTAGTTTGTGCAAGACCTTTGAGTATGTGCTTCGAGAAATATTTTTTATGTTCCGCGATATCAATGATATCTGGAGGTGAATCATGAGTGGGTTCATCGGGGTTGCTCACATCTCTATGTCCATGGCATCGATTGCGTTTTCGAACCTTCTCTCGCCTGGATTAGAGGCGGTAGAACCCCAGGCGGGGTGTTTGCAGTTTAGATCTCTTACTTAGTCAGCCACATTTCAGAGTTCCCTGTTCACGGTTACCGTAGCGGCTCGGGGCTCACAACACCGTACTTCGCCCTACAGGACAGTCCCTTACTTGTGCTGCTTCTCCCACCCGCCACCAAGTGGAGGGGTTGGACTTCTGGGCAGAACAAGGACACCACCACCACATGTATACACATGTAGAATATTGCACTTACAAGCCATAGCCTCGTTTGTTTACTTGCATTCACTGGTGGGGTTTGAATTTTGTAAATATTCGGGGGGTTATTAAAGCCTTTTTTTCCCCTTCAGGAAACGTTTTTAACGCGGGATTTGATCCCTGGTCGTAGCAGCCGAAAATCAACGGTTCATATCATTCCTCCACCAACCCCCATATTGTAGCAAAGTATTTCTTACAAATGAAAACACCAAAACGCGAATGTTTCTTTTCACAAATAAATCAAACTTCTATTGTCCTTAATGTGATGAAAAAATATTAGGAGGGCTTGGCTCATCAGTGATGAACCCTTTTTCATTCCAGTAAGGACAGTAGAAGTTTTATTTATTTGTGAAAATAAACATTCGCGTTTTGGTATCTTTACTTGTAATATATAGATGGCGCGTTATTGCCATGTATTAAAGTATTTATTATATTTTATATACATATTATTATTTATATTTGGCTACTCTAGAAACTTCCCTCATTGCTTATCTTGTCTATATATATATATATATAAATGAATGTCTGTCTGTCTGTGTGTACTCTATAGATTCAAAAACCATACATCCAATCGCCGTGAAATTTTGGGATATTATTAGGTATATCCCCGGGAAGGTTTTCAAAAAATAATTTCTTGAATATCTTGAATATCCTTAGAGTTATTTGCAGATTTGGAGCTTTAACTCGCAAGCAGCGCCACCTTGCGACGGAAATAGGCTTAGGTCTGCCCCACCCCCTGTCGAGAGAATGTAATCGTCCGGCCGCCGGCCGGATGGACAGTCCAAGTACCCACCGACCAATCAGAGGGGTCAAGAGGTCCTGGCGCGCGGGGGCAGAGTTGGTGACACAGCTGTGCCAAGTAGACAAGAAAAAAGCCTCGCGGGGGCTTGCCCAAGATGACCTCCGGGAACTTCGTCCATTTTCCATAAACGACCACGCTTTTATTCAACTTATCGAGTATTTTTCAAGGGACCGGGAAAAAATGTTCACTAGATAAAACGATGATTTTGTAATGTAGAAAAAAATTAGGAAAGACAAAATTCAGGATGACACGGCACACAGGGACCGGGAAAAAAATGATCACTTTATCGAGAGATTCAAATTTACGAGTTTCAAATTATCAAAAAATATATATATTTTTTTTAAATAAGTTTATAGAGAATTGTTTTAACAAATGTTCGTTAGACAAACCTTTACTCGGGTAAAACCCGAGCAAAGCCGGTACATCCGCTAGTATTTTATAAATGTTGATTTTGTTTGTGCCTTAAACAAATTGCTGTGTCATCCTGAAGTTTGTCTTTCCTAATTCTCTACGTTACATTTTGGTGGAGATGCTGGGTAGATTTGAGAAGACAAACTGAGGATCGCCAAGAAGACTTTGAAGCTTTGGGTGCTGTGATTTACATTTTCCAAGACTGAATCCAGGATTCCACTGCCGTTTCGAAGTCAAGGCTTCCCTATAAGAAAACGATGTCCCTATTGACGATACGACGCCAAACCGCTCTTCACGCCGCAAGAGAAAAGATGCGAAGCTACTATGGACAAAGTTTCAAACTCCAAGGGAATCCTTGGTAGAAGCACGTTAGATCCATGTCAGTATCTATAATACACTGGTGTCCAAAAAATAAGAAACTTAACCAATATTGAAATTTCTCAAAAGCTAATTTATTAACAAATATAAAATTTAGCATACAAATAGTTTAAACTATGGAGAATTTGACTAGCTATATGAAAATAAAAAAAATATTTGAAATTATGAAATATGCAAATTATTACCAACATACCCAAAGCTAAGGTTCCAGATCTTAAAGAAATAAGGTATCAATAGGGAGTATGATCACCTCTAACAGCTATCAAGGTCTCACAGCGAGCCCTCATACTGTTTACCAGGCTTTGGAGGAGGTCCAGGGGTAGTAAACCCCACTCCTCCAATAGAGCAGTTCTTAGCTCAACGAGGGTTCTGGGAGAGGGGTGGCGAGCTCCAATACGCCTCCCTAGAGCATCCCACACATGCTCTATTGGATTCAGGTCCGGAGATCTGGCTGGCCAATCCATCCTTCGAATATTCTCACTCTGGAGATATTCATTGACTAGCCTAGCCCTATGCGGACGAGCATTATCGTTCATAAAAATTAAATTGTGACCAATTTGATTTCTATAAGGTCTTTGATAGGGCTCAAGGATCTCGTCCCTGTACCTTTGGGCAGTTAGTGCCCCCAGAAAAAAATGTGGAGGGGTGTGCGTCTGCTAGAACTGATGCCAGCCCAGACTAAGAGACTGCCCCCCTCTAAAACTGTCTATTTCCCTGATGTTACTGGGATGATAGCGGGTTCCAGGCTCCCTCCAGATGAAAACTCGTCGAGAATCTGTGTTTAAACTAAATCTTGACTCGTCACTGAAGAGAACATTGGCCCACTGATCATGAGTCCAGGCGTGATGTTCCAATCACCAATTCAAGCGGGCTCTCCTGTGAGCAGAGGTTAAAGGGATACAGACCATTGGTCGTCTTGCATAAAGAGCACCTTCGTGAAGCCTTCGGTAAACAGTTTGTCTTGAAATTCTCGTTCCAGTAGCACTTTAAGAGTTCATTAGAGAGTTGAATAGCTGTCATCTCCCTATGGCGCTTGGCAGTTACGACCAGATAACGGTCTTCAGAGGTAGCTGTTTTTCTTTTTCTACCAGAACCTTCTTTTCTTTTGATGGTTCCTGTCTCAATGAACTGTTTACATATTTTGCCGACCACAGATTTATTCACATTTAGCCATTTTGCTACTTCAACTTGTGATTGCCCTGCCTCCATTCTTCCAACAGCTCTCCATTTTAAATCATCTGCTAAAATTTTTCGTAAACTCATAATTAACTAAGGATTAAATAAAATTATAATTGGGACAATTCTTAGATGGGGTAAACGACACGCCAAATAGCACACTTATAAAGACAAGCAAAATTTTGCATATTTTCAATTTTACCGAATCGAATGGTTGCGATAAATAAATTCTACGACTTAAAATACCTAATTAAATTAATTTTTAGCTTTTAGCGTTGTATATTTTAAAACATATCATTAAAAAACAAAAGTTTCTTATTTTTTGG
>CP092883.1:47344701-47369302 GCA_030710605.1 Cordylochernes scorpioides
TTTGTTGTCAATTTTGATTGTGTCCGGCTTGTGTGGTGAAAAGAAAAAGTTGAAAAATGAAAAAAAAAAATGATGAGCCGGACGATGAGAGAAAAAAATAAAAAACTAACTGGGTCTCCTGAGCTCACTGTTGGGAAATGTACAGCGAGGAAGGGTCTTCTAGTTAGTTAATCAACAAAAAAAAAAAAAGAAAAATGGCTGACGAACAATAATCTCTTGATGGTTGTAAAAAGTTGGGAGGAAAGGTTCATGGGATAGAGTTAGAGGTTGTAAGGGAAGCGTCAAAAATAATATTTTGAAAATCTATTAGAAAAAATAAAATGATAAATGTTTTAACTATTTAAGAAATATTATAAATATTGTTAGGTGTAGGTTTTTTAAAATGGTGCCTAAAATAGTTGAAGTTGTAAAATCCTAAGTCTAAACATGATGAGAAAAAAATATATATTAAAGGTAATAATATATAAAGGGCTGATTGGTAGTTGATGTCATTAATGTTGAGGGTTAATAAACAAAATGATATTATCGATTAATATTGAAATGTTTTATCTACATCTGTAAGTTAAAAAACAAAGTCCAACACCACAAAACTAGTAAAACTGTAAGTCTATTTACAAATAAATGAGAAAAAAGCTAGCAAACCTATTAAATGGGAAATAATTTGGGGCACAAATTAGTTACTAGAATAAAAATAAAGATAAAGGGGAGTAGTGGTGACACACTGATATCATAATATAAAACTACAAAAAATATATAAGAGGAGTACATAGGAAGGATAAATTTAAAGTAAACACACACAATAGCGAAAGTAAATATTTGGGATAGTTGGTATACTAGTTACAGTTTTTTGTTACTTAAGGTGCCTTGAGTATTTACAACATGGTTTCAGAGATGTAATACAGGAAGGAGGAGAAGTAGAGATAATAAAAGTAAAATAAAATATAAAAGATAATTGACTTAAGCAAAAGGTTTACGATAGGTAGTGACGCAGTGAGGAATAAAGGAAGAAGGTCTGAATTGGTTTCTGCAAAGGACATCTCAGGAGTCCTGCCCTGCAATACGAGCTTAGAAGCGAAGTATTGTTTTCAGGGTTCAGCAATCTCAAGATGTTCTGTAAGTAGCATTAGATCAGATGGGCAAAAGGTGTGAAGATTGAAGGAGAGGTAGGTAATGGGAGAATATGGAAAAGAAATATCTTAATGTAAAATAAATATCCTAAAATATATGGATTGATCCTAAAATATAAAATGGCACACATCAAGGATCGTAAAAATATAAATGAATAAGATTTTAAATAACAGTAAGTATTTAGTTTAGTGTGTTCCCCACGTGATGCAATGCTTATAAACGCAAATTAGACGATGTTTGGAAAAGTCAAAAGTGGTAAATAAATTGAAATGTCATTATGATTTGTTTTTTTATTTTCTTCTTAATTATAATTTCAGAGACGTCTCACATGGTGAGAGAGAAAAAGGAAAACGAACTTATCAAAAGTAGTAAAATGTTACAAATAAACTTATAATGGATATCTGAAGGTTTAGAGTGACGCAGTGGTAAAAAGAGGGGAAGTCTGAGTCGAATTTTGCAATGGCGTTCGGCAATGCAATACGTGTCTGTGTAAGTGAGGTATTGTTTTCATTGACCGAACTGTTAAGACTTTTCATAATCAACATTAGATCAGACAGGGGAGGTAATGTGGCCCTATAATTGAATGATTGATAGCAAGAGTGTTGAAGTAGGAAGGGCTATCTGCTAATGGTGAGTACAAGGTCATTCCACCCCTTTAGAAGTAGGGAGGGAAAGACGAAGTAGAAAAAAAACAATTAGGGGGAGATCAGTCCGTCCTTGATTTGTTTGTCGTTGGGATGAAGATTGGAATATTGTCGTGGCGATGGACGCCGTTTTGGGGATTTAATTGTCCATTTACGGAGGCCAAGATGGCGTCTCACATGGTGTCATGTACAGGCTCGCTTTTAGAGATGGTGGGGACCTAATTTTTAAACGGGTTGACAAAAACGATAAACTATCCTATAACATTATAAAAATAAGATTTGCTATAAAAGGGATTTCATATAATTTTCCTATCCGTTTTAATCTGGCAGGTTCCTCTGTTAGAAGGATATTAAATTTAATCTGTAATATTGAAATCGTGGGTGTGAATAATTGGGAAAAGGTAGGCTATAAAAGAATTAATTAATTAACTATTGTATAAATAAATGTGTTATGATCATGCGAAATGTGTTAATGGGATATGGGATATGCGAGAGGAATTAAAATTGATGTGAACAATGTAGAAGTGCGAAATAAAAATGTATTTAATACGTAAATAACAATTTAACACAGGCAGGAATGAAATGCAATGGGATATGGAAATTTTATGGTATGTTATTTAGTTTTCGCATATTACATTTATAGTTGTATTTATAATTGTGGGAAAAATGGGACGCACATTTTGAGATGAGATAATTTAAAATTGATATTTATAAAAATACAAATCTAGGACTAGTTTTTAAAACTTTTAAATATTGAGAAATATCAGTTGAAATAGTAAGAGGTTAAGTAAAATAAAGAGCTTAATAAATTTAATTATTAATACTATGGCCATAAATAAGGTATTGAAAAAAAAACACACAAATAAGTCTAGAAAATATGATTCGAGTAATTAAAATATAATATGATTTTTTTATGTAAAATTGAAATTGATGAATTGAAATTTAAAAGTTGCTTAAAATAAAGTAAAAATTGATAAATGAGGGTGTATAAGATTTACAATTTGAATTGAAATGCTATTAAAAATTGCAAAATTTGATTTAAAATGATTACAGTGAAAATAAAGATTAAATTTATGGAGAATCAAGTTGTTTTTAAAAACTCACAGTTTTGAGGATTGTTCAGTCAGGAGACTTGGTCTTTAGTTGTTGTCCCGCTGATGGGGCCTGGTGGTCACTTTTTGCGATGGTTGCCATGGGACATCGTCGATGCTGGTTGGCGGGGCAATGCCAGGATTTCTCGATGAATCTTGTCTGCCTGTTCGAGCCGATGGGGGAAGATGTTCGTGGCGCAGGAGATGTCGATGGGGGCGATGATGACCTCCTCGGCACGAGACACGGCTAGTCCCCGAATGGCGTCTGTTAGGCGGCTTACTCGGTCTTCGTAGTGGGGCTGCATGTTGGTGAGGGCATCCGCGACGTATTCGTCTTCGACCTCCGTCATCCTCTGCATGCTGCTGTCCTCAGTTATCCTGTCGACTTTAACGGGTTCTGTAGTAATCCCGAGGTGGAATGTACTGGGCAGTCGTGGTAGTGGGTGCGTGATGGGATTCCCGCACTGGGACAGCAAGAGACAGAGACAGGTCTAGATGGTAACTCCAAGAAGGTAGAGGTAGACCACGGACGAAGGCAGACAGACCACGGGCGCCACGGATGCCCTACATCGCGGATAGGGGTGAGAAACCCGACCGTATGACGGCGTCGCTCTGAAAACAACTAACCAACTACTAACTTTGTCCCATTTCTGGGCTCTTTATATACTGGACTCTGGCATGTGGTGGCGCGTTTTGATTGGTTCCCAGAAATCACGCCACCTGTCAAGCGCTGGGTTATTTATCACGTCTGGCCACCTGTTGACGGGGTAATTGAACTCATTAACATAAACACCTGTTCGTCTGGTCCATGGCGTCGTCTGGACTACCTCTACTCCTTTTGTTTTATTTGTCACTTCTATTGTTACAAGTTTGATACATTTTTTTATATAGATATGGGGTTATAATAAATATTAAAGGAAGGTTGTGATCTATCTATGTCAAAATATACTATATATATATATATATATATATATATATATATATAATTGAATGTCTGTCTGTCTGTACTCTATAGATTCAAAAACCATACATCCAATCGCCGTGAAATTTTGGGATATTATTGGGTATATCACCGGGAAGGTTTTTGAAAAATAATTTCATGAATATCTTGAATATCCTTAGAGTTATTTGCAGATTTGTAGATTTAACTCGCAAGCAGCGCCCCCATTGTGACGATGATAACAAGTTTTCTTATCACTAAGTTTGTTATCTTAAATATTATTTATCAAAAGTAAGATTATCTCAGGATGACACGGCAATTTATTTGAGACAAGAATAATGATACAATTCCAAGGCGAAGATACTATTCCTTTAACTTCCAATTACCGAGGGAACCAATTAATATTGATTTTATTCAACTTATCGAGTATTTTTCAAGGGACCGGGAAAAAAATGTTCACTAGATAAAACTATGATTTTCTAATGTAGAAAATTAGGAAAGAGGAAATTCAGGATGACACGGCACACAGGGACCGGGAAAAAATGTTTACTTTATCGAGAGATTCAAATTTACGAGTTTCAAATTATCAAAATATATCTTTTTTTTATAAGTTTTTAGAGAATTGTTTTAACAAATGTTCGTTAGACAAACCTTTACTCGGGTAAAACCTCGGGCGAAGCCGGGTACGTCCGCTAGTATATATATACATATATATATCTATATTAATAAAATGCAAATTTCATAAGTGGTGTTCGCTAAAAAACTTTCGTTACAATGCATCAATTTCGACCAAATTTTCAACATTTATGTAAAACGAGATGGAGCAGGTTTTGCTTAACATCAAAATATTTTTCCTAACATTAACATGCGTAACTTCGGTGTTATCGATTAAATACAAAAAAATCAACAGAATTAATTTTATTTATATATAAATACAAAAAAAAATTCAACAGAGTTAATTTTTTTACATACTAGCTAATAATCTCAATCTAAAAAATATTCCAAACGAGCAATTTTAAGATAACACCATATGTAAAACAGTCGGCCAAGAAAACAACAACGATATTACATCTTTCTCACATATTCACACACAATCTTGATTAATAATTAAAACTAATCTTTAACATTGTTTATTATACTTCATAATATATAATATTCGTTAGGCAAACTTTCACTCGGATAAAACCCGGGCGAAGCCGGGTACACATCCGCTAGTATATATATATATATATCGTATATTTTAAACTGTATAATAATTACACTTTCTATTTGCTACCAACCCCATATTTTGTATATTTGCTATATATTTATTAATATAACCTGTACACCCTTTTTGTATATAAACTAAAATTGGTGACGTCTAAATAAAAATCCAAAGAGCGGTCAGCTGGGGGCAGCAGGGACAGAGGGGTGGAAAAAGGCAACGCCCAGCCCATGTGGGGTCCCGAGGGACATTCTTATAGAGACCCCCCAAAACAGGACAAGTTTTGGCAGGTGATCGGCAGATGTTCTGGGGGTGTTTCTCAGCAGTTGGCTTCAGCCTGTCTGTCTCCCACTCTCTCCCTCCATGTCTCGGGGATAAGAATCCAAGTTTGTGTCATGGCCTCTACCTCTGTCCCGTGAGCTGTCCCCGATCCCTCTTTGTGCTAACATCTAGCCCTGCCTCTGCTTCTTGTTGTCCGCGTGTGGGAAGATCATCAACACTCGCCTCACGTACACGACTGCCAGTTCATCAATACGTAGGCACATTGCAACAATATTACAGAAAGTCGACAGGATAACCGAGGAAAGCGGCATGCAGAGGATGACAGCGGCACCAGTGGTCAACGGCGCATTCGTGTGGATGCTCCTTCTACTAGCCCTCCACCTTGACGATCCAGTGGACCATCTCAAAGACGCCATGCGAGGACTACCTGTACCTCGCACCGAGGAGATCATCATCCACCCCATCGACATCTCCTGCGCCACGAGCCCCTCGCTCCATCGTCTTGAACAAGCAGACAAGAACCATCGAGAAAGCCTCTTTATGCCCCGCTTACCAGCATCGACGATGTCCCATGGCAACCACCGCAAAAAGGATCACCAAGCCTCATCGCAGCCCACTCCACAAGACCCATTCAAGACATCCATCTGGTAGGAGAAATTTCTCTACAGAACTATTTAATGTAACTTTATTTCCGTTTTTTTCCGCACTGAATTAACTACTCATCGATACCCTATTTATAGCCATAGAATTGTTATTATAAATTCATAAAATTCATTATTTTACCTGTACATTACTATTTAAATTAATATAACATTAGATCTATATAAAATATTTTAACATTAATCAATTATATTAATCTTTATTATTATTTTGTGTTTCATTTAACCATCATTAGCAATGCCGTCAGCCAACAACAACAATTATACCTTTTTTTTCTTCAATTGTTTCTTTTTTCCATTATCTATAGGCTTATTACAACCATATTATAACTTCAACCATCTTTCTCATCATTTTTAAACTTTTAATATATTGACAACGTTAATAATATTTTTTAATAGTTTAAGATATTTTTGAATTTATATATTTTATCTATTTCGTTTTCTAATTTTATCGTTGACGTCTCCTAAACTCCCCCATCCATACCTTCTCATGCACTACCCCAAGGGCTTCCTGTTCGCCAAACATTTTTTTTTTCATTGATTAATCCAACTGAGAAATCCTTCCTCGCTATATCATTCCCAATAGTGAGTTCAGGATACCCAGCTAGATTATTTTTCTTATCACCCGGCTCATCATTCTCATCATTACCAATCATCTTTTTTTTTTTTATTACCATTCAAGTCGGGTGAAATTATCATTGGCAACAGAACAACCCTTGCAACTACCTTCCCTTTCTCCATTCCCCAATCTCATACTCCCCTCAAGAGATTCATGCTCGCCAGAATTTTTTTTGAATCCAACTGGAAACATCCTTCCTCGCTATATCGTTCCCAATAGTGAGTTCAGGAAACCCAGCTAGATTCCTTTTTTTTTTTTTCACCCGGTTCATTATTTTTATCATTTTATCATTTTTATCTTTTTTTTTTAATCATACAAGCCGGAAACCATAATTATTGGCAGCAATACATCTCTTGCGGTTACCTTTCCCTTTCCACATTCTTCAACCTACCTACGTCTCCCTGCTAGTCTGAACTAATAATGCAGATGGAACATCTTGAAAGTTCTGTTAATGAAAACAGTACCTCACTAACACAAGTTTGTACTGCATTGCAGAACTCATTAAGCTATTTCTTTGCAGGAATATACCCTCATCAACCCTCTGCGTCAACTTACAACCTTAGTTCAACTTAATAGCTTTATGCTTTTCTTTTAGTTATTTTTTTCATTCAATTGGTTCTCAATTTTTTTATATAAGTGAATTACTTTTACGCGGCATTTCTAGATTTATTTTGCATATTTTCTCAATTTTATCATTTATTCTTATATATTTTTCTTTCATCATATTCTATATCTTATTGAGACGTCATCATTAATTTATTGTTCAATTTTATTCTCCTATATTAATAATAATTTTAACTAATTTGTGCCCAAATTATTTCTTTTGATTTTATAATAGGTTTGTTAGGTTATCATTCATGTTATTTCATTTCCCCCAAACAAACCTTCATCACCGGGCACATTCTATCGTATATTTTAAACTGTATAATAATTACCACTTTCTTTTTGCTACCAACCCCATTTTTTGTATATTTGCTATATCTTTATTAATATAATCTGTACACCCTTTTTGTATATAAACTAAAATTGGTGACGTCTAAATAAAAATCCAAAGAGCGGTCAGCTGGGGGCAGCAGGGACAGAGGGGTGGAAAAAGGCAACGCCCAGCCCATGTGGGGTCCCGAGGGACATTCTTATAGAGACCCCCCAAAACAGGACAAGTTTTGGCAGGGGGTCGGCAGATGTTCTAGGGGGTGTTTCTCAGCAGTTGGCTTCAGCCTGTCTGTCTCCCACTCTCTCCCTCCATGTCTCGGGGATAAGAATCCAAGTTTGTGTCATGGCCTCTACCTCTGTCCCGTGGGCTGTCCCCGATCCCTCTTTGTGCTAACATCTAGCCCTGCCTCTGCTTCTTGTTGTCCGCGTGTGGGAAGATCATCAACACTCGCCTCACGTACACGACTGCCAGTTCATCCATACGTAGGCACATTGCAACAATATTACATATTACTATATAGAGTCACGACCGTCTTTCCTCATTCCTCATCGGCCGCCTCTGTCACGGATGCGCGCACAGGGAGGTCACGTGCTCGCCGGCAGCCAACGGGCGCGCGCCGCCGGCATTACGTCATAGATTATAAACACAAGGTAATAAGACCTAAACCAAATAAATAAATAGTGTGTGATAAGGCACAATTTGGATTATAGATTATAAACACAAGGTAATAAGACCAAATCTAATGATAAGGTACAATTTGGAATATAGATTAGAAACAGAAGGTAATAAGACCAAATCTAATGATAAGGCACAATTTGGAATATAGATTAGAAACAGAAGGTAATAAGACCAAATCTAATGATAAGGCACAATTTGGATTATAGATTAGAAGGTAATAAGACCAAATCTACTGATAAGGTACAATTTGGAATATAGATTAGAAACAGAAGGTAATAAGACCAAATCTAATGATAAGGCACAATTTGGAATATAGATTAGAAACAGAAGGTAATAAGACCAAATCTAATGATAAGGCACAATTTGGAATATAGATTAGAAACAGAAGGTAATAAGACCAAATCTAATGATAAGGTACAATTTGGAATATAGATTAGAAACAGAAGGTAATAAGAACAAATCTAATGATAAGGCACAATTTGGAATATAGATTAGAAACAGAAGGTAATAAGACCAAATCTAATGATAAGGCACAATTTGGATTATAGATTAGAAGGTAATAAGACCAAATCTACTGATAAGGTACAATTTGGAATATAGATTATAAAAACACAAGGTAATAAGACCAAATGTAATGATAAGGCAAAATTTGGAATATAGATTAGAAACAGAAGGTAATAAGACCAAATCTAATGATAAGGTACAATTTGGATTATTAATATATATAGTCACGACCGTCTTTCCTTATCGGCCGCCTCTGTCACGGATGCGCGCGCACAGGGAGGTCACGTGCTCGCCGGCAGCCAACGGGCGCGCGCCGCCGGCATTACGTCATAGATTATAAACACAAGGTAATAAGGCCAAATAAAAAAATAGTGTGTGATAGGGCAAAATTTGGATTATATTTAATACAGTTATCAGCGTCATGCACAATTCTGTCACGTTAAGTCACGTGTCAAGTTACGGTAAGTAGAAATTTAAAAATTAAAAAAAGATGCCGAAACCCGGGATCGAACCAGGGACCTTTAGATATTCAGTCTAACGCTCTCCTAACTGAGCTATTTCAGCTTATTTTATTTAGTTCTATAGAAGCTTCGATCTTTATAATTATGTATATTTTCAACAAGTCAATTCACACCTCTTCACTGGAGACCATGGGAATACTGACTAATTCATTATGCTAACATAATTATAAATACAAGTATCAGAGTCATCAACAATTCTGTCATCGTTTGCTTTTGTGAATGGAATAAATACCCAAATAGGGCCATTTCTTATAAGCATCGGTGGTTCAGTGGTAGAATGCTCGCCTGCCACGCGGGCGGTCTGGGTTCGATTCCCGCCGATGCATTTTTTTTTTCTTTTTTACAATTTTTAAAACTCATTTATATTATTATCCCTATATATATATAAGTCAGCGTATGTATGTATGTATGTATGTTTGTCAACTATACACGTCCACAATACGTAACTAATATGACTGATATTTTAACAGTATATAAAGTAGAATCTGGAAAAACTCTTAGTGAAAATTTCCGGTCTCTATCTATCCATCGTGTTATTTGCAAATTTGCTCTTTCGCTCGCGCCTCTAGCGGTGAAAATGAGGGGTAATACCAGCTGACCTAATGTACATGTAAAGTTTGGAGCGGGACGTTTCACAAGAGTGACATCCACGGCTCCAATTTATAATTGTAACAAATAGTATTTGAATAAAAACATTCAATCGGGACACGGCGTTGCCCGTGTCATTCGTGTCATTCGGCTAGTATATATATAATTGAATATCTGTCTGTACTTGATAGATTCAAAACCCATATATCCAATCGTTGTGAAACTTTGAGAAGTTGTTTACTATGGTAAGATTTCTGGTTTGAATTTGATTTGAAATGAATATCCTTGCAATTTTATTTGCAAATTTTCTACTCTCACTCTCAAACTGTGCCCCCCGCGGAATCTGGTGAAATTACATTTATGAATTGTAAAAATGCTAGGCGTAACAATCTGTTATATTCAAATTACATATATGTAGGGATAATTTTATTGTTTTTTTTATTTTATGTATTGTATACATTTGATCATTAATAAATTATGTTGGGGTATCAAAACTGCCTTTTTGTTCAAAAACAGCAACGTGTGAACGGGTACAGCTGGGTGGAGCAGAGTATCAAACACAAACCCTGTTATATTGCATTTTGATCATCCTTTTATAGTGATACTGTTGACTTTGCTTACACAGACTCTGTGGAACAATTAATTAATATATATACAACAGATACTGATGTGCTAGACTCTTTGCATGGGTATTTTAGATGAACTATGAACATATTCTTTGAGGACAGCTGAATTACATACAGTTATAAATATATAATATGCTTCGAGCAATCGCTTTTCCGCAAAACATCGATTTGTGTCTTTTATTATAACAATTATATTAAGAAGCATTAGCGCGCCATCTGTTATTAAAATTCGAAACGATTTCTTTAAAATAAACAATTTCTATTGCCCTTACTGCATTGAAAAAAATAATGGGAGGGCCTCGAATTGCTCAAAGCATATTATATATTTATAATTGTATGTAATTCTGCTGTCCCCTAAAAGCTTATGCACATTGTTTATCTAAAATACCCATTCCAAGAGTCTGACATCAGTATCACTATAAAGGAAGATCGAAAAATGCAATATAACATATTGCACGGTATTGTAGGTTAAACTGGCGAAACCGCTGGGAGGGTTCACCACTGATGAGCCAGACCCTCCCATTAATTTTTACATTGCTGTAAGGGCAGTAGAAATTGTTTAATTTTTAAAAGAATCATGCGCATCTATAATAGTTTCGAATTTACCTATATTCAGAGTAAATGTATATATATTAATAAAAATAATTTCTAAAAATTGTACCCGAATAATATTTTTAATCATTGAAAAATGCGAAGTTAATCTGTACAGTAAACACAAAATAAAAATTATAAAAAAATATTTGTACTGGCACGTTTTAATTTCGAAACGCTGTTTGTTGTTATTTATATATATATTTTTTATAAATTTTATTTTTATAAATAACACTTTTAAAAACTCGGGTTTATTTGTAAGAAAAGTTAATTAAATAAGAAAATGGAAAATAGTCGTTTGGATAAATCAAAGGTAACTAACTAACCAGAAAACTAAAATAATATTTGCTATTAAGTATAATTTAAATATATAAATGTGTTTTTTTAGAGATATTAAATCAATCTTCTCAAACAACATTTATAAATAGAAGGTCTGATATATTAATATATCTTGTTTTTGTGCGAGTGGTATTGTACATAAGCCAAAATTCTCAAATAATTATAGAATCGAGTATACATTGAAACATTGTTTAGGCTTTACATGAAGTATAAATGAATGTCATAGGTTTCAAAAGAAATGTTATATTACTGTGAATTTTAGGAGGACGTTATCACACATCTAGTATTTATTTAAACCTACCCACTATTTCCGGGGGTATATTAGTGAAACTACAACTTTAAAATGTTTTTATTGAACTTATAATTGTAGAATAGCACTTTAGGGAAATCAAGATCTCTAAAACTCAGAATCAAAGAGCAGACACTACTGCATACATATGTAGTACATATACATTGATTCACGTTCTCATGCAATTCTAGCCTTAACTATCCATTTCATGATTTTTCAGGATGCTGGGATGACCAGTTTTTTGGTCGTTAGGGTACAGCTTGCACCTGGCTGACAAGGGCCAACAGATTGAAATGCATTCATGGTTAGCTTTTCTTGATCAATCAAGAATGGGTATTTGGCCAATTCTGGAATAATTAAAAAATCAATGAATAGTTAATATTTATTCCGATAGATGGCGCAAGCCAAAACTTTCAGTTGCCTGATAAGGAGATGCCTTTTTTATTTTTTTCAATTTATGAACCTTTACCAGAGTACAATATCACATTTGTACTCTTTTCTCACTACAATTGATGTAGGTTAGTAAACATGGGAACTGAGACCTCCCTCTTCCAATCCTAACCTAACTAAACTTGACATCTTCAAACCTCAATTTTAAAATAATAAATGATAGATATGTTTACTAAAAATATAAATTTAAGTGCCAGGAGAAAATGTTTTTTATTAATCGAATACACGAGCTTTCGGGCAGTCACGCCCTTCAACTATAGACCAGTTGAAGGGCGTGACTGCCCGAAAGCTCGTGTATTCGATTAATAAAAAACATTTTCTCCTGGCACTTAACTTTATATTTTTAATATTCCAAGGAGAAAGTTTCTACGATTAAATAAATAGATATGTTTACTGCTTGTGATCCAATTTTAATGGAGTGTTTTTACATGGGATGTACAAGACCCTCTTACTACCATACAGAAAATAAAATCATTAAGACACAAATGTTTCTTTCACACATCAATCAAACTTCTACTGTTCTTACTGCGAAAAAAATATTGAGAGGACTTGGCTCATCAGTGGTGAACCCTCCCAGCGGTAACAACACTGTTACCGAAACGTCACACACTATTTACAGTTAAACCTGTCTATAGCGCGCCCTCTAAATAGCGACTTCCTCTCTATAGTGCCCGATTTTAAAGACGTAGTATGATGCGATTTACATTAAAAGTGACCTGTCTATAGCACCCTATTTTAATGTATCCCAAGAGGGGGTGCTATAGACAGGTTTAACTGTATTTGGTGTTATTACCTTGTGTTTATAATCCAAATTGTGCCTTATCAAGATTTAATGAAGAGTATATGGACACCTTCTAAATGAAGTAATCAAAAGGAAATGGAAGTTTTCAGGGAATGTACTCTGAGGATCATCAGGTCTATATTGGAGAATGAAGAGAGATTGTTTTGATTGGTTTGATAATTTGGTTTCTGGAATTAGAAGATACAGAGAATTGAACAGTGAAGTGGTGTTCCATGTCTGCATTGTACTACATGATGATAATGATAAGGCACAATTTGGATTATGGATTATAAACACAAGGTAATAAGACCAAATACAAATAAATAAATAGTGTGTGACGTTTTGGTAACAGCGTAGTTACCATCTTCAGACAAAAGTACTGAATGAGAAATTTTATTGTGCCTTACCGCCTTATCATTGGTGTGGTAAAATTTCTCATTCAGTACTTTTGTCTGAAGATGGTAACAACGCTGTTACTGAAACGTCACACACTATTTATTTATTTGGATTTGGTCTTATTACCTTGTGTTTACATGATGATCATGTAATTTTGTAGTCTCATTATTTGCTACCATCATTTTCACCAGATAATGGTGATGGCTTTTTACAGAGTTTAACTACCTCTTTGGTCTCAATGAGACGAAGACTTTAGCGAAGTGCAACTTGGATTCCTGGTCCAGCGTCAGTATGGCTGGACCAGCACTGAAGTTGCCACAGTAACACTGGCCTTTCAACCCACTAGGCCACTAGAAAGGCTCCACTGTGGGCAAAAGCCAGTGACATCTTTCTGCATGCATTTAAAGTATAAAATTACCTATTAGTTTGTCTAAGCACCCTATATAGTAGGTATAAAATACTTAACAGTAAGTACAGTAGAACCTCCATGATCGCGATAGAGGACACCTCTCCTTAAAGGACACTTTGGCTCTGCAATTTAGGTGTCCTTTTATAGGAAGGTTCTACTGTACAAACCGCATATATAAATTAAGTACAGTAAAACCCCTCTATAGTGAACCCCAATGGGAAAGAGCTTTTGGTTCACTATAGCCACGGTTTGGCTATTTTTTTTTTACTTTTCAAAAATTTTAGACCGTATAATTAAAAAACAGCCATACACACAAGAAGAGGCTGCCTCTTAATAGTGGTCACTTTATTTTAATTCCCTTAATTGACTAATTTCCTTATATTAATACTGAATAATAATAGAAATCATTAGATAATAGGTTCTTCTTATGATTAACATACATGTACCTCTATGTCTAAGTTAAAAATCAAGACAAATCCTCGGCAAAGTTTTATTAAATATATATTCAAAGATATGAAATGATTTTAAAACATTATCAGATTATATAATACAATTTTTACTTGAAAAAATGGCTCTAATACCTTGTTGTTTCAAAGCATTCTTCCAAGCATTGCACCATTCAAATAAAGTTAGTGTTTTTCTTCCATTTCATGTTTCCCCATATTCTTCTAGGTCTATATTTCGTTTTTTTTTTTTTAACCTGCCATGCAAAACATTGCTGACTTTAAAATCACCATAGTTAATGGCATAAAAATAATTTTTGTTTCATCACGGGACCGTTTATTTGGACTTTTTTTTTTTAGCCCTAAAACGTACGATCGCGATCGCGGCAAAAGTTGAAGTTTATTCCTCTTTGTAACAATTTTTAATAACTTTATATTTTATCTTTTATAATAGAAAAGTTATATTCCCTTATTTTAATATGTTCTTAACATTTTGCCTATGTTGTTTCACTTTGAAAAGTTCTGAAAATGGCCTTTTTTTTTAATGAAATAATGCTTTTGTTTTTAACCCTTATCCAGTAACATGGGGTCAATATGACCCCAGACATATCATTTTTATCTTTAATATCATTAAAGATAGAATAATATTTATACCAATTTTTATATACTTCTAGTAAAGCTTAATTTTTAATCCTGCTCCAAAATTTTAAAATATAATGCTAATTATTCATTTTAAAAAATAAAAATTTTGTTTGGGGTCATATTGACCCCATGTTACTGAATATGTTATAAAGTGCCTTTTTTAATATTTAACTTTTATTGCTATATTTTAAAACAAAAACATTTAAATCAAAACCAAAACTAATTAACGTGAAATCAAAACCAAAACTAAGTGTTATGCAATATCCTTTGTGAGATCTCACTAGGCTCAAGTTTCTCTCAGCTGTAAGTACTCTTTTATTTTTTATATTTATAAATATAATGACAGAAAAAGAATTAATTAATAATATTAGTAGATTAATTTTAGATGAAAGTGAAGATAGTGAAGAGGAATTTGATTTATCTGATGAAGATAGTGATAATTGTTATGAAAGTAATCACAATTCTGAATATGAGCAGGATGTTATTTCTTCTGGATCTGAAGATGAAGGGGAAGAATATTTAGGAAAGAATGGCCATGTTTGGTCTTCTAAAGAAACCAATCAAAACAAGAACTAAGAGTTCTAATATTGTAGTTCGATGCCCTGGCCCTAAAGCATCCCTTCAAATTCCAAAAGCTTCTGATGCTTTCAATTTGTATTTTGATGACAACACAATAAATGTCATTACCAAGTGGACTAACCAAAAAATTGACACTGTGAAAGGTAACTATAAATTTAGAACATTTACCTATGAAACATCTCCTGATGAAATTTGGGCATTAATTGGTCTTACTTTATTGGCAGGAGTAGGAAAAGGAGGCTCAGAATCTACAAAGTCTTTGTTTGCGAGAGATGGGACTGGTAGGAACATTTTTGGTGCAGGTATGAATGAAAGACGATTTGTATTCTTATTGAATGTTTTAAGATTTGATAATAGGGAAAGCAGAGAAGAACGAAGAAAAGATGATAAATTAGCTCCTATTAGAGAGTTGTGGGAACTGTTCATAGCAAAATGTTCAAGTCTGTATACTCCAGGTACAAATTGTACCATTGATGAATCGTTGCTAAACTTTAGAGGACGTTGTGGATTCAAACAGTACATCCCGAACAAGCCAGCAAAGTATGGGATCAAAGTATTTGTACTAGCAGATAGTGCAACATATTATTTTCTCACAGGAAAAATTTATATAGGAAAAGATTCAAACTATGATCCCAATTTTTCCGTCCCTACCAATGTTGTCTTGGAATTGGTCAAACCTATTGAAAATACCAATCGAAATATCACAACCGATAATTGGTATACCTCATATGAACTGGCTATGGAGCTTAAAAAAAGAAATATTACTCTGGTTGGCACAATCATTCCCAAAAATTTTCTTTTGAATGGAGATATTGGTGTTTCACAATATGGATTCGATGCAATGGGAGTAACTATTCTTTCTTATGTGCCAAAACAAAAGAAACGTGTCATTTTACTTTCCAGTATGCACCATGAAAAATACACTGAGAAAGATTCCAATAAGCCAGAAATAATTGTATATTACAACTATACCAAAGGAGGTGTGGACACTCATGACCAACTTTGTGCCAACTATACCTGCAAAAGAAAAACAGCTCGTTGGCCAATGAGAGTTTTTTTTGGAATGGTTGATTCGGCTGCTTATAATTCTTTGGTTTTATATTCTTCAGTTAACAAAGTATGGGCATCAGAAAAATCGAATAGGAGATCAAATTTTATCAAAGAATTGGCAATTGAGCTCATCACGCCTCATGCAAAGTATCGCTATTCGATTCCCCAAACTCCAAAAGCGATAAGAAATATGATCGAACTGTGTGGATTAGTTGAAATAATGATGCCTTCCCAATCTACATCCCAAAAGAGAGCACGCTGCTACCTTTGCCCAAGGTCGAATGACACTAAATACAAAATCATGTGCTCCAAGTGTAAAAATGTTGTGTGCCCTAATCATTCATTTGTATATTGCCAAAATGTAATTAATTTTTTTTTTAATGTTTATATGCATTAATATATAGTATAATAATGTTTTAATATCATAAATTAAAATGCTAAATTTATATATATTTTTTTGTGTTGTTTTAAATTTGGGGTCATATAGACCCCATGTTACTGGACACAGGATTATTTTCATGTTACTGGAGGAGGGTTAAAATGCCTTTGTTTCTTCATTTTGGAAGCCATTTGCATTTTTTATATTTCAAATTTAATGGATGCAAAGATATTCTAATTAATAAAAAGTATAATGCGTAAAAATTTATACAACATGCAGCAAAAATAAAGTGCAAAAATCAAACAAACAATGCCGCTAAATTTATTGTTTTGAAATCGCGATCCGCGAGCTTTAAACATGCTCAAAATTTGTTTTTTTTTTTAATTTTTTTTTTAAATTACAATTCTAAGTTCGTTATAAGCATAGTATTTTTAATAGATTTTATCATTTTGGGACCCGAAATAGGTTCGTTATAGGGGTAGTTCGTTATTCTAAAAATCGCAAAGTTCGTTATAACGATGGTATTTTCAATGGAATGGAATTGGGAATCGGCGTGGGTTCGTTATAAGGGAAGGTTCGTTATATCCAGGGTTCGTTATAGCGGGGTTTTACTGTATATGCAGCAAAACACCCCCTCTCAATAAAGAATTTTTGCAAAGCTTCCTTCAGAAATAGTTGTCCACTTACCAGAGATTTGCCAATTAGTAAAAATGCTAATTTTGGGGTGTCCTCTCATGGAGAGGTTCTACTTATGATAAAGCACAATTTGGATTATAGAACATATAGCTACAAAAAATTAAGACCAAATAAATTAATAGTGTGTGATGTTTCGGTAACAGTGTTGTTATCATCATCAGACAAAAGAATAAAACAATTTTTTATATTAATATTTTAAAATTCTTTTATCTGATGATGGTAACAACTCTGTTACCGAAACATCACACACTATTAATTTATTTGGATTAGGTCTTATTTTCTTGTAGGTTCTACTTAGTTTTAGCTATCTCCACAAAAGATACTAAGTGATTCATATACTATTTTTTTTTTTTTTAACTTTTTCCCTCCATTCTAGTGCAGATAATAATGGATGTAATGGTTAAGCTATAACTCAAGATTTACATAGCCTTCATATGGGGCTTAACTTTTAGAAAGGTTTAATTATCATAGAATTAAAGTTAACAACAATGAGGATAATTAAAATGATAATATAATGATGATAATTATAACAATGATAGTGTGATTATAATAATAGTTGATTGCTACTAAATTTATTACCAAGGTAAAAATATTGATAAGACTTTAGCACTGGCTATAGTTTTAGATCCATTTGCAGAATGGGCTAGTGTAATGTACTATACAATACCCAGCTGACTTTGGATAATTCAACCTTTTTATATTAGAGTTGCAATATATATAAAGTAGAACCTCCCTTTAGCGGACACCTCTCTATAAAGGACAGTTTTCATTTGCAAAATTACCATTTTTTACTATTTAGCAACTCTCTGGTAAGAGGACAGCTCTCCAAAAGAACACTTTCGCTCTGCAATTAGGTGTCCTTTACAGGGAGGTTCTACTGTATATATATATATTATAAATAAAAAGATTTTCTGCTTGATTTTGGAATATTTTAAGTATTATGCTATGGTAATGCAATCGTGGTTAAAAATCTTGAAAGTATAATAAATAAAATAGTTTTGATCAGAAATTGCTTTAATTGAGCTAAAGGAATATATGAAAACATAATTTGATAAAAGTACTGCCTGGCTTAAGGGCGTAAGAATAATAAAAAAAAAGACATATTTACATAATGAACAAAAGGTTTGAGCCGGCCATCGAGAAACAACAACAATGAGTTTTTTATAGGGGAAGCGTTATCTCTGGCGGTCGATTTTGCAGAGTATTTGAATCTAATAAATATAATTTTAAATGAAATAATATTTTAATATAATATATATATATTTTTTCAGTTTAGATAGCTTTAAATATTTGTAAATGTGATCAATGGCTGCTTTTATGTAGAACCAACAAGCCTTTTAGTGATATGGCACTGTTTCTCTCTCTCTCTAAATGTTGACACTATTTTGGCCCCTCTCTATGAGGAGGTTTGTCATAGTGAAGTGTCGGTTCTATACCGGCCTGAGAGGAGGCATCTCTTCAACCAACTCTTTCCTGGAAATTCTACGCGAATTCCTCAACATGGCGATTGAGCATTTTGGGGACAGGAACTCCGTTATAAGGAGTGGCCTGTACACATCAGGGCGGCTTGTGACCCTTGATATGTTCCAGACTTCCCTTCAGAGGGGCTTCGTCTGGTGTAAATATTTGCATATATACTTTTTATTTTTATTTCTGTTTTATATGGCTGTATTGTAGTTTTCTTTTTTATTTGCTCGCTGTTGACTGGGGTCAATGTAGTTGTTTGACCTTGTATGAACATTGAATAAAATGGTTTCAATCTCTCTCTCTGCCTGGAATTGCTACATCCCATGGGTGCAGGAGCTGGTGTCTTCCGTGGTGAAGGTGCTCCAGGCTGCCACCAGGTTCCACATGGCTGCAACCAAGGGCCCGTTTGAATACTATAACACCTTCAAGGGATTCAAGAAGCTCAACTCCCACCTTACTGAGGAACTGGAGAGAATGTAAGTCTCTTTGTCTACCTGATAGAACATTGAATAAAAACAGAGCAGTTAAAAAAGGTTGACAGAACAAAGTAGGATGAATAGTTTTCTCCAAAAATTGACACCCAAACTTTATTTAAAGACCAAAATAAACAATATAGCCTAGTGGACATGGCATCTGCTCGGTAAGCGGAGCACTGGGGTTCGATTCCCATCCCTGGACACTTTATTTTTTCGTTTATCATTGCTCTTCACAATTCATCCTATCATACTTCATCCCTAAGGTTAGAAATAATCATTATTTCTCCTTAAAATAAATTTCGATTTTTCGTTCAAAAGAAACATTTGCGGTATAATTTTCAAATTTTGTTCTATAGTCTCCCATGAGTGACCTGGAAACAGGAGGTTGTGTAGGTGGTCTCTTATCAGATACTCTATTTTGATTGAAAGCTTCATGACTTGGTCTTTGATGAGAGACCACCACCAGGAGAGACCAGTTTTTGCCATGTTTTACTGTAACAATTTATGAAGGCACCTGAAAATTGATTTGTCGAAGGAAAAGGCTCCAAAGCTGCTTGGAGAAAGAAAATACATTTGTGGAAATTGGTGTTTAGAAATGTTTGTAAATGCCCAATTCAAAACCTAATCTTTGACTAATAAGTTTACATATAAAATAAAAGGATTTAAAAGCGTGAATGTTTCTTTTATACATAAAACAAACTTCTAATTCCTTTTAAATCCTTTTATTTTATATGTATAGATGGCGCGTTATTGCTTTGTGTTAATAAGTTTACGTATATGAACATTGAATTTTTTAAAAGTGATTTCAATTATAATCCATATTATATAAGGATGGCATCACTACACAGAGTGTAGATGGAAGAGATGTAACAAGGCTATGAACATCTTTCTAATATTCCAAATGGCATTTATACAAAGATTTGTGAAGACAAGTTTCATTCCTGGTCTTGGATGTTTCTATCTAATCAATTTAAAACCATCGATTTTGTTGTTTTTCCTATCCCCTTGTGTAAAGTTTACACGAATTCCATGATTTCATGCTCCTCAAGCGGAATGGGGTGTAAGGATGCAGCTTTCGTTGATTACGGCACCATGATCCAGGCACACTTTGGGGAAAGTCTGACTTTGCCTGTAGTTTGAGGCCGTTCCTAACATGGAAGTCTTTGCTGCTGACTCTAACATGAGTACAGATGCAGCTCCTCCGTATCCCTGAAGAGGGACCCATTTTCAATATAAAAATATTTTACCAAAACCATCAATTTAGAATCAATAAATATGGCTTATTTTCTTTTGGGTCCATTAATGGGTAGATCATCTACTCTTACATTCAAGCATTATATGCTCTGGACAACACTAAACTGATTATCCGAATGCTTTTAGTCCCAGAGGGTTTGTATAATTGGAGTTGTACTCCATTGATGTCATTGTATATCTTTCTCACTCTGTTTGTCATTGCAGCATAGCATCCGTCCTAAAGAAACGGGGAATCAACTCCGCCTTTGGTGGCCATGAAGAACTCTTTGATATGATCAAGAATTTCAACATCAATAATCTAGACAAAGTGGTAAGTGTTGTTGTATATTGATTGATCAGCATTGTTTTTCTAAAGAAAAAAAATGCTCCAATTGCCACTAGCAGATTCTTGCAAAAACCTCCCCATTGAATGCAAATAACTGCACACTTGTAAGTGTACAAGTCAAACTGTGCGCTTTCTACATTCCTAGACATTATTCGCATTTCAATCGAGCCTTTTTCAATTTTAATGACACCAATACCAATTTTAATTGAAACTTTGTAATTTTGGAAAAGTCAAAATTGTCTTTTTTAAACACCTTTAGTATTTATTTATATAAAAAAGGACTTACCTGTTAAAGAAGCAAAAAAAAAAAAAAAAACAATATTTCTCTCACAGATCCAGGTACGCTCTTTTATATATAAACATATTCAATGGATCACCTTTTGATTCAAACATTTATTATTCCCAAGACCAAATACAGAACCTCCCTTTAAAGGACACCTAATTGCAGAGCCTAAGTATCCTTTAGGGAGAGTGTCCTCTTACTGGAGAGTTGCTAAATTTTAATAATGGTAATTTTGTAAATGAAATCTGTCCTTTGTGGAGAGGTGTCCGCTAGTGGGGTGTCTGTTAAAGGCAGGTTCTACTGTATATTTCACCTTTATTTAGAATAAAAATACATCTATTAAAAAATATATTGTATTCAATTTTCAAAATGGATAAATCAATTGTTTAATATTACAGTGACTTTGAGATAGAGATGTGATAACATAAGTTTATAATAAGTTTAAAGCCTATACAGCTGAACTCTGACAAATTTGAAGAGCCATACTTTTTTTCTTTTTAGCATAGTTTTATCATGTCGATTCCTTTTTTAAAATAGATTTCAAAAAATTATTATAAATTCATCTTTCACACATTATTTTATTTATTTATTTATTATATACAGTAGAACCTCTATGAGAGAACACTTGCTAGAGGACACCTCTCTATAAAGAACAGTTTTCATTTACAAATTACTATTTAGCAACTCTCCAGTAATAGGACACCTCTCCCTAAAGGACACCCTGGCTCTAAAATTAGGTGTTGTCCTTTACAAGGAGGTTCTACTGTACTTTCTGACTACTTATTGTCTGATGTTCCAAAATAACTTTATTAGGTACCGCTCAAAAAGAGAAACCTAGCTTATTTTATTTACAATGAAAAAATATGTACAAGTTCTTCACATATAAAACAAAGTGTCTAATGTGGGATTCGATCTTGGTTCATGGCTGTCGGAAACTGACGGTTTATACCACCGGCCACCGACAATTATTTTACTTTGGTTAAACGAGCTATAATGCTCTGGTTAATGCCAAATGTTATTCCTAAAGAGAGTATATCCATGTGTGATGTGCAGGGCATGATGCTGGACCAGGTGGAAGGCATCCGTGTGCCGCTGCAGACCAGAATGCTATCATGAAGAAGTCCAGAGCTTCCATCTCTACCAGCTGGAACAAGCAGGTAGGCCAACCTACTTCACTTCCTACCTATTTCGTGGTCTACACCTGAGTGTTATCTCACTGGCCCTTGATTGAAAGGAAATTTCCACATTGCCAATAATTCATTTTTTTTTTTTTTTTTTGCGTGTCCCTATACATATGGTACAGGCCATGATATTCATGGTGGGTAGAAGTTAGTGACTGCTTTTACTGTAAGTACACCACATGTCTACACATGTGAAAAGCAGTTTTGATTTTGCACTTAGAAATGTGCCAGAGCCCCGTTTGGTTACTTGCACTAGCTGGTTAGGACTTTTGCAAGAATTGGGGGCCATTGGAGCATATTTTTTTTAAATCAGAAAAAAGGCCCAATACGGGATTCAATTCCGGATTGTAGCGGTTGAAAACTAATGGTTTAGACCACCCTTCCACCGACCCTCATAATTCATTCTTATTATAGCTAGTAGGAACAAGTTGTTGTTGTTTCTTATCCCCTTATGCAAAGATTACACGAATTCCATGAGTTCATGCTCCTCGAGCTATATCTCATAGAAGGTAGGAGTGTAGGAACAAGTTGAAAGTAGTATGCAATTTTTTTTTTTCAATCTAGATCTATGCACATGATTATTGGCTATGGTTTATACCCCAAAAAATCCAGTGTGACATTACATTTTGGTGTTTGAACATATTTTAAATATATCCTAATATTAAAAAAAAAACTACATTGAAAACATGAAGATGTCTCATGGTGTGCTTGCTGCAAGGTAAAGTTAGCGGATTGGTTAATTAAATAGTACCCTCTGGATGTCCCATAGCCAGGGTTGTAACTTTTAGCTTATTTTGGTTGAATTAGGCCAGACCTTTAGATGAGATTTATCAAGGCAGACATCTGAACATGATTGTCTTACAGACTATATACAAGAGGATAGGCAAAACATCAGATACAGTTTTTTTTTGCTTATCCCTAGTACACGTGGTACAGGCCATGATAATCATGGTGGGTAGTTAGCGACTGCTTTTACTGTAAGTGCACCACATGTCTACACATGTGAAAAGCAGTTCGACTTTGCACTTACTAATGCCAGAGCCCCGTTTGGTTACTTGCACTCGCTGGTGGGGTTGGACTTTTGCAAGAATCGGGGGCCATTGGAGCATTTTTTTTTCTTTAAACAGAAAAAAGTGTCCAATGTGGGAATCGAAACCCGGGTCCTAGTGGTCGAAAACCAAACGGTTTAACCAGCCTTCCACCGACCCCCCATGAGAGGTCACTCATACTAGAGGACACCTCTCTACAAAGGACAGTTTTCATTTGCAAAATTATCATTTTTACTATTTTTCTACTCTCCGGTAAAAGGACATCTCTCCCTAAAGGACACTTTGGCTCTGCAATTAGGTGTTCTTTACAGGGAGATTCTACTGTCATCTATAAGTGTTGAACAATAGGGTATTTCAGACCATCCCAACTCTTATTTAAAGCTGCCTGCTGAAAGGGAAGTTGTGGTTTCAGGATGAGGCAGCTGAAGTGAACCAGGACCATGCTATCCCAGTCAGTGTGGTCCGCCCCCAGGTGGTCCACAAATGGGACATTGACAACTCCTCCGCAGTCTTCCTGCCCCCCATCAAGTACAAGCCTCATTCCCTCAAACCCCTGTCCTTCCTCCTGGAGACTGAGGACACTGGCCTGGAATTGTAAGTCCACATCTGTGTCTTTTATTATCCCTAGTACACATGGTACAGGCCATGAAAAAAAAAACCAACTTATTTTGCTTACATTTCTTCACATTTTAAAACATTGTTTCTTCATTGAATCTCCTTTTTGGATGATACTTCATCAACTGAAAATGTTCTTTAAGATTTTAATGCTGATATTAGTTTCCAAGCTACAGAAATTTATGAATTTGAAGAGTCTGGCTCATCTTGAACAGCTAGACGTTTTCATAGATAGATTCTATACAAATTTCACCCATATTGAACTTTCAAGAATGCAGGGTTACCTAATTGGGACCATTATGCAAAACCGACAAGGAATGCCACAGGAACTGAAAAAAAAAAAGACTTTAGGTGGGGGTAAACTCTTCAGAAAGAAAAATGTATTTGCACTCTAATAAAAGAAAATAAGATCTAATCCAAATAATTTATTGGTGTGTGACGTTTCGGCAACAACATTGTCACCATCATCAGACAAAAGAATAAATGAGA
>CP092883.1:47369402-47575162 GCA_030710605.1 Cordylochernes scorpioides
CAGGACATGGTATTAATGGTGGGTACTCTGAGTATTCCACACGTCTACACATGGTACAGGCCATGGTATTAATGGTGGGTAATGTGAGTACTCCACACGTCTACACATGGTACAGGACATGGTATTAATGGTGGGTACTGTGAGTACTCCACACGTCTACACATGGTACAGGACATGGTAATAATGGTGGGTACTGTGAGTACTCCACACGTCTACACATGGTACAGGACATGGTATTAATGGTGGGTACTATGAGTACTCCACACGTCTGCACATGGTACAGGACATGGTATTAATGGTGAGTACTCCACACGTCTACACATGGTACAGGCCATGGTATTAATGGTGGGTACTGTGAGTACTCCACACGTCTACACATGGTACAGGCCATGGTATTAATGGTGGGTAATGTGAGTACTCCACACGTCTACAAATGGTACAGGACATGCTAATAATGGTAGATTGGCTTTTGGGTGAATCGTGGCATACTATTGTATAAAGGTCACGATGGTCTCCTAACAGGGGCAGCAAATTTTGTAGGCAATTCTTGGCTCACTCAGGTGAACCTGGTTTTTGCGCGTCCTCCTGGCCTTAGGCTTCCACCACTGCTTTAACAGAAGTGATGATAAATATTCCTGAAAATGACTAGTGGTTCCTAACTACAACTTCGCAGCGCCTTCAAGTGATCCTTATTTATGCACAAAAAATAAACTAAACTACTAAAATATATAAACGATTCACTTGAATTCAAATATAAAAATTCGAAACTATTTTAGACGCTTATGATTCTTTTTAAAAATAAACAATTTCTACTGTCTTTACTGCAATGTAAAAATTAATGAGAGGGCCTGACTCATCATTGGTGAATCCTCACAGCGGTTTCAACAGTTTAATCTACCATCCCGCTCTTATATTGCATTTTTTCGATCTTCCTTTTATAGTGATACTGATGCTAGACTCTTGGAATGGGTATTTCAGATGAACTATGATAATAAGGTTTGAGGACAGGAGAATAAAATTTAATTGTTTTTTTTTAGAATTCAAAATTCCTTATTAAACTATAAAATATGTATATAATATCTTCTTATATATATAAAATTGAATGTCTGTCTGTATTCGATAGATTCAAAAACCATACATCCAATAGCCGTGAAACTTTGGGAAGTAGTTTACTCTACTACCGGGAAGGTTTTTGGTTTGAATTTGATTTGAAATAAATATTCGTTGCAATTTTATTTGAAAATTTTCTACATTTTAAATTTTAAATTAGACATTTTCAATTTTAATTTAGACATTTTTCATTTTAATGTAACACATTTTCTTTATATTCTTTTCTATACAAGTAATCCCTCGTTATCACGAACTCGGATTATACGAACTCTCGGTTTGCGCGAACCGTTTCTTTTGCCCCGTTAAATTTCAATGCTTTCCAAAGAGATTTTGCCGGTTAAGACGAAATATTCGGTTATGACGAAATACGAATTAGATTTAGCCCCCAGCAGAACTAATCAATCGGTTAAAACGAATTCTAATATGTTTTTAAAGGCGAGTTATAAGTAAAACAATAAACTATTAAAACAACAAAAACGCCGTTGATATCAAGTATTGGCTCTCTTTGTCTTTTGTGTAAACATTCGTCCTTTGTTTGTTATGATGACTCATTTTCTATGAAACCATCCCCTTGGGGTCGTTCCATGTACTCAATCAGTGGATAATTTCGACTCTATTGTGCCAGTATTGCTGTTTTTCTCGACTGATAAATGTAGGGGCCATGGTGACCCCTGCCAGCCAGCAGCCAAGGAGCGCACGCTTTCACGGAATTTCACAGAATATTATATTATTCTTATTTTTATACAAAACATATATTTAAAAATATCAAATAAAATATAAATAATAAAAATATATTCTGTGAATAATAATCTGTGTAAATCGAGCTCTCAGAAGAAAAAGGACTTATTTCTATTTGTTATATATTTTTTATAACCGACTAATTGATTGTATTATAAAATAATGCGCTTGAAATAAAAATTATTAAATTCTAAATAATCGAAGTGTGAATTGTTTGAGCTACCATAAAAAACTACATAAACATGTCATCTAAACCGCGAAAAAAAAAAGCGCCATTGATCTTGCCTTAAAAAGGAAAATTTTGGACGAAGTTGCACGTGGAGTGTTATCTAAGTCGCAAATTGCCGAAAATTTTCAAATTGCGAAATCCACATTATCAACCATTCTAAAAAACAAAGAAAAAATAGATGCGGCTGTTGCCTCAGGGTCTTCGAGCTCTTCAAAACGACTTCGAAAAGCATCTCATCAAGACGTGGAAGATGAGCTTTTAAAATGGTTTAAAAAAAGTAGACAAAATAATATTTCTGTATCCGGCGCACTTGTCAAAGAAAAGGCTAAAGAAATAAGTGTCTCATTGGCTGTGGAAAACTTTAAGTGTAGTGACGGATGGCTCTGGAGATTTCAAAGAAGAAACATAATTGCGTCTCTTGTTGTGAGTGGTGAGATCAACAAAGTAAGTGAAGAAACGGTTACCGACTGGCTGAATAAGTTTGAAGAAATTAAAAATGAATACAAAGATGAGGATATTTTTAATATCGACGAGACAGGTGTTTTTTATAACTTACTTCCTGATCGCTCGTTGGACTTTAAAGGTACCAAGTGTCACGGAACCCTGGATGAAGGGTTGAATATTCGCGGTTCACCCGAATTAGAAGAAAAGAAGAAGAAGAAACAGAAGACGATGAGGTGAAAGAAGAGATAATGATGCCTACTAGAGGGGAAGTAATCGCGGCCCTCGAAACCCTCCAGAAGCTGTCCAAAACCTCTGCGGATATTGATGTTCATTTTGAAGATGACCTGGATAAAATAAGAAGGGAGTGTCTGAAACAGTGCCCAATCAAATACCACCAAAAAACTATAACAGACTTTCTGAAGCCTGCAGAGAAACCCCAGATATAGGATACTCTATGCATATGCTGCATACACATAAACATTGTATGTACCAAGTATATTATGTAAGTTGTTTCTTTTGTTGTTCTTTTTTATTTGTGTTTTTAAATAAACTTATATTCTCATGTTATTGCCTTACATTGTGATTATATTATCCATATTGTCTTTTAAAATAAAATACTTTATGTACATACATATACATAATTGTTGTTCCTTAAAATTATAAAATATTTTCATTAATATTGATTTCAAAAAAATGTATTCATTATTCCTCAGAAATGTAGTTTTCTTACTCATCAGTAGTACATAAGTACAACCCCCGGATACCACGAATTCAATTCGTCTAATACGAATTCTTTTAAGACGAAAAGGGTATTTCGTTCTCCCGTTGAGTTCGTCTTAACGAGGGATTACTGACTATTACTGATATTTGACTAATATCGCAAAAGAAAACATCTTATAGTTTATTTAAAATTTAATAAATGATTTCAAAAAAATTAAATGTGTTTCAAAAATATATTTTAACGTATATAACAATATTTATATACGTTTATATATAAATCAATGTATAGGTTTTTTACTTTTAATTAGACATTTTTAATTTTAATTTAGACACATTAACTTTTCTATATCGATTATAGTTCTATAAAAAAGTCAGCGTATGTATTATATATATATAAATGAAAAAACAATAGAAAAAAATAAAAGATAAGTGGGTCAGGTGTTGATATTAAAAATAAAGAAGGCATCTCCTGACCACGAGCACATGTGCTTTTTATCTTTTATTTTTTTTTATTGTTTTTTCATGTGTTAAGCGTCTTTACGCAAATTTGGCCTTAAATACCCATTTCTTGATTTTTCGGGAAGCCATTGGGGCCAAAATATCTTTTGGTCGCAGTGGTTACAGCCTTCTCCACGCTGACGAGCGCGAAACGCGTTCGTGGATGGCTTTTCTTGATTTATCAAGAAATTGGGTTGGCCAAATATCACGGAGCAAGCTAAATAAACGTTTAGTTTATTTTTGCTCCACTAGATGGCGCTCTGCCATCTAAAAAGCACATGTGCTCGTGGTCAGGAGATGCCTTCTTTATTTTTAATATTGTCACTGTATAATATCTGCATATATATTTTCAATTCATCATGTAAATTATCTTATAATAACTATTATGTAAATAGTAGCCAAAATTGTCATTATTATAAAATAAGCTTGTTTTGGCATGCGGGCAGAATAAACTTTCAATAGAAAACTACCGTTTGCGTGATTCTTAATACTTCTTTACACGGAAATCCGTGACATTTTCGTGGAGGCGCTGGGTAAATCCTACTAAAGAATAAAACGGCTGACTTCGTAAATTTGAGAAGAAGTCTCCGACTGAGAGGATTATCACCTGAAGGTCATCACAAGGAACCAACAATGTTGAAAGGCGAACCAGGAGAAACTTCGGCTCAAGTCCCATCAACCTACATCTCTTTGCAGCAGCCAAGATATCCTTCCACTTTCGTTGGAGATGGAAGTGAAGATGCTCAAAGGTGGCTGAAAGATTACCAGCGTGTGGCAAAGTTCAACAGATGGGACGATTCTATGTGTTTGGCCAATGTCATATTTTTTCTGGCCGGAACAGCCCGACAATGGTACGAGAATAATGAGGACCTACTGACATCCTGGGAAGTGTTTCAGAGGGCTTTGGGTGAAACCTTCGGACAACAGGAGGAAGAAATGAAGAAAGCTGAGATCATTCTGAAGACAAGAGCACAGAAATCCAGTGAATCATCCGAGTCATACATTCAAGATGTGCTATACCTGTGTCAATTGGCCAATCCTCTGATGGACGATGAAACAAAGTTAGGACATTTGATGAGGGGAATAGCGGAGGACATCTATCAGATACTGATCGCTAAAGACGTTGAAAAAGTGGATCAGTTCCTAAAGGAATGCCGGAAAATAGAGTTGATGAAAAAACGACGAATAACTGCTAGTAAATTCGAAAGGCTCCCAAATGTGGCTCTCGTGGCTTACGAGGAGGAGGATCTTCCCTCTATGATAAGAAGAATTGTCCAGGAAGAATTTCAGAAGGTGAAAATACCCCCAACAGCATGCTTCCTTGGAGTTGAGCAGAAAGCTGAGAGTGCGCTTCTGGAGGATTTGATAAAAAGAGAGGTTAAAAGGGAACTTGCTCCCATCACCAGAAAGAGTAGCTTCCCGAGACCCCAGAGGAGTTATACCAGGCCGCTGCCACCGCAAAGATCTCCTGAAAATTCCGAAGTAAGGAAGACTGACGCCTGGAGAACTCCAAACGACCAGCCGATTTGCTTTCATTGCGGGCGACCGGGACACGTGGTGAGATATTGTCGAGATAGACGACGTATCTTCGAGGAGGCTAGAGGAAGAAGAACAAACTATTTTCCTAACTCCGAATTCAGCAGATATGACGGGGAACTAGAATCTGAACTGAATAAACGCTACCGGAACCCATCTCCTTATCCTGGCCGCGGAAGATCGCCGTCGAGAAGAAACAGCACTCCGTCGCCTTCCCGCCGATCTCCTCGCCGCCAAGTCCAGGAAAACTAAGAGGCGCGGCCTATACAGGAGGTAAGGCCGCCGACGTAAGTGAAATTCCTCCCCCTCTCATTACTGCTAATATGAAACGTAACTTTGTGGTGATCTCCGTTAACGGACAGAATATTGAAGCATTGGTTGATTCCGGAGCCGATTTTTCGGTCATTTCTGAAAATTTTCGCCGATATTTGCGGATCCCGTTCTTTGTTAAAAAAGGCCCAATTTTACGAGTGGCAAATAAGAAATACGTCGAGACTTTGGGACGCTGCAATATACGAATCACCATTAAAGAGCTTGAAGTTCGTTTCAACTTTGTCGTACTATCTGAATGTAGTCACCATATAATACTCGGTTGGGATTTCTTTCAGGCCACAAATGCGATTATTGATTGGGGAACGGGCGAAATGCACCTGGAGGAGTGCGCAAGTCAAGGTATAGAAGATGAAGATCTAGCCGTATATGCTTGTGAAGATTGCATAATCCCAGGCCGCTCGATTAGTAAAATTGCGGTTATTAGTGAAAAGGTTCAAGGCTCAAAAGATCTGATCGTGGAGGGTCACAAATATCTCCTCTTGAAGAAAGAATTGGCCATTCCTTCATCGGTCATCAATTTCCATCACGGAAGAGGAGACGTATGGGTGACAAATGCAACATCTCGGAACCAAATAATCCCTGCGGGTATGCTCGTGGGCAATCTAGGTAAAATTGGAAATAGTGGGATATTCAGTATGGATATGGATGACTGCAAAGAAATTAGAACCAACATTAAAAACGAGGATATACGTCAAAATATCTTATCTCTAGTAGATGATACTTTAAGCAAAGAACAGAGATCAAATATGGCTGAATGTTTGTTAAACTTCGCGGAGATTTTTGACTTTGAGAGAAGAGCAAGTAGACCTTTCTCCGGCGTAAAACATAAAATAGACACTTCAGACAACCGCCCAATTAAGCAACGACCGTACCGTGTGTCACCTACTGAAAGGCGAGCAATACAGGGAGAGGTCGACAAAATGATCAAAATGGGAGTCGCACAACCATCCGAAAGCCCCTGGTCTTCTCCAGTGGTCCTATTAAAAAAGAAAGATGGGTCATGGAATTTTGCGTGGATTATCGAAGGCTCAATCGGATCGCGAAAAAGGATGGGTATCCAATACCAAGAACTGATGATGTCTTGGATAGTTTAACGGGAGCCAAGTTCTATTCCAGCATGAACTTACGCACAGGTTATTGGCAAATATAAATTGATGAAGGAGACCGTGAAAAGACAGCTTTCGTCACCCCTGATGGTCTCTATGAATTTCGAGTCATGCCGTTCGGCCTATGTAATGCCCCAGCCACGTTCGAAAGAATGATGGACAATCTGCTGGCTGGACTCAAGTGGACAATTTGTCTTTGCGTCCTCCTTTCAAGAGCACATGGAACGCCTTGAAAAGGTCCTTAAATGTATCCAGAGGGCAGGTTTATTTCTCAATCCCGAGAAGTGCCGATTTGGATCAAAGATAATCAAGGTATTAGGGCATTCAGTTTCAGAGGAAGGTATACGCCCAGATCCTGGAAAAATAGAGGCCATCATACATTTTCCGACTCCAAAAAATACAACTGATGTGAGAAGTTTCATCGGATTATGTTCTTACTATAGACGCTTTGTGAGGAACTTTGCGAATAAAGCAAAGCCATTACACGAACTACTGAAAAACAATACTAGGTTCGTTTGGTCAAAGGAGCAAGATGAGTCGTTCCAGATATTGAAAGCGGCGTTGACTACAGATCCTCTTCTCGGCCATTATAAAGAAGAAGCCGAAACACATCTGCACACAGACGCGAGTGGACATGGCATTGGAGCAATATTGATTCAAATTCATGAAGGAGAGGAAAAGCCAATCGCCTATGCTTCAAGAACCCTCAACGCTGCAGAAAAGAACTATTCTACGACAGAGAGAGAATGTCTGGCCGTAGTATGGGCTATTTACAAGTTCCGGCCTTATTTATTCGGGAAGCATTTTACTGTAGTTTCCGACCACCATTCTCTGTGTTGGTTAGCCAATATAAAGGATCCATCCGGAAGGCTAGCCAGATGGGCTCTACGTCTTCAGGAATTTGACATTTCTATTGTTTATAAGAGTGGAATAAAACACCAAGATGCGGACTGCCTTTCACGAAACCCTCTTCTAGACACGGACGAAAACAAAATTCCAGAGTTGATCTCAATTACCGACGTAAGGAAAGAAAAAGAAAGGGACGATCAAATTACGAAAATAATCCAAGGTAGTCAATCTAAAGGCGATGGAGATTTTAAATTAATCGAAGGTATTCTTTACCGCAAAAATTACGATCCCATGGGCAAAATGTGGCTTCTAGTGGTTCCTAAACAGATGAGAATTAACATCTTGAGAGAAGCCCATGATTCACCGATGGCAGGACATTTGGGATTTGCCAAAACCTACGATCGAGTTAGAAAAAAATACTTTTGGCCCGGCATGTACAGATCTGTGAAACAATATGTGTCGCATTGCAGAGAATGTCAAGGGCGAAAAGGATCCACGGGGCGCCCACCTGGACAACTGGTACCAATCCCACCTGTAGTCCGGCCTTTTCAGAGGGTAGGAATAGATCTGTTGGGGAGATTTCCTGTTTCGAACAACGGCAACAAGTGGATCGTGGTTGCGACAGATTATTTATCTAGGTACGCAATGACCAGAGCAATACCTAATGGAAGTGCGGAGGAAGTTGGCAAATTCATGATAGAAGACGTATTGCTGAAGCATGGAGCTCCTAGAGAGTTAATTTCAGATCGAGGTCGAACCTTTATATCCAGAACATTAAAGGAAATCAACGACCTCTGCGGGACCATACATCGATTTACGTCAGCCTATCATCCACAGACCAACGGCTTAACCGAGAGACTCAACAAGACTCTCGCTGACATGTTGTCCATGTATGTCGATGTCGAGCAAAGAAACTGGGATGCAGTGCTCCCCTATGTCACCTTCGCCTATAACACCTCCCAACAAGAATCCACTGGGTTTAGCCCTTTCTACCTCATACACGGACGAGATGTAGAGACTCCACTTGACACCATCTTAGCCTACAGAGAAAACACCAGTCTGGAAGACTACGTGGAGAGTATGGTGACAAATGCTGAGGATGCACGCCAGTTGGCTCGGTTGAACATCTTACGATCACAAGAAAGAGACAAATCTCGATATGACCAGTGCCACAGACCAGTCCATTATCAGACAGGAGACCTGGTGTGGGTGTTCACGCCTGTCCGTAGACAAGGGTTGGCGGAGAAGCTCCTAAAGAGATACTTCGGCCCTTATAGGGTGAACAGACAACTCTCCGAGGTAACCTATGAGGTGGAGCCCCTTTGGAAAAAAGACCACGACAACGGAAAACAAAAGATATCGTCCATGTCCAGCGGATGAAGCCCTATCGGAGCCCAGGAGAGCAAATTCAGGCCTAAGAAATAAGCATAACCTTATCGGAAAAATAGGAGGCAAGTTGGGAAATTCTTTTTTATTTTTATTATTATTATTATTTAAAATTAATTTTGCACTTCTAGTTCGTTTCTGATTTCTGTGTGTATAATTTGTTAGTATGTTGTAAAAGCAGCGGGTCGCTGCTTGCTTTTGAGAGGGGGGTAATGTCACTGTATAATGTTTGCATATATATTTTCAATTCATCATGTAAATTATCTTATAATAACTATTATGTAAATAGTAGCCAAAATTGTCATTATTATAAAAGAAGCTTGTTTTGGCATGCGGGCAGAATAAACTTTCAATAGAAAACTACCGTTTGCGTGATTCTTAATACTTCTTTACACGGAAATCCGTGACAATATATAAATGTGTATTATAATGCATTAGCGCGCCTTCTGTTATGAAAATTAGAAACTAAATTGAACAATTTCTACTGCGATGGAAAAATTAATAAGAGTGGAAATTGTTTAATTTTCAAAAGAATCATACGCGTCTATAATAGTTTCCAATATACGTATCTAGAGATGGAAAATTTGCCGGGAGGAAATTGATCAATAGAAGCATAGGGCGCCTCTCCCGTCAAAATAAACGTCAAAACCTGACGCCGCCGCCATAGATTTGGCCCAGCCACCTTGCCAGCAAAACACCTCTTTGCTACATTGTGAAGATTCCATTAGATCCCCTGTGGATCTCATGGAATAAAGTCCGCCCTAGACTGACGAGGGCCATTAGCCCGAAACCATGGTCTCTAGGTGGACGCTTCTCAGTTTGCCAAAGCCTGTGTTGTGGCTTTGTCACCGACCCGAGGCCGCTAGTTGCGGCGACGGTCAAAAGATGGCGTCAGGTTTTGACGTTTATTTTGACGGGAGAGGCGCCCCATGCTTCTATATGTTTGTCGGTAATACAAGTACAAATCCTCAATAAGGAACTAATATAGCTGAAATTTTATCAGGAGTTAGAGAAAATTCTGGAAGCCATGGAAAATTGAAATTGACCAGGTTCTGGGCAAAATTAGTTGATTTTTAGTCTGAAATGATGATGACAATATTGCTGTATCGTGTTTGAATATCAAATACAAAATTATTTCGGGGAAAATTTCATGAAGCAGACCACGGGCGAAGCCAGTTCATTTTTAATAGGCAGGAACAAAATTCTAACAGGGAAACATTCACTAGAGGAGAAGACACGAAGCCAGGTCGTCTCTACATATTAAGTATTGCTTCTCAACCAAAAGGCTGAGATCATAGTATATATCTTTCTTTCTTCTTATACACTGGTGTCCAAAAAAATAAGAAACTTAACCAATATTGTCAGGAGGACAGAGTTTCCTGGTATTCCCTCTTATCTGGACCGACCGGTCGGGGTAAACAGTGGCGTCACGTGGAAGGAGGAAATATCTGAGTTCTCCCCTCTTGCTCTAACGGCTGGGTCGATTTGGCTCATGTAAATAGTAACTCTTATTTTATTTTTAAAATCTCTCATATAACTCATTAAATAAATATTTAAAGTAATTCGAAGGCCTAGTTAATTATTTTTCATCGAGACAATTGTGGTGGAGACGCCGGGTAACGAGACAGTCACCAGACGAAGTCATCGCCTTCAAGGATTGCAACCAGAGCTATCTACTGTGCTTGCCTTTCCTGCTCGGAAGAAAATGGAAAGAGAAGAAAACCGACCATTCTGCCATCGGTGGAGAGATCCCACTGTCTTCTCGGGGGAACGTGGAGAAGATTCGCAGCGTTGGCTGAGCGACTTCCAGCGTGTGGCACGTTACAACAAGTGGGATGACTCCATGTGTCTGGCCAACGTCATCTTCTACCTCACTGGCACAGCGAAGTGCTGGTTCGAAAACTTCGAGGAAATCTTGAATTCGTGGGAGGAATTTAAGATAAAGTTTTGTGAAATATTTGGGAACAAGGAAGACACGGCTTGAAAAGCCGATAACATTCTTCGAACTAGAGCGCAGACGAGTGGGGAAAACGTCGAGAGCTACATACAAGAAGTCCTCCTTCTTTGTAAACAGAGCAACCCCAGAATGTCGGAAGGAGAAAAGGTGAGCCACCTGATTAAAGGCGTAGCGGAGGAAGTGTATCAGGCACTTGTTGGGAAGGACATCAGCACGGTGGACCAATTTGTTGCGTTCTGCCGCCGATTCGAGGCATTCAAGAGGATGCGTGTTGCACCGCCCAGGTTCAACCGACTGCCCAATGTTACCACCATCTCGACCGCTGAACCTGAGAACCTAGAAGCCCTGATTAGAAGAATAGTAAGAGAGGAGGTTCAGAAGTTTATGGCTCCTCCTTCTACATTTGCCGCCCAGGATATCGACACTCCACCTCCCGACCTACGGGATGTCATCCGTAGTGAAATCCAGCAAACATTGGCTCCTATCTCTGCCCCTCGTCAGCCCGAGAGCTTCCGCCCTCGGCGACAATACCTCCCCCAGAACGATCAAGGTTACCGACGAAGAACTGAAGGGCCACCAAATAATCAAAGGACTCAGTGGCGTACTGAAGATGACAGACCGATCTGCTTCCACTGTGGGCGCCCTGGCCACGTTGCACGTTATTGCAGAGACAGACGTCAAGCTTTTGCGGATGCCAGACTTGGAAGAGAAACAGTCGATTTCGGAAGACCAAGAACGGAAAATTACACCATGGGCGAATCAGGAAGCGAACTATCCCAAGGAAGATTTAGAAACCCGTCGCCATATCCCCACCACGGAAGATTCCAAGCTCCCAGAAGAACCTCACAATCCCCTGCTCGCCGTCCCAGCCGCTCACCCAGTCGCCGCAGTGAGGAAAACTAGATGGCGCGCCCTCTGGAGGTGTGGCCGCCACAGACGAAAATCCTCCCTGCCGTATAGCCGCTACAATGGAAAAGAACTGGATATCTGTCAACATACAAGGACGAAATGTACAAGCTCTTGTGGACTCCGGCGCTGATTACTCAGTAATTTCCGAAGCTTTCAGACGTTCTATAAAGGCTCCAGTTTTTAAAGAAAATGGACCACTTCTAAGAGCCGCGGACAAGAAGCCTATCGTGACCCTTGGTAAGTGCTCTTTAGAAGTTCAAATCAAAGGACTCGATATTATTTTTGATTTTGTAGTAGCCGCTGAATGTAGCCACGATGTTATACTGGGCTGGGATTTCTTCAGAGCCACAGATGCCATTATAGATTGTGGGAAAAACAAATTGTATTTAAGCAAAGCTGAAAAATCCTACGAATGGAAAGACCTGAAACTTTGTGCTGCTATGGACTGTGTCCTACCGCCGATATCTTTTGGCAAGATAGTTGTCACCAACCAGGATGTATTTGGCAGCAGAGATGTAGTCGTTACAGGTTCCAAACGCCTGCAGTTGGAAAAAGGACTTTTTATTCCCTCTTCCCTCGTTAGGTTCTTACATGGCAGAGCGGTGTTGTGGGTGACTAACAGTACTCACCAGTCTCAAGTGATACCTTCGGACATGAAGATAGGAACAATGCAAGATCTAAAAGTAGGGAGCATATCTAATCTTGACGCTTGTTCTGAAATAGCTGGAAAAGACGAAGTAACTTGCCCAGATGTGAGAGAATGTTTAATTTCAATGATTTCTACTGATTTGGAGGAAACAAAGAAAAACAGATTACTCACGTGCCTAAATGAGTTTTCTGATATATTCGACTTTGAGAAAAAGAGCTTCCCTGTCTCTGGCGAAATAAAACATAAAATCGATACGAGTGATTATCCGCCTGTCAGACAGCGTCCTTATACAGTGTCTCCCGCCGAAAGACGTGTCATTCAGAGTGAAGTAGAGAAAATGATGGAGACTAAAATCATCCGGCCATCATCAAGTCCATGGGCCTCTCCCGTTATATTAGTGAGGAAGAAGGACGGCTCGTTGAGATTCTGTGTCGACTATCGTCGTCTAAACAAAATGACAAAGAAAGATGTTTACCCTCTCCCTCGTATCGATGACGCGCTGGACACCCTCTCTGGATCCAGGTACTTCTCCACTATGGATATGAGATCGGGTTACTGGCAAATCGAAGTAGACGATAAGGACCGGGAGAAAACGGCATTTATCACTCCAGATGGGCTTTATGAATTTAATGTAATGCCATTTGGTCTATGCAATGCACCAGCAACTTTCGAGCGAATGATAGACAACGTCCTACGGGGATTGAAATGGGACATGTGTTTATGCTACTTAGACGACATTGTAGTCTATGGATCGACCTTTAAAGAACATTTAACACGTTTACACAAAGTTTTGAGATGCATTCAGCAGGCCGGACTGTGCCTGAATTATAAAAAGTGTCATTTCGCCTCGAGACAAATAATTATCCTCGGGCACGTCGTTAATGAATTTGGAACGCAGCCAGACCCAAAAGTGAAAGCCATTGTCCACTTTCCAAAACCCCGTAATATCAGTGAGACCAGAAGTTTTCTTGGGTTAAGTTCATACTATAGACGCTTCATCAAAAGTTATGCTAACAAGTCTCGACCCTTGAAGGGCCTTTTAAAGAAAGATTAAAAATTCATTTGGGGCGAAGAACAAGATGAATCTTTCCGGATTCTCAAACAGGAATTGGGATCTTCGCCTGTGTTAGGACATTTCATAGAAGGTGTGGAAACTCATTGATGTATATAGTTGTTTATTTGTTTTAAATAAATATTAAATATTGATGTATATAGTTGTTCATTTGTTTTAAATAAATATTAAATTGATGTATATATTTGTTTAGTTGTTTTGCATATTTTTCATCTGTGAATTAATCTCATAATTTGGTCTATGAAAATAAAAATATTGGACCAGTGACCAAAACAAACTGAAAAGAGATCACTTAATGTTATATAGTTAGTATAGAGAATTGTTAGGCAGGATATATATATTTAAATGTTTGCTTATGTAATTTTAATCTTAATTGAATAAAATATATAAAATATAAATGAGTTTTAAATACTAAGAACAAGCACGAAACAACTGGCGACGAGGAAAAGCGAATTTTGTAAAGAAAAAAGAAATTGATTTGTGAAAAGAAATTATACTTTAAATATGTCTTCAGGTATGTTTGAAAAATTTGACGAAAATTTAGAAAATGTTGAAAATTATATATATCGCTTGAAGCAATTTATGTTAATTTCTAAAACAAAGGAAGATTTTAAGACGCCATTTCTTATTTCAAGCATCGGCCCTAAATATTTTGGTATCTTGCGAAATTTAGTTTTTCCGGAAGAAGTTGATCAAGTTCCCTTTGATAAATTATGTATGATCTTATTGAAACATTTTAATCCTAAAACCAATATAATATATGAAAGATTCATATTCCAGAAAATGGATCAAAAATCAGGTGAAACAATTTCTAAATATATGATACGCCTAAAAGAACAGGCTCAAAGGTGTAACTTTGGAGATTTTTTGCAAGAATCCCTACGAGACAGATTTGTTGCGGGCATCATTGATACATCGACCCAAAAGAAACTCCTGCAGGAAGAAGGATTAACTTTTGATGGTGCATTAGACATAGCTCTGTCTGCGGAGTCAGCAGATAATGACCTACACAACATCAAGGGATCCGAAAATGCCCATCAGTCCCCACAGCATCTTCATGCCATTAATAATGCCTGCAAACACTGTGGTAAGACCAACCATCTACATTATAATTGTTTTTTTAAATCAGCTACTTGTAGAGTTTGTGGTAGGGTAGGTCATATTTCTACAATATGTTATAAAAAAGACAGTTCTGCCCGTAAATTGCCCAGAAATTCTAAAAATACTTTTAATAAATTTAAAAAGCACCCTAATGATAATAATCCTTCGGGATCTCAAAATAGTTTATCATTGAATAATATAAATTTACATCCTCCTTTGACTGAAACAGTATATGTAAATGATATAAATTTTTTGGCTGAAATTGATACTAGTGCAGCCATTACTACATTAACTAAATATGTGTACTTTAAATATTTCAAAAATATTAAATTAAATAAATGTAATACAGTCTTGACAGGCTATAGTGGCTCTAAAATACCTATTTTGGGCAAGGCTAAATTTAATATAAAATTAAGAAATGTTTCTGATTTCATTGAAATACTAATAACTGATTTAAATTGTTCTAAATTTCTCTTGGGAAGAGATTTCCTTAATCTTTTCAATATTTCTTTCAATTATTTGCATAAATTGGACTCTTTTAATATAGATTCACTTTTAAATGATTATGAATCCATTTTTGAATATAAATCTGGCCCTATTAAAGGTATCAAATGCCATCCTGATGTGAAGGCTGAATTTATCCCAAAATTTTACAAATTCAGACAAGTTCCTTTTGCCTTAAAACAACTTGTGGAAGATGAAATTGATAAATTGGTTGATTTGAATATTTTGTCTCCTATAGATAGAAGTGATTGTGCTTCACCTCTTGTTTGTGTTGCAAAACCAGATGGTCAAATTAGACTTTGCGCTGATTTTAAAAAGAGTTTAAATCCTTACTTAGAGGATGTCAAATATCCTATCCCTAACATTGATTTAGTCTTGAGTAATTTTCAAGGAAAGAAACTATTTACTAAATTAGATTTGTCAAAGGCTTACCATCAAATTGAGATGGATGATATTTCAAAAAAGTATTTGGTTGTCTCCACTCACAAAGGTTTATATAAATATAATCGTTTGGCCTTTGGTATAAAGACTGCTTCTGAAATATTTCAGAAGACAATGGAATCCTTCTTCTCGGGAATCAATGATGTTTACATTTATTTTGATGACATTCTTATTGCATCAGAGGATTTGGAAAGCCATTTAGATATTCTTAAAAGAATACTTAATATTCTTAAAGAAAATAATTTTACGATAAACAAAAATAAGTGCTTGTTTGTTAAAAATGAGATTGAATATCTCTTGGACATAAAATTAATAAATTTGGTATATATCCCTTGAAAGACAAACTAGCTTGCATAAAGAATTGTCCAGTTCCTAAGAATATAACTGAATTAAAAAGCTTCCTTGGATTTTTGTCATTTTATAGTAAATTTTTGCCAAATCTTTCAGATTTAGCACATCCTTTATGCAACCTATTAAAAAAGAATGTGAAATGGTCTTGGAATGCTGGGACAGATAGATCCTTCAACTCCTGTAAAAATGCATTAGATGAGACCACATGTTTATCGCATTATTCCCTAAATTTGCCTTTGATTCTTTCTTGTGATGCAAGTCAGGTGGGAATAGGAGCAACCCTTTCACATTTGAAGGATGGGGAGGAAAGGCCTGTGTGTTTCATTTCCAGAACTTTAAATGTTCATGAAAGAAAATATTCTCAAGTTGAAAGAGAAGGACTTGCAATTGTCTTTGCAGTAAATAAATTAAAAAATTACCTTTTTGGTAGGAAATTTACCATTTATACTGATCACAAGCCCTTAATAACTATTTTTGGAGATAAAACAAATTTGCCTCCACTCATTGCAAATAGACTTCATAGATGGGCTCTAACTCTTTCAAATTTTAGTTTTGAAATTAAGTATAAAAAAGGAAAGGATAATATTATTCCAGATTTCCTTTCTAGATTTCCAGAGTTTCAAGAGAGTAATTTGGAATATAATGATGGGAGTGGTGAAATTTTACTCTTAAATACTTCCATCATTGACCATGTTCTTGTGGCTCATGAAACACAATTAGACAGAACTTTATTCAAATTGTATAAAATTATTGAGACAGGGGAATTACCCTCAAGTCCCAATGATGATCTCATTCCTTATTTAAAAAGGATTGATGACTTTACCATTCTCCAAAAATGTATTTTTCTGGAGAATAGAATGGTTATCCCAAAAAGTCTACATGAAAGGGTACTTCAATTATTACATGAGAGCCATGCAGGAACTAATAAAATGAAAATGATGGCACGTTCATCTATTTGGTGGCCCGGCATGGACTCTTCAATAGAAATAATTACAAAAAATTGCAGAACTTGTCTTTCTAATGAAAGTTTGCCTCCTCAAAGGGCTGAGAGTTGGCCTAAATATGCAGGACCATGGAGGAGGGTTCACATGGACTATTTCAATTTCAAAAACAAACTGTTTTTACTAGCAGTAGATTCATTTTCTTCATGGGTAGAAGTTTCTGAAGTACCATCTACCAGTGCATATTTTTGTATGAATTTTATGAGAAATTGTATTGCTCGCTACGGATTTCCACAAGTAGTGGTTTCTGATAATGGTCCTCCTTTCTTTAGTAGTGACTTTGGTGATTTTTTGTCTAAGAATGGCATATCCCATGTGACATCTCCCCCATATCACCCAAAATCGAATGGACAGGCAGAAGTCTCTGTAAGAGAGGTAAAGAAATTGCTAAAAAAGCAATTATATGAAAATGAGCAGGTGGAACTAGATTTGGCTCTGTCCAGGGCTTTGTTCTTTATAAGGACCGATGTAAATATTAGGAAAGGGACATCACCTGCGGAACTGTTTCTTGGAAGAAAGATCAGATCAAGACTTTCTGTGTTGTCAAAAGAAGAAGTAAAAGTCTCCAAAGTCAATAGTCAATATGTTAACAGTAAATTTAAAGTGGATGAGACTGTAAAATTTAGGTGGATTACTAATGGGCATCCCTCTTGGTATACAGGAAAGATAATTAAAATACTAGGAAGGAATGTTTATTTAATAAAACAAGGTGACAGAGTAAAAAAAAGTTCATCAAAACTACATTTAAAAAAATGTTGCCTGATAAATCACATCCCACTAATATGAATGATACTGAATGTGTGCCAACTCCAATCTCGGAGGAAAAAGTGTTACAACCCCCAGGTATCCTCAGAGGGAGCGTAGATGTCCGCAGAGATATGGAGAGTAAATAAATAAATAAGGGGGGCCAAGCCTAAGAAGGGGGAATTGATGTATATAGTTAAGTTCGTTTTATGTATAAAGGAAACATTCGCGCTTTTGGGTCCTTTTATTTTAGATAGTTGTTTATTTGTTTTAAATAAATATTAAATATTGATGTATATAGTTGTTCATTTGTTTTAAATAAATATTAAATTGATGTATATATTTGTTTATTTGTTTTGCATATTTTTCATCTGTGAATTAATCTCATAATTTGGTCTATGAAAATAAAAATATTGGACCAGTGACCAAAACAAACTAAAAGAGATCACTTAATGTTATATAGTTAGTATAGAGAATTGTTAGGCAGGATATATATATTTAAATGTTTGCTTATGTAATTTTAATCTTAATTGAATAAAATATATAAAATATAAATGAGTTTTAAATACTAAGAACAAGCACGAAACACTCATGTCCATACTGATGCAAGCGGTTATGGTTTAGGGGCAGTTCTTGTTCAAATCCAGAATGACGCGGAGAGACCTATAGCCTATGCCTCACGAACACTAACCAAAGCGGAAAATAATTATTCCACTACAGAAAAGGAATGCCTCGCAGTTGTTTGGGCCCTTGGTAAATTCCGCCCGTACCTATATGGCAGACCCTTTACTGTGGTTACCGACCATCCCTCGCTATGTTGGCTGGTAGGCTTGAAAGATCCATCCGGCCGCTTAGCCCGTTGGGCCCTCAAACTACAAGAATACGACATAAACATCGTTTACAAAAGCGGACGCAAGCATAAAGACGCTGACTGTTTGTCAAGAAGCCCCTTGGCTGACACCGCAGAGATAGAAAGGCACATTACTTCCATCCAAGACATTGCAGAAGAACAAAGTAAAGACCCTCATTTGGTTGGGATCCGTGAAAAACTTGCAAATGAAAATTTAAAAGGGTATCAGATGATTGGAGGCGATCTCTATAAGAAAAATTACGACCCTGAGGGCAAACCATGGCTGCTAGTAGTCCCAAAACAAATGAGGCACGAAATTCTTAAAGATGTCCACGACACTCCAATGGCCGGTCATTTGGGATTTGCCAAGACCTATGACCGCGTTAGAAAGAGATTCTATTGGCCTGGACTTTATAGGACAGTTTCCCAATACATTGCTCATTGTAAAGAATGCCAGCGAAGGAAGGGCGTGCCTCAGAAACCTCCTGGACTACTAGTCCCAATACCTCCATCGCCCTCGCCTTTTCAAAAGATAGGAATTGATTATCTGGGAAGATTTCCCATATCTCACACGGGAAATAGATGGATAATAGTCGCGACTGATTATCTCACCAGATTTGCGATAACAAAGGCCGCGGCAACAGCGGAAGCTACTGAATTAGCAACCTTCCTTATTGAAGACGTCATACTCAAGCACGGCGCTCCTCGGGAAATCATCACGGACAGAGGAAGAAATTTCATGTCTCAGACCATACGAGAAATAAATAATCTAAACGGACCAATTCACAGATTCACCACGGCATACCACCCTCAAACGAATGGTTTGACAGAAAGACTCAACAAGACCCTGACTGACATGATCTCGATGTATGTTGACGTTGATCAGAAAAATTGGGACAACATCCTACCAAATGTGACCTTCGCCTACAATACCGCTCGACAAGAGACAACAGGATACAGCCCGTTCTTCCTCGTCCACGGCCGAGAAGTTGAAACACCGCTGGATTCTATACTGCCGTACCAGCCGGCAGGAACTGCAGAAGATTATGTGGGCCATCTTGTGACCAACGCTGAGGACGCACGAATGTTAGCCCGTCTTAACATCCTGCAGGCTCAGAGCAAAGACAAAGAACGCTACGACAAGAAGCATCAGGAGGTGACGTACAAGGAAGGTGATTTGGTGTGGGTGTTCACCCCAGTCCGTACCGTTGGCTTATCGGAGAAGTTATTGAAGAGATATTTCTGGCCCTATCGAGTGATCAGAAAAATATCGAGTGTAAATTATCAAGTAGAAGGCGTGACGAATACTAGGAGAAGACGAAAAACCCAAGATATCGTCCATGTAGTGAGAATGAAGCCCTACCACGACCGTGAAGTCCAAGAACAGATTGCCCAGGGTCATGTGACCGACTAGTAAACAGCGGGACGCTGTTTCTCTTGTGGAGGGAGTGATGTCAGGAGGACAGAGTTTCCTGGTATTCCCTCTTATCTGGACCGACCGGTCGGGGTAAACAGTGGCGTCACGTGGAAGGAGGAAATATCTGAGTTCTCCCCTCTTGCTCTAACGGCTCGGTCGATTTGGCTCATGTAAATAGTAACTCTTATTTTATATTTAAAATCTCTCATATAACTCATTAAATAAATATTTAAAGTAATTCGAAGGCCTAGTTAATTATTTTTCATCGCGACAGTATTGAAATTTCTCAAAAGCTAATTTATTAATAAATATAAAATTTAGTATACAAATTGTTTAAACAATGGAGAATTTTACTAGCTATATGAAAAATTAAAATATATATATTTTAAATTATGAAATATGCAAATAATTACCAACATACCCAAAGCTAAGGTTCCAGATCTTAAAGAAATAAGATATCAATAGGGAGTATGATCACCTCTAACAACTATCAAGGTCTCACAGCGGGCCCTCATACTGTTTACCAGGCTTTGGAGGAGGTCCAGGGGTAGTAAACCCCACTTCTTCAATAGAGCAGTTCTTAGCTCAACGAGGGTTCTGGGAGAGGGGTGACGAGCTCCAATACGCCTCCCTAGAGCATCCCACACATGCTCTATTGGATTCAGGTCCAGAGATCTGGCTGGCCAATCCATCCTTCGAATATTCTCACTCTGGAGATATTCATTGACTAGCCTAGCCCTATGCGGACGAGCATTATCGTCCATAAAAATTAAATTGTGACCAATTTGGTCTCTATAAGGTCTTAGATAGGGCTCAAGGATCTCGTCCCTGTACCTTTGGGCAGTTAAAGTGCCCCAGAAAAAATGTGGAGGGGTGTGCGTCCGCTAGAACTGATGCCAGCCCAGACTAAGAGACTGCCCCCTCTAAAACTGTCTATTTCCCTGATGTTACTGGGATGATAGCGGGTTCCAGGCTCCCTCTAGATGAAAACTCGTCGAGAATCTGTGTTTAAACTAAATCTTGACTCGTCACTGAAGAGAACATTGGCCCACTGATCATGAGTCCAGGCGTGATGTTCCAAGCACCAATTCAAGCGGGCTCTCCTGTGAGCAGAGATTAAAAGGATACAGACCATTGGTCGTCTTGCATAAAGAGCACCTTCGTGAAGCCTTCGGTAAACAGTTTGTCTTGAAATTCTCGTTCCAGTAGCACTTGAGAGTTCATTAGAGAGTTGAATAGCTGTCATCTCCCTATGGCGCTTGGCAGTTACGACCAGATAACGGTCTTCAGAGGTAGCTGTTTTTCTTTTTCTACCAGAACCTTCTTTTCTTTTGATGGTTCCTGTCTCAATGAACTGTTTCCATATTTTGCTGACCACAGATTTATTCACATTTAGCCATTTTGCTACTTCAACTTGTGATTGCCCTGCCTCCATTCTTCCAACAGCTCTCCATTTTAAATCATCTTCAAAAATCTTTCGTAAACTCATAATTAACTAAGGATTAAATGATATTATAATTGGACAATTCTTAGATGGGGTAAACGACACGCCAAATAGCACACTTATAAAGACAAGCAAAAATTTGCATATTTTCTATTTTACCGAATCGAATGGTTGCGATATATAAATTCTACGACTTAAAATACCTAATTAAATTGCTTTTTAGCTTTTAGCGTTGTATATTTTAAAACACATCATTAAAAAACAAAGGTTTCTTATTTTTTGGACACCAGTGTATATAAAAGCCAATGCTGTTTCGCGATAAACTCAAAAACTACTGAACCAATTGGTACCAAATTTTGCATGTCGCTTTTTATAAACCTGAGGAAATTTTTCGGCTACATTTTGATTAGTGTTTTTGGCTATTCATTCTTTCTCATTTGAAGAACATTTTTTACGCGGAGTAAACACAAGGCGAAGTAACAACACCAGGCCAATTAAGCGACCAATGAGCGTTCTGCATTTTTTTCTCAAGTTGCCTGCCTACTTTTTTGAAATATCTTTTTAGGCAAGTGCTACTTGTTTTTTACAAAATTATTGAAAGAGAAATTTATATTACTGAGTTATGGTAAGTGCACACAATAAAATTTTAAAATAACAGCAAATTAGCGTTACTGTGTGTAAATAATTGCTTTCGTATTTTTTAATTGATTTTTGTTCTGGCCTTTGTTTTTTATCTCTTTTTTAAATCGTTTAAAATGCAGTCTCAGTCATTAGGAAACGCATGTTCGCCTAATTTTCATGTGGTCTTTTATTTTTTACAGAAAAATATTTACATGCCATTTTTTGGATTAATTTTTTATAAACCTATTTTCCTCTTATTCTTACTGAGAAGATGGGCATATCTGTCAAGATCCATCGCAGTCACTCACTCAACTCAGGCAATTTAAAGGATTAATGCGCTGGGGCGGGTATCTGGGGGGGGGGGGGGGTGGAAAAGCTGCCATCTATTTAAACTGTAAAATCTTTGTTTAATATTTGTTCGGGTATTAGATGATTTATTTACTTACAGGTTGTTGTTAGTGATAGATAACGTAGGTTTTATTGTTTACATTCTATGTACAGAACTGAACTGGGTTGCTGAGTTAAAATATAATTTCAATTATATTTCATCTTTCCTTTTTTACAAATCCAGTCTTTTCGGTGGTTTTACCAGGCGACCGCTTCTCGTAAACTTGCGCTCCTCCCTGGTCTTTTCCTCTTTAGCTAAACTATCAGTTTCTGACTGCAGCTCCATCCTGACAGAACCTTTAGGCTGAGTTTCTTGATCTTGCTCCATAGTTGAACATGCACTTCCACTAGGTTCTTGCTCAAGGATGCTTTCATGGTCCTTTTGGGATTTGTTAGTTGTAATATGTGATTTATTTACTTACAGGTTGTTGTTAGTGATAGATAACGTAGGTTCTATTGTTTTCATTCTATGTACAGAACTGAACTGTGCTGCTGAGTTAAATTATAATTTCAATTACTACTCTGATCAAAAAGTTTCGACACTTTGCTCATAAATCCTGAAAACTCAATATATTTTCTCCCGGTTTGTGGCAAACGCAAGCGTCGCTCTTGGCTTGGAGACCTGCCAATTTTCAAAAATCACGCGCCACAACAGCGCGAGCAGCGGCTGTTCGAGGTGAAGCCATTTTGCCCGTGCTTCGATTTCTTTAGTCACCGAAATGGAGGATCAACGAATTTGCATCATGTTCTGTGTGAAAAACGGATTAAAGGGTGCCGAAATTTTTTGAATGTTGCAAACAGCCTACGGGGTTGCCGTCATGAGCCGAAGACGAGTTTTCGAGTGGTACAAGCGTTTCAAGGAGGGTCGAGAAGAGACCGCTTACATCGAGCGTTCCGGGAGACCGTCCACATCAACCACGCCTGAAAAGGCGGACAAGGTGTTGGAACTGGTGCGTGAAGACCGACGAATAACTGTCAGAGAGGTCGCCGAAGAAGCAGGGATATCATTCGGGTCGACTCAATTGATAATGAAGGACATTTTGGGAGTGAGAAGACTCAACGCCGTTCTCGTTCCCAAAGATTTGACTTTTGATCAAAAGAACACCCGGAAATAATCGGCCAGTCACAATCTCGAAGCGACAACTGACGACCCCGAATTGCTGAAGAGGGTCATTACTGGAGACGAAACATGGATTTACGGCTTCGATTCGGAAACTGCCTATTAGGCATCGGAGTGGCGCTTTAAAAATGAGCCGAGACCAAAGAAAGCGAGGAAGGCTACCAGCAAAGTCAAGGTCATGTTGACGGTGTTCTTCGACTACCAGGGCATCGTTCATCATGAATTTCAACAACAAGGCTCTACAATAACTGCTGACTCCTACCTGGGAGTTTTGAGGCGATTGAGGGAAGCGATCAGGCAGAAACGGCCGAAGCTGTGGAGGAGCAAGTCGTGGATCCTCCACCACGATAACGCGCCGGCGCACACAGCTCTCAAAATCTCGAAGTTCCTGCAGGACCACTCAACCTCTGTGTTCCCCCAACCCCGCTACAGTCCCGATTTGGCCCCCTGCGACTTCTTCCTCTTTGGAAAGCTAAAAAAAAAGTTAAAGGGTCGGAAATTTCAGAGCATAGAAGAGATCAAAGTGGAATCGAAGAAGGCCATGAAGGCGATCCCGAAAACAGACTACCAGAGGTGTTTTGCCGACTGGAAAAAAAGGTGGCTGAAGTGCATCGCGGCCAACGGGGACTACTTTGAAGGGGACAATTTGAATTTGGTAGAATAATAAAAAAAAATTTTAACTTATGAGCAAAGTGTCGAAACTTTTTGATCAGAGTAGTATAATACATAAACTATATTGATTTTGAACCAACAAAATGGATTGCAAAAAAAAATTAAATCAAATACATAGATGTGATGATTTAAGACCATGGAATTGTTGTAAATAGTCTAGATATCTACTACCACATGTTCCACCCCATGACTGTATATAACTTCTTATGTACTGCAAATAGAAAGCCTCAACTAACATCAATCTGTACCGCGTAAGAATCTAATAAAGTATAGCAACTGTACAGATAGAAGGAATGGAGACTAACAGGAGAAAATTAAGGTTAAAACTAATCAGGCTTAGGTGAGAGTAGAAGTAAGGCCTAACAAAGAGGCTTAAAGTTAGAACAACTATTAATAAAATTACAGCTAATTTTATGATCGCGGAAATCATAAAAGTCGAGTTTAACGACCAGTATTTCCTGGGCAAGGCCGGTTATATCTTCCGACAAAGACATATTCCTACCAATTAGGAAACAATACCTAAGTAGGTCAACCAATAGCCAACGGCCACGTGACATATTCCTACCAATTAGGAAACAATACCTAAGTAGGTCAACCAATAGCCAACGGCCACGTGACATCTTCCTACCAATTAGAAAGAAGAAAGGTCGTGGTGTTAAATCGAGAACCTAGGTTAGGCAGTCTGCGCTTGGATTCCACCAAGGTAACACTTGCTCTAAAGATCTCCCTCTCCGCTCATCCCATTCCTTCTTGACGTCAGACGCTTCTTAGTGGAATCTCTGTTTGTTTATTTCACCTTTGGCCCAGCTGTGTCGCCTTCCACCACGACTGCACGGTAGAGTTGACATCGAGGTTCATCTAGCATCAGGTAACACTGGTCCCAGAGGTCCCAAGATATCACAGACTCCCCCCGTCCGAAGAGTCGACAGGATCGTGGACGCCAAGGTACAAGTAAGCAAATAGACCACTGTCTGTACAGAAAGATGGAACAGGGAAGAGAGGAGGATCCAAAGGAACCAATGGAGTCCGATCCCGACTCCGAAAGTGGCGAAAACACCACTTTTCCAAAGAAAGAAACCACCCTCGGTAGGACGCAGGAAGTTCCCCCCCAACCACGAGGACGTCACGCCCCCGCCGCCGGTGTCAGATGTCCTGGGGAGGTTGACGACGACGCTACATCAGCTTTCTGCCGTGACAGGACTATCGCGAGATGTGGAACTACCGCGCAACGATGGTTCGTACGAGGCGCAGAGCTTCTTCACCAACTACGACGCCCAAGCAGATCGGGCCCAACTACAATACTCTACAAGACTGAGAAAGCCACCAAACCTCCTGCAAGCACCCCTCCGAGTTACCCACACGCGAGCGTATGTTACCTGCTCCCCCAACCATCTCTAAACCACGAGCCCAGCGCAAACAATGAACTCGGACCTTCCCAAGAATCCTCCAACCACGGCACAAGACCAGGACTGTTCCGACATACAAGACAGCTCAACAATAGGTTCCTCCTTCTATAAATTTTGTTGAACAATTACTCGTTCGAGCTGAACTGTCCAATAATGTAAACCTACCTCTACTACTTGATACAGGAGCATCTATCGCTATAATTAGGCAGAATACTTTTAAAATAATAGAAACCAGTTTGTAAAAGAAAATACCTGTCCATCCATTTAACTTAACTATTAACGCCATAGCTAACAATATTTTCACCATAGATTATATATTTTTAAACGTAAAAATAAGTAACATAACGCGGAATCTAAAATTCCATATCATCGATACACCCTTGCCTTTTGGCATTTTATTCCTTAATTCCATAAAACGATTTCTACTAATTATAAATTGTTCTCAGCTACTCCTGTATCAAGATAATGTACTTCTACCAACTACCTTGTACCAATTCACCTCGTGCAAGCAACACGTGTCCCATGGACAGGTTAATACAACTGTCCCATTTACTAAATTTTCCCCTCCTGAAACGGGTTGCTCACACGTGGTGAACTCCAACACTCTTATTTGGTCTTATTGTAATGTTCCTAATCCCATTTTCAACGCCCCTGTATCCTTTTCTTTCATAGCTTTAGACAGAAATAACCTAAGTAACAGCCTTCCAAAACTATTCCAATCGTTAAATTACAACATAGCTACACTCCCTCGTACCTTCCTTTTACATGCATATTTAAATATCGACAAACCGCTCTCAACAAGATAAACAACACCCTCTCACATCACTTTTTCTAATTGGCAACAAATTTTTAGTGCGCGACTTAACACCCAAATCCAATTTCGAGCCACACAAGCTTTATAACGTCGCCACACTAAACACACACACAAAAAAAAATTCACATTAAACGTGCCATATCCACTAAAAATATACAAATTCTCGATATGTTCGTACCACCAGCACCCATGACTTTAGTAAATTTGTTATTCTTAGTAAAACAGGTTAGATTTTGTACCAAACAAAGACTTCACGTGACACCTTTTCATTTACAATTTTTTCGCTTCGTGTCACAGAGCTACACCACAAAACTCTTTCACTTTTCAGGCCAAAGACGCCTTCATCACGCCTGTGACACATTTAACCTCAAAGCGTGTCCACGTAGATAGTCGCAATTTCATTTAATTCTAACCCGATATCAATGAATAACGTTTTTACTAAGTCCGCAAAACCTTGAAACACAACAACCAGTCGATTTAATATCAACAGATACAATATCCGGATTTTCGAAATACAAACACAAATCGAACAAATGCTTGAACCAAGGATAATTACAACCTCTGTATCTCCCTATGTCAATCCATAACGCTTGTCACCAAACGTGACAAATCAAAACGCTTTTGCGTTTACAATTATAGAAATAATATCTCCAAACATAGTTCGAATTAACAAAATCAATAAGTTGGAAGAAGCAAGCAGCCCCACAAGGGGCCTCTGACCCAAATAAATATGCCCGCCACCGCCGGAACTCGCTAATAATAAATTCGAGGGGAGATGGACAAACAAACAGCCGACATCTTGTTACGGCCCGTCGCCACCCCGTTTTCTCTAATGAACTTTCACCAGCTATGAAATCAAACATTAGTGCGTGCCTTTTACTATATATCGTTCTAATCCCTAACCCATTATTCTACTCCGATATCCCGTTTAGCTACTAATAACTTGCTTAACACGTTATTTTACATTTACTAACAAATCAGTCCACTAACAGAATAAATGCCGCTTTAGGAAGAATCACGTTTTCACCTAAACGTGGCGCAGGGAACAAAAAAATCGACAACATTAGGACTAGTAAGTTTCACAGTTGGAAACAATGTGATCCACGAGTCGCGTCAAACATAAAACAAATTCGATAAGTTTGATCAACTCATGCCAACAAGACCAAAGATATCAATCGAGGACAATTTAAAGCTCTCTCTACCCATCCTAAAAACAGGAACATACATTTGGCCTACAACTTTCCATTCTTTCACGATATATAATTTCTATGTATAATCTTACTTGCTCTTCTTTCTCGATGAACATTTTTTAAAAATATCCTTTATCTAATCAATATCTAGCTCTTATAAGTTTTTTTTTACGTCAACCAATCAGTTTAGATTATTGTCGTTTTATTTTATTTTTCTTTACCAAAACTTATTTACTTTTGCTTTATGACTCTATTCTATAATCAACTTTATATTTTATCTTTCATATCTAATAATCTCAAGTTTATATTTCATGTTTATATCACTAATTTGCATTTATCATTTTATATTTTCTCTCACTTTATAAATTAGATGTTATTTACATTGTTTCATCTTCCGCTACCATGTCAATGCTATCGAGTATATTACTGCTTATTTTTGTCATTTAATATTTTCACTTTCTATTACCCCTTATATACTGCTATAGTGTGTAATCTTTGTAGTATGTCATCGCTATTTTTACTTTTTTTTAAAGATTACTTTGCATTTAACTTCCCAATTCTATTTTCGATTTTTCAAATCCTTTAACGCTATATGCAAAGCCTTAATTTCGCAATTTCATATCTCAATGATATATTCTTTTATAATCAAACTAAAAATCATGATCTAAAAACAGGGCAATCTTCAATAACCTCTTAAACAACCACTTTAAAGGTTACTTCTTAATAAATACTAACCCTTTTCCGCAGGAACTTTTAACTCCTTCGCAGGCTAGACTTGACCTACTTTGATTTCGTAATTAACAATATTGACACACCGTCCCCCAGATTTACCTATCCCAACTTCTGGCTTGGATACGTGCAAATTGTATTTTTTTTATATATTCCAGGGCACTCTCATGCCACACGCTGGCACATCTTTTTTTTTATTTTACTCTTTTTCTCGCTAAGCCCCTGACGACTCCAATTAAAACTTTGATTTCTGGTCACTGATCTTCGCCCTCATTTATCCTGCATGCGTACGTCTTAACGACTAATTCATCAAACCCATAACAATCACCCTTATCTTACTATTCGATTGTGGTACTGTAACTTTATTAGGTCCTTAAATTTACATGTGAAACATGGCCTAGGTTTTCCGCGCCGTGCACATTAAATGGTTTGGGACTTGAGTCAAAGTGACATTGCCTCAACCAAGTAATAACTAACCCCTCAACCCTTTCTAACGCCCATCACGAAGAGATCATGATTTTCCCATCAAATCATTTATATTTTTACCTATCATCATTATATGTTCTCTATTAATTCTTTTATTCTTATTTTTGTTTTACTTGTATGTTTAGTATTAGTTGTTTATGCTTTATTATCTCTTATGGATATACCGAAATCAACCCCATGCTATATACCAACTCATTTTAATTAATTTTCAAAAAATTACTTCCTTAATAACAGTCTTCCTATTCCGCTCTCTTAAATCCCTCCATATGAACCCTCTCACATCCGGGGCCATCTGTGATGATTTAAGACCATGGAATTGTTGTAAATAGTCTAGATATCTACTACCACATGTTCCACCCCATGACTGTATATAACTTCTTATGTACTGCAAATAGAAAGCCTCAACTAACATCAATCTGTACCGCGTAAGAATCTAATAAAGTATAGCAACTGTACAGATAGAAGGAATGGAGACTAACAGGAGAAAATTAAGGTTAAAACTAATAAGGCTTAGGTGAGAGTAGAAGTAAGGCCTAACAAAGAGGCTTAAAGTTAGAACAACTATTAATAAAATTACAGCTAATTTTATGATCGCGGAAATCATAAAAGTCGAGTTTAACGACCAGTATTTCCTGGGCAAGGCCGGTTATATCTTCCGACAAAGACATATTCCTACCAATTAGGAAACAATACCTAAGTAGGTCAACCAATAGCCAACGGCCACGTGACATATTCCTACCAATTAGGAAACAATACCTAAGTAGGTCAACCAATAGCCAACGGCCACGTGACATCTTCCTACCAATTAGAAAGAAGAAAGGTCGTGGTGTTAAATCGAGAACCTAGGTTAGGCAGTCTGCGCTTGGATTCCACCAAGGTAACACTTGCTCTAAAGATCTCCCTCTCCGCTCATCCCATTCCTTCTTGACGTCAGACGCTTCTTAGTGGAATCTCTGTTTGTTTATTTCACCTTTGGCCCAGCTGCGTCGCCTTCCACCACGACTGCACGGTAGAGTTGACATCAAGGTTCGTCTAGCATCAGGTAACACTGGTCCCAGAGGTCCCAAGATATCACATAGACACTAATATAATAAAATTTTTGCCATCACACACACTCTGCCTGTCCTTTATGTGTTACTTCTGTATTGCTATTCTATGTCTTTTCTAATATTTATTATTGTTTTAATTTCAGTATGAAGGAAATTGCACTGGGTGGAATTCTTGGGTGAAGCTGGTCATTCGTCTGGTATTTTTATAAATGTCAATATATCTATATATATAAAAATGAATGTCTGCCTGCACGCGATAAATTCAAAAGCCATACATCCAATCGTCGTGAAACTTTGGTAAGTTGTTTACTATACTATGGGAAGATTTCTGGTTGAAATTTTATCTGCAAATTTTCTACTTTCACTCGCAAGCAGCGCCTCTCGCGGAATCTGGTGAAATTACATTTATAAATTGTAAAATGCTCGGCGTAAAACAATATGTTATTTTAGATTGTGGATTAATTGCAATGGAGATTAAAAAGGTATACACCTATAAAATTAATTGCAAAAGTTTATTTATTTAAATAAAAAATATTAGTTAACCTCACCAATACCAAACTTTCAGATAACCAAATGGATGTTTTTAAAAAAGGCCTCAAGTTTAGGATACCCAGTTCCACGGATAATTATTCAACGATAGGCGCTCTGGAGACAGCTATAACTTCTTTCACGAATAACGAAAAGAACGAGATTAGAAACCTGGTTGCCAGTAGGATTTCTAGTAGAGAAAACAAAGAAAATACCAAACCAAGTAGATATGAAATGACCGCCATTAAACAACTTCAAAATAATTCAAATCTGGTTATTACTAAATCTAACAAAGGAGCCACCACTGTAATCATGAGCAAATCCGATTATTCTAAGAAGATCCATAATATTTTTGAAGACGTTGCTATATTCAAACAGATCGACTCAGCCACCAATTAAAAACCGTTGCCTTATTTAGGAGAAGACTGACAGCCTTACAGAAAGAGAAACTAATAACAGACGTCCAACTAAAGCAATTCACAGCCAACACAAACCAAGTTCCATACATCTACGGCCTACCTAAACTTCACAAAGAGAACATCCCGTTAAGACCGATAATTGCTTATCATCTTTCCCCAGCTATGCCATTGTCCAGGTTCCTGACCTCATATCTAACTCCCGTGATTCGTTCTGCAAACCTCCATTCCATTAGTAACATACCTGATTTCATAATTAATTTAAGAAATTTAAAACCTACACTAGGATGTATAATCGGTTCCTTTGATGTAGTATCATTATTTCTTAGTCTCCCCCACTATTTAATAATAGACAACCTGAAAGACATACTGAATCAAAATTCGACTGACACCATAGAAACTAACAGAATCATCACTTCATTCCAGCTCTGTCTCTCAATTATGAATTTTAAATTTGAAGATGAAATATACCAACAGATTTGTGGTTCCCCCATGGGGAGCCCGTTATCATTAATAGCTGCCGGAATATTCATGTTGAAACTAGACAAATGGATAAATAGATTTAAAGAACTGGGCATAAAGAAATGGCACCGCTACATCGATGATATTTTTTGTGAAAATGAACCAGACAAAGAACAACTCATTTTAAGTACCTTAAACAGTTACCACCCCCAGATTAAATTCACAATGGAGACAGAAACTGAAGCCGCACTACCATATCTAAATATTCTTATCCTTAGAACCGAACATAAATTCCATTCTACAGTTTATTACAAAAGAGGATTAGTACCATCATACCTTAGTTTCAATTCATTTGGTCCAATAGGCCATAAAATATCAATAGTTAAGACGCTAACCAAAAGAATTATCTCACACCTGGTTTCAAAAGAATAGAAAATTAAATATCATTCACAACCTGCAAAAGTTCGGATTTCCACTACAATTCATTCTGAAGCACACCTACAGCCAATTCCTCCCCAAGAATCAGGCAGTATACCGAACTAATTGCTACTTACAATATTCTCCAATCAATCAAAAACTGGCTTATGATTTAAAGAAATTCGGAATCAGATTTTATTCAAAACTCCCCGGTCCATAGGTCAAATAATAAACCCTATTACCAAATCCAATATCAGAATCGAACCTTGAAATCAGCACAACGCCATATACTCGGTATCCTGCCAACAGTGCCCTGCCTCATACATAGGAGAAACCGGACGAACAGTCGCCATCAGAATCAAAGAACACATCCGCAACGTTAAAAATCATGACAATAGATCATTAATATATCAGCACGAAGAATCCACCGGCCATCAATTCAACCTACAGGATGTGAAATGCTATTTTAAGAACATATTTTCTAAATATAATAGACTCATTCTGGAATCACTAATTTCAAATAATAATAGTAGCATAAACCGAAGAATCGATATACCACAGCAGTATCAACACACATCACGAAGATAGATCTATAGTCTTTACCAACATGAGTTATAATCGGTCATCCATTCATCAAAGGTTTTCTTTAATATTTTATTTGTAATTAATCATGTTTTCAATAGTTTTTGCATAACCTATTTTATGTATTTTATTTCCGTTATATGTAAATATTTTTTATGATATATATATATTTAAAGCATTTCTCAGAGAAATTTTAATTTTTTTTATTTATTATTATTTTTTTCAAAGTGTAAATATGCAAAAACACCTACCACATCTCTATATATATATTGTTGAAATTTGAGGGATAATTGGCCTGATGATAAGCTAACGCTTGAAAGCTTGCCGTTTTATATATTTTTTTTATAAATAAAGAAACTTTTTGCAATTAATTTTATAGGTGTATACCTTTTTAATGTTATATTCAAATCACATATATGTAGGGATAATTTTATTGTTCATTTTTATTTTGATGTATTGTGTACATTTGATCATTAATATATTATGTTGAGGTATCAAAACTACCTTTTTGTTCAAACACAGCAACGCGTGAACGGGTACAGCTAGGTGGAGCAGAGTATCAAATACAAACCCTTTTATATGTTGGGGTACGTTTTTGTAATCATACCCAACAAAAGATGTATAGTGTCAACATCAATTAGATACATGGCTTCCCACCCATGAAGACTTATAGATTCTTTTTTGCCCAGAAACCTAGCCACTTGAAGACACCAGACATCCATGCTGAGAGCTGATGCCTGGTGGAGATGAAGACACCAGACATCAATGCTGAGAGCTGATGCCTGGTGGAGATGAAGACACCAGTGACATCCAGAGACATCCGTGCTGGAAGCTGTTGTACTATATGTATATATATGCCCCTCATTTAATATTTAATTTAATATTTAAATAGAGGTGACTAAAAGAAATTATTAAATTTTAGCATCGAATTTAATATCCGGAAATTTATAATAAATTATATGCTCTTAACAAGTCGAATATTTTTAGTAGCCACAGTTAAATTAGTATTTTTAAAAAAAAATTAGGAATAGAATAAAGAAAGAGAATAATTTATCATGTAAAAATTTAAATCAATAATTTTAATAATACACACGGACTATATATTATTTAATTTATTAAAGAAATTAATTTGTTTTCTCAATCTCTCTCTACAATGTTTCCTTTTTTTTTCGGCAACACGGCAAAATGGAGGCGGGGCGGTCAAGATCACGTGCGTGGGCTTGACGAACGAAAATGCCAACCGATGAAAAACTTTAGCGCGAGCAGCGAATCAAAATGGAAAAAGGGCAAGGATAAAAGAGTTTTTTTTTCTTAGAGAGGCAGTCAGGCTCGAGACGTGGAAGGGAGGAGACCAGATTTTCTCCGGCGCTTTCGGAAAAAGGTAAGCCCCTTTGCCCTTATGGCTTAGTCTTTCTTTTGAGTAGGAACTGACATTATTTTCGCATGGGCCCTAAAAGGGCTCTAAGGAACGTAATTATGATAGAAACCTTTATTTTGTCTCGCTAGAATAGATAGAGATTTAGGCTTTCCCCCTTATAAAAGCAATTTTGTAACTGCATGTCACCTCTATCTAGATACACTATATGAATAGTACATCCCGCCAGCAAAGAAATGTTCTCAAACTTTGTTTGTTTTGAATAAATATCTCGTATATAGCTTATAAGAAAGGATTTTTCTTTGTGTTCTCTCATACATATTTCATTCTTTTATTTTATGGTACTACCCTTACATCTTATTATTATAAATTATATTGGAACATAAACTATCGGTTCCTGTAGATTGGAGTTATGTACTGTACTTTTGTTATGATACACTAATATAACAACAACAACAAAACAACTTTATTAGGGCCTCTTGCCCTGTACAGTTTCTCTCTCGTCGTGGAATTACAAAAATATATATATCTATATTAATAAAATGGAAATTTCATAAGTGGGCATCACTAAAAACTTTCGTTACAATGCATCAATTTCAACCAAATTTTCAACATTTATGTAAAACGAGATGGAGCAGATTTTGCTTAACATCAAAATATATTTCCTAACATTAACATACGTAACTTTGCTGTTATAGATAAAATAAAAAAAATTCAACAGAGTTAATTTTATTTATATATATATTAAACGCAAGTGAAAGGGGAGAGATAGAGTATTTACAATTAAAGTATGGTGAGCAGGGTGACTTTTACTGTGCCCCTGTTCTTTTCTCTTCCATGAGTGCAATTTTATTTACAACCGCCTTTTGATAATTAAACAATTATATTGCCCAACTTATCTTATCTGAAGCAGTTTTTTTCTATTATTATTATTAGCGTTATTGAGTTCAAATGCGGTCTAGGAAGACCTTTCAGGATCTCTTTCCTCTCTCCTTCCAGATTCCCGCAATCAGCAATAAAATGGTATATTTCATCGGTTATCTGACTTCCGCATAACTTATAGTACAAATCTTCCTTCTTAATTACGAAAATATGATTTTCTTTGACCTATGTTGATATTAATCTGATCTGTGCAATGAAATTCACTAAAGCTGAGGACAAAATTGCATGAAATTTTCTGTCCTGGAATGAAAGAATCATACAGTAACCTATAGTTTGAGTATGCTTTCATAAGAGATAATTTTTCCAGATCTTGCTGCAATAGCTGTTCAATTTTTATTTTTAGTATATTCGGAAGCTCGATCTGTATGTCATCATAATTTAACTTATAGCTTAGCCGTGTGAGTCCATAGTGATTGATGATATACATGATATTTTTTTAGAGTCCTATAGTTTTTTGTTTTTTTTTACATTAAGGATATTACCTTCAATCTATTCCAGCAGAGCTTAGGTAGTCTATTGTCCTCCATTCTTTTTGTAATCTAATGAAATATTTCATAAGTAATTTGATCGTTGTAAGAGTCAGATATTCTGCCTGTTCCCAGCCTTACAATATATCCTGGTATATATATCTTGGTAGTGTTAGATCGGGTGTTTGTTCTAATGGATGTATCTAAATGTTGACCATTAGATGATATACTAAACTCATAAAGAAAATTTTATTTCTTTAAAATTCGCCACGGCTATTACTCAAACACTGTTCTACACAACAACAACAACAACAAAAAGCTTTATTAAGACAATTCAGTCTTACACGGATTCTCCAAGCACAGAAATGTAGGGTACATACAAGAATAGCAGTATTAACAACAACAAAAGTACCTGTTATGACCCTTTGGTCTTATACAACTTCTCCAAGTAGAAGAGGGTATATACAGGAACAATAGTTACAATAATTAGCAATGCTATTTACAACGTGTCAAGGGAGAGAGAAGCAAGAAAGTGGTTGCTGGGGAACTAGAATATTATCATGGGTAGATGTTATTATATCTCTTGAGGAAAGATCTCGCGACAATAAAGTTGAGATATCCAGCAGGTTAAGAAAGTCTCCAAGGTGATTGGTGCGAATGTTTAGTTCACCATATAAATTATCTCCAGTCCATTGTGTATCTTGATCGCAATATATATATTCTCTAGTTGGAGTTCGTTAGGAGGTAGATACGTAAAAGTTACACAAGTCAGCAATGAATCTATGCTTGGGTTCATTTTAAGTAACCGAAATCCAATTAGTTTTCTCTTCAACATTTTCCAGTATGTGTTTATTTTTGTTATAAATTCCTACAATGATGCCTTCAGAGCTTCTTCCCTCACCCGAGATTTTTCTGGCAAAGGATTGGTAAACCTGGAAATTCTCGATCTCGAGTTTTAGAACAAATTGGCACTAAGTTTCCGTTATAGCAAATATTTCAAATTGTTTTAAATAATTATTAAGAGGGAAAACGTAAATTGGAAAAATTCCAATACATAATATTTACATAATTGTGACCAAGTTTTAATAGTTGTTAAATCGAGTAGTTTAGTTTTCCATTCCTATTAGCTATATGTGATTGATGGTGATATTTTCTTGCCTGAAAAAAGAGATATCATGTGGTCCTTCCAGTTCCTTTCTGAGTGTTTGCTATATCTCAGTTCCTTCTGAACTCATGATCTTATCATTTATAACTTGATAAACAATACTTCCCACAATCAACTTGCTATCTCGAAGTTTAGATAAGATTCCTTTATCCAAAAGTTATTTTCTCTTATTAATCAACAATCGACGCTGTTCTCTAACTTTTAAGGTGTAATCCTTATTTATGTAAATCCTTAATTGCTTAAGCTTGAATGCATTCCTAAATAATTTTATTCTGTCTTCATATTTGGGTATTTCAACCAGTAGGGGTGCGCTCGGCCTTTTAGATAATCGATGACATTTAAGGATGTTAATATTCTCGGATATTTGCATATTATCCGTAATTATATTTTTATTTTTGCGAGAGATTCATCGCTTGTTTCATTTTATTTCTTTTCGACTCCGTAAAAAAATCAAATTACTTTCTCTCATTTTTATCTCCGTGAATTCTATTCTTTTCTCAATTTCTTGGATCCTTTCAGAATTCTTCGAAACAGATTTTACCGTGTTTTCCATAGTATTCTCAATTTGTTGTATACGTCGATTTAATTTATCAACTCCTTGCTCTATAGAAAGTAATCTTGTCTCTAATTTAACCCCCAGTTATCCATTTTATTTGAGATTGCACCAATCAATTGTCGAATATCACCTTCCATACATGACTCGAGCGTAGTTTGCCTGGTGGGCCTGGGTCCCGGGTTTGGTTCTATGCCAGATATCAGTAATAACATCAAAATTATGCATCTAAGATTTGGCCTTCTGTACTGAATCTGAATCTTGAATTTCAGATTCTCAACATAACCCAGATCCATTGCCAAACTATAATTTGCACAATTTTCACATGAATCAAAATTTGCATAGTTAAAAGTTGAGCGAAGCTTGTTTCGCTGTAAATTTAAATAAATTATGATAAGAATTACAATTGGCCTCATATTATGAGTATATAAATTTACCATTATCACCTCAATAAAAAATAGCTCTTTTTTATAAAGTACGGCGAAAAAGCTTTTAAAAATAAATTACCTAGCAGGCGCTGTCGTTTCAAGCAACCTTTCCCTTTGGCCACCTGGCGGAGAATCCCACTGTTCTACACGAGTTTCAACCTCGTTATTATGACATAGTACCAAAGGGGCAAGCCTCAAAATAGGCTAACCAAGAAATTTTACCAACAAAAGAATGATAAGTTTTTGGCTGTTTAGTTTGGTGTGAAAAAAAAAAGGAAATACAAATGATAAAATTAAAATACATATGAAATTTATTACGATTAAATACTGCATGTAATATAAAACAAGGACAGAATTTATATACAAAACGAAATATTTTTTTTAAAGAACGTTTCTTCATTTTCTTATACTATTGAACTTAAAAAAATGAAAATTTCTATTCACTATATATACTATATAGTAGGGTTTACCGCCAAAAAAAATTGTTTTACCTATTAAAAACTATATATATGTCTTCTGACATATAAACGAGCCTTTTTAGGCCCATACGCTAAGATTTAAAAAATATTAAACCTACCATTATCTTTCTCCACGCACCCCCGGTTCAACCCGTCAGTTCGCTTGTTTTCTCGTAACTGTCTAAATTTAAAAAAAAAACGCGTCTCTCCCAAAAAATTTATCATCTTCTTAACAGAGTAAGAAGAAAAATTAATTTAATTTCCCAGAATATATTTTAAAAATACAAAGTAAAATATTATTTTTTTTTTAGTAAAAGAAAATTTGAATTAATAATAAAATAATAAAATATAATAGGTTTATTCCTTGAAAATTTTATTTAGTAAATTCTTCTTTAAAAAGTTTAATTTTTATATTGTTATCTAAAAAAAACCTAATTTATCTAAAATATGTATATAACTAATTTTTATTCTTTAGAACAAAAAATAAATTTAGAATTTTCGAGATGGTAATAGATTTTTCTGGACCTTTTGTCTTATATATTTAAAAGGTAATTGAGAATACACATATGTCACATATTTACAATCTGATATGTACATTCTGTACATATCTCTATCTGGGCCCTTTTTGCAGCGGACTTCGGGGTACAAGAGGGTCAGTGCCATCTCCAGCTGGGCATCTTCCCCTGCTTTGTTCTTTGGAGTATCGTCGGCCATCTTCTCGGCCTTTCCTCGGTGGGGAAATTTCCATCTGGACAACAAACACTTTGGCGAGACACTGCACATATATGATGTAAAATGTTTACATCATTGTTGGGTCTGTTTTGTGAAAATCTGGCCCAACAATTCCTCCCCTGCCAGAGTGAAAAATGTGGTTTATTCCAATTCAGATCTGTTCATGATCTATGATAAATATGATTTTGGAAGAAATACATTTTTTTACGATACCAGTATGCGCAATCACTGACACTCAGGCAAAGGGGAAACAAACGGGCCATGGTACCTAGAACAAGTTATCTTATAGTAGCATAAAAGGAAATTTTTATCCTACCATTTAGTGGGCAATATACTAAGCCCATCTTTCACTGCCTGTATGCCGGAGGATTTGGTCTAGTTGTGAGGTGAGTCCATATATTCCCTGCTGCAGTCCTTATAGGTGGAAAATGGGGAAGTGGTCTATACACAGGTTCTGTACAAATAGACATTTAGACCATTCCAGATAAACATAATCATATGGGCGCCAAGGAATTGTGGGTGTAAACGTAGATATGTTCAATTCCTAAAACACATCTAAAAAAAAAATTCTTTATTAACTATACGTGATGAGGTACATGTGGTAATGATAGGATTAAAAAAATTATTATACAAGGTTATATAAGGCAAATATTAAATTGGCATACACGATCAAAATAACAATAAAAAAATATGGTAAACAAAACGAGGGGAATAAATATATATCAAAATAAAAAAACTTGAATGAATATATGATATATAAAGCTATACAACCAGTTTAACCGCATAAGTTTCTTTTATTTATGAAAAATCATTTTTAAAAATGATTTTTCATAAATAAAAGAAACTTATGCGGTTAAACTGGTTGTATAGCTTTATAATTATACGCCGCAGTCATTTATAAGTACTATATGATATATGTAGAAAAGAAATGACTTGATATATAGGATATACAATGACAAACAAATAAGTATATAAACTGTGGTTAAATTTTTCATTCAGTACATTTGTCTGAAGATGGTAACAACGCTGTTACCGAAATGTCACACTCTATTTATTTATTTGGATTCGGTCCCGTTATCTTATGTTTATAATCCAAATTGTGCCTTATCTATATATAAATATACATAAATATAATATAAAAAATAATACATGATAAATGGTACGTCACTGAGTAGATAATATAACTAAGGGATAAATATGCACTGAGGGTCATGGGCAATCGCGAGTATTTCAAATTATACATGTATTACTTAAAAGTTTGTTCTTACTAACTTGTCACTGGGAGTGTTTGTCTGACGTGTTCTCCGCCTCTCTTAACCATGGTGGTAGGAAAAAAAATAGAAAAAAAATCTTTGTAGTCAGTAATTCTTTAAACCAGATTATTTCCAAATTTACCATATCTAGGCTGACGATCTTACTTCTCTTTGTCTTTAGTTGAACACTGTTGTCAACCTCTATTATGCATTGTTTAGCTTATCTATAGAATGTGTACTTATATTTTTAACCAATAAAATTCACTTTAATAAAATACATATAGTTAACCTCGAAGAGGATAAATGTTGATGACTAACAATCTAGGTCTAACTTCTACCTTACGATATATCTTCTCACACTTGAGTTCGTAATATCTCTCTGTAATTTGACCCTTTATTCTAAAAAATAAATTACTGTTCTGGGCTATTTCTCATCCAAAAAAAAAAATATAATTGATATTCAATCTTCCCTTAAAATTTCCTCCTTCTTCAAGTCTGGAATACTGGCCTGTTCTGTCAATCTGCTCTGAAGTTTGTTTTTGTTGTCCTACTAATTTAAATTTTATCTTATAATAGAACGAGTTACTCTCGTTAAAAAAAATTCTACTTACTAATTGGTATTTAGACTTGAACTCGTTCTAACTGAACGTATGGCAGACAATAGTCTTTATTATGTGATTAACCTTTGCTAGCCTGGGGCGATATAAAACACAAAGAATCTGGACAGTCCATCTGTCACTTTGCTAACTGGTACCTAAAATCTGTAGACGGAATCGCCTCGTCTATTCGTAACTTGTTTCTTATTTGCTCGTATTGTTAACTTTCATTAGAAACCCCCTTTGGACTTTGACTTAGAAACAAGGAGTTATAGGGAATCCCATTTACCCACCGCATGTTCCAAGTTTGTCCATAGAGGATTGGTTCCAAGCTGCGCAATATATAGAAGAGCATCTAACGTTCCAATTTCTCCCAACCTCCCGTCTGAATCACCCTCATCTCAGCCACGCTTAAAGCGTCGAAAACTACGATGTCAGATCGGTTATCCGAGGTTTGTCGCTATGCACTTAGCTTACGACATTGGCAACTAAATCCCCCACCTAGCACAAAGTTCACCTGATACCTCTCCGTCCCCTCTAATGAGGAGAAGATTTGTAGGCTTTTTGGTCTGACCTTGACCTCCCACAATCTCCTAGCCTGAGGTCCGAGACATGGTCATTATCTACGACCCTTAGAATTCAAGTTGATATAATGAAATAAAGTAATTGAATACACAAATAAAAAGAAATTATACTTATACTCCTTTAAAAGGAGGTCTAACAAAAAGGCGCGAATATCTTCCTATCAATAGAGTTGTACAGTCCTGTGAGGCTACCGATCCTAACAAATAAAGAAATCAAAATTAAAAAATCGAACCTATTGAATTTCCTAACACTATTCTAATGTATCTTGGTCTAACAGTATAATAGTTTTTAACCTTCTCATCATTTATTCCACTTCGCATTCATACAAAAAGAAAAATTCAGTCACTGTGGGCATTCATTCTAAAGTTAAAAGCTGCTATAGAAGCCAAAATACTCAATTATCATTCTCAATAAGCCGTAACAATAATAAAATCTTCCAGGACAAATGGGAAATCAAATAAAATTAACAAATTAAAACAAATTGGGGACTAATGTCCTAGTTTACTCAAAAGAAATGCCTCAAACAAACTCTATATAAATTACCTGTACTTAAATAAATAATATTTATACTTAAACAAATTAATAAAACCTATCATCAAAATTGTGCATCTAACGGTTTGAAATTCTTCTTGCCTTGACACTTGGTGACTAAACAAAATGAATCATCAAAACTAGCACTTAAATTGGAGCGAATTGAACTTCAAGCATTTACCTCATTGCCAAATATGATAGATCTACAAGTGTTTGCCGACCTTACTTCCTGTTCAAGGTTATTGGCGTCTTCCTTTCTCTGCTCTTCAGCTAAACTCCCCCTTTGGAATCATAGGGCTTTAATACCCAACCATTTTGGAGTGTAACAACAGAGATCACTTGTTATCCTATTTATCAACTCTTAGATCACAACTGCCTTACACACTCTCATTAGAAATTCTCCTTGGACTGCATTCTGGACACAAGGAATTATAGGGTGTCAATTTACCCAACGCATGTTCCGAGCCCGCCCTTAGGGAATTGGTTACAAGCACAGCAGTTATCTAGTGCATCTAAGTCCTCTTACCTATATTTAAAGTTGAACCAGAGTTCAGATATTATTTACCTCAAATAAAAAATAAAATAAAATAAACTGTTGAACTCACTTAAGTCTTAAATCACATTATGCTATTAATACAGAATTGTAGCTTTAATAGAAAGAAAGAAAACTGAAAACACTTTACAATGACATTCAAAAACTGAAAACTCTTTGCAATGACATTCAAAAACTGGAAACTCTTTACAATGACTTTCAAAAACTGAAAACTCTTTACAATGACATTCAAAAACTGAAAACTCTTTACAATGACATTTAAAAACTGAGAACTCTTTACAATGACATTCAAAAACTGAAAACTCGTTTCAATGACATTCTACACTAAAACAAGGTTGTAGTCTAAAAGAAAAGAAAAGAAAGAAACTGAAAACTCTTTACAATGACATTCAAAAACTGAAAACTCTTTACAATGACATTCTAACACTAAAAAACAGGTTGTAGCTTTAATAAAAAAAAAGAAAAACTGAAAACTCTTTAAAATTCACATTATAACACTAAAACAAAAAAATGAGCTAAAAAAAAGAAACTGAAAATTCTTTAAAAGGAAAATTCTGGATTCTCTAAAAGGAGATTACATATTTGTTATTTGAAATGAAAATAAACGATAGCAATGTGTTTCTTTAAACGTGAAAATTTAATGCAAGCTTTCGGATCTCATCGATCCTTCCACAGGCCGAGCTATAAGCTATAAGCTGAGAGAAAGAAAGAGTATATATAGATGTACAATATTTTTATTTTTTATTTTTTATTTTTATTTTTTATTTTATTTTTATTTTTTTTTTCTATCTTCGTTAGGTGTATGTAAATAATATTGTACATCTATATATACTCTTTCTTTCTCTCAGCTTATAGCTTATAGCTCGGCCTGTGGAAGGATCGATGAGATCCGAAAGCTTGCATTAAATTTTCACGTTTAAAGAAACACATTGCTATCGTTTATTTTCATTTCATACTTTATAGCAATTCTTTTGTCTATATTTGTTATTTATTATAACCCAACATAATAATTAATATAGACTTATACATATAAATTAGTGCATACAGTTTAGACAAATCAGTTTATACAAACTCTCAGTGCATATTTTGTGCTATTTACAAATATTGGCCTCTAGGCTAAAACAAATTATCTATTAACCCTACATGATGAAGAGTCAAAATTGTTCTATCCAGGCAATAGTAGAGTCAACAACTACTCTTTAAGCATTAATCATACCTTCTCCTATCTTCTTCCTACTGTCTTTCTACCAAACTTTACCTTCTATTTATAAACTCTTTATCGACTTTCCATCAATTCTTTCTATCGATTTCCACCTTTTTCATCTCCTTTCATCACCTTTCAACTCTTTTTCATCATCTTTCATCGATTTCCACTTTTTTCAACTCCTCTCGACACCTTTCTACACTTTTTCAACACTTTTCAACATCTTTCTACACCTTTTCTCGCATCTCTATTCATTACTTTCAACACCTTTCAACATTTCTTTCTATCAGTTTCGACATCCTTCAACACCTTTTTAACACATCTCTTTCCATCTCTTTCAACACCTTTTATAACACTTCTTTCTGTCGATTTTTGACATTCTTCAACACCCTTTCATAACACCTTTCTTTCAACACCATTCAACTCTCTTTCATCCCTCTGGAGTTTCCTCGAAACCCGTCATCGGGAACGAATCCCGATGGTCACTCAAGAGCGTCTGGTTCTCCAGTCGCTTCTTGGTCAAATAATAACGTAACCTAATTATATTTAATCTTAATGAGAACAAAAGAAATGATTTACCCTAAACTTGTATATTTATGCCAGATGGGTTATACTTAGTTGCCATATTTTAAACCAGACCGAATGTCTACACTTACAAATGCATTGACATGAAAAAAAAATTAACATAAAGGTCCAAAATTCAAAGTTTCGAAAAAAAATTATATAAAAGAAAGATTCTGCTTAATTTGATCTGTCCCATTTAATATATATCAAAATTTTACGAACTGACTGTTTTTTATACAGCTTTCTATATATATACACTCTTAATGTTCATATTAGTGACTATGGCTATCGCCCACATCACAAAGTCAACACCTTGTCGGCTTTCTTTCACGTCTTAAAGCTGACGAATTTCGACAGTTATCTTATCTCTAAATCAATGTTGTTTTGTTACTGTAAGGTGGTACAACTTATTTACTTAAAAGATATAAGGTATGCGAATCCAGGATTTTTGCTTCAAAGTGTTTGTCTATCCTGTTCCAGTGAATTTCCCTGTTCTGTATATATCTAGAGTGCTTCTGTGGGAAACATTAGCTATGCACGCACTCTATTTTACATATATCAAGGTTTTTCGTATTGTTTCTTTCTTTAGGCCAGCTTGAACTCTTTCAACTAAAATAAAATAAATTAGGCATCATTGTATTAGACTGTTCTATTCGTCCTGCTAGGATTACATTTGTTCACTACGCGGTGGTTCAAAAATTACTATCGATTGTAGGCTAACTTCTCTCACGCCTTTGATGATATTGTGTATATTGACTTGACCTGGTTTGACTCAGCACACTTTCCTATCGAAGTCTCAGTAGAACACGGGATTGAACGTTCAAAATATATATCATTATGGTACTAAACATTTATCTCGTTAAGACATGGCTGTCGCAGTGTTTTCTCTTGGTATGACAGAGGTGAACCGAGCCTAGACACATCTGAGTAGGTGCAGGTTGGCACAACTATATCTTGCGTAGATTAACTTGGCATGTCGGTTAACCAATCTTGGAAAATCTGAGCGAATTAGGTGCATCAGCCTTGCAGATGGATATTAGATAGGATACATCTCTGTATTCTAACACTGATGCATATTTTCGAAAATTCTCTTCACATCCCACCACAATGACCCACTCTTATATTGGTTCACGTCACGTGGTCTTACGCTCGGTGGCGTCCATCGGGATATTGTGTTGTATGTCATTCTTCCCTCACGTCCACCTTCGTGAGTATCTTTAAATCTTACTGAGTAATGTACAATTTTTCACAGGCAAATTGCATGCTCCGACATCCATTGTTTAAGACTACGCAAGATATTTTTCTTAATCTTCAAGACCTACTCTCGACCTCTCAGAAATGTAGTCTTTGCTACAGGCCACCATGTCTAATGCCACGTTTCATAAAACTACGAAAGCCGATGTTGAAACGAGTTTTAAGTCTGCTAAGATGCTATAAGCTTTTCTTTTGTTACAGGCCTCTGCTGCCAAACAATCTGAAAGGTGGGCGTATATATATATTTTCTAGAAAGGCTTATCAAAACCAGTCAAGTGCGAACATATACGAGGTGCAAGGTTCTCTATCATTGCTTATCTAAGGTTACCTGTAACTATATATCTGATAAGTTGCTAGGTTCGCGTATTGCGTTTAATTCCGAAATAGTGCTATTAATTTCCAAAGGATGCAGGATGAAAAAAATGATTTCGTTCTTTGGCTGGAGTTAAAGAAAAGAAACAAATTTTTACTCTAATTTCATTTAAAAGAACATAAAAAGAAAACGTTCCCCACCAGATCCTGTACATGGAATATCTCTATATATATAAAAGTCAATTTCTGTCTGTCTGTCTGTTTCGCGATAAACTCAAAAACTACTGAACCAATTGGTACCAAATTTTGCATGTCGCTTTTTATAAACCTGAGGAAAATTTTCGGCTGCATTTTGATTAGTATTTTTGGCTATTTCTTTTTTTTTTCATTTGAATAACTTTTTTTTTACGCGGACTAATCCGGAATGGAATGAATACCTAAATATGGCCATTTTTTAAAGCATCGGTGGTTCAGTGGTAGAATGCTCGCCTGCCACGCGGGCGGCCCGGGTTCGATTCCCGGCCGATGCATTTTTTTTACAATTTTTAAAACTCATTTATATTATCTCTATCTCTATATATATAAAAGTCAATTTCTGTCTGTTTGTCTGCCTGTCTGTTTCGCGATAAACTCAAAAACTACTGAACCAATTGGTACCAAATTTTGCATGTCGCTTTTTATAAACCTGAAGAAAATTTTCGGCTGCATTTTGATTAGTATTTTTGGCTATTTCTTTTTTTCATTTGAAGAACTTTTTTTTACGCGGACTAATCCAGAATGGAATGAATACCTAAATATGGCCATTTTTTAAAGCATCGGTGGTTCAGTGGTAGAATGCTCGCCTGCCACGCGGGCGGCCCGGGTTCGATTCCCGGCCGATGCATTTTTTTTTACAATTTTTAAAACTCATTTATATTATCTCTATCTCTTTATATATATATATATATTTAAAAAAGATGCATATATTGGATTTCTAATTATTTTTATTGTTCCAATATTTCGAGGGGCAACTCGCCTCTCTTTATCGAGGATGTTTGTGTTTTTCACTAGAACACGCGCGCACGCGTACACCACTCTCGTTCTACAAGGCCAATGAAAGAACTGTATCTTTGACTCAACTATTGCCTTCAGTTTATATACAGCAAATAATTATATTTATATTTAATATTATAGATTATTATTTTATCTATGGAAGATATAGAGATTTATATACAACATAGTGTAATTGTAAAAAATTGTGTTTACATATTAATTCTAAATTTAAAAAATTTTAAAGCAAAATAAATTATTAAATAAAAGGTATATACATAGTTATTTATAAATAATTAAGATATGAATTCTTTATAAATTTCTGGAAAATCAATTTTTCTGTTTATACTCTGTTTATCTTCGGCAGAATATATATAAGTCAATTTCTGTCTGTCTGTCTGTCTATTTCGCGATAAACTCAAAAACTACTGAACCAATTGGTACCAAATTTTGCATGTCGCTTTTTATAAACCTGAGGAAAATTTTCGGCTGCATTTTGATTAGTATTTTTGGCTATTTCTTTTTTTCATTTGAAGAACTTTTTTTTACATTTTTAACTTTTTTTTATTAAAACTATATATTTTTAGTCAGAAAATGATGATGACGATATTGCTGTATCATGTTTGATTATTAGATACATAATTATATCGGGAAAAATTCCAAAAAGCAGAGACCACGGGTGAAACCAGTTCATTATTTTGTACGCAGGAACAAAATTCTAACAGAAAAACATTCTTTCGAGCAGAATGAATATTCGTAACGAATATTATTTAAATAAAAACATTTAATCGGGTAAAACCCGGGCGTTGCCCAGGTCATTCGTCTAGTTATACTATAAAAGTCGTTGTCAGATTGAATATATAGGGTAGTCCTTATGATAGTACTAAATAATAAATTATAAATGGGAGAGATAAAATTATATGCAGTAACTATCTGTGATGTACGCGACACACACATACACGTCATGCAAAAAATATATATAATCTAAGGTGACTCAAGCAAAAATTATCGAAAAAATAAATAAATACGTCATATCTAAAAAGAAAAACTGTATACTTGAACAAACGTATTTCCTGTATAAACTAAAGTAACTTAAAATATTTTAAAATGATGCGAAAATTACTTAATCACCATATATAACTTTAATCTAAAAATGGCAATAAGACATTTATTTTAAACAAGGATTTTACGCACCGATAAACTAACCATATTGGTATCCAGCAAAGTATATTTCCATAATGACCTTAATAAATGTTTTTAAAATATATTTTGGTATATTATACTATTGGAATATCGCTTAAATAGGATAGCTACGCTTTAACCTTATACATAAAATTGGAAGTAACATGAACTGAAGGTCGAGCATTGAACGCGTCCCATAGGCCGCCATCTTGGAATTTTACCATGATTGTACCGTCACGCGGATATCAATATTGTAAATTGTACCATAAAGGGATGGGAAGGTGACGAAATTCAACACTCGAAGGATTATATTAACAGGAAAAACAATTCGGGTCATCTTGATACTGGTATGCAAAATGTTTGTAATAACAAAATTTGTTGCTATAATCTAAATATATGATTAAATATTGGGCGGAATTTGCTCATAATTGCCAAAGAAATAAAGGCCCAGAAAATATCATGAATTCAGTTGACCTATTTTATAATCTAAATACTTTAAAATGGAAGTGAATAGAGAGGCAACGAGATTAAACACTTGTCCTGTGGATGGGGGGTACACACCTTTCGAGTCAACAAAAAGATTTTGAGATAAATAAATCACTTTCATAATAATCTAAAATGCGATATGTAAATATTTGCGATAAATAGATAAAAAGAATCACAATATGGGTTATTGCGATACAAATAAAAGAATAATCTTAAAGATGATATGCGGATCATATTTATAATATTCAATAGCTTGACGACGTTTAAAAAATGTTATTTATGAAGACATTCTATCGTTTGTAACTAAAAGAATAGACTAAATATGGGGGGTGGTTCCTATGCATATCATATCCGTACAATAAAAAAAAAAACATGAAATGTGCTAGTCTAAATGCGAAGGAGGCTTAAGTTAAAAAAAATGCATATTCATTAAAGTTAGCAAAAATATATATAAATAATTGAATGCTGCTGTATCACTTAACGGTTAAAATGGGCATGACTGTAGAAATATTCTGGTAAAATATTTACATTATATATATATATAATAAGCATATTTTGATAAATATGCTTGTCTAAATGTGAAGGAGGTTAAGTTTTAAAAAATGCATATTCATTAAAGTCAGCAAAATATAAATAAACAAATACTGCTTCTTCACTTAATGATTTAGATTTGGGCATGACTGTGGGAATATTTTACTAAACCAACATTTAAAAGAAATGGGCGGATTAGCAAATTCAAATAAACTAAGCTGGAAGGTCCATGGGTAAATAAGACTAGGCAAATGTAATTATGAATCGAAGCAGACACTTATGTCTGAACATTATATTCATATAAAGACAAAATTACGCAAATACTTTGAGGTAAATAGTGTTTGAACAAAAAGGTCATATGGCGTATACACTTTAAAAGATATAGTAGAAAATCTCTGAAGTCATCCTAGTAAACTAAATATCCCCGTGATAGCATAAAAAATAAAAAAATAAACAATTGGACTATCAGAAAAAAAAAACATACGCTTAAATATGGCTAGCGAAATTGCGCTTATCTTAGTAAAACTAAACATCCTCAAGATAATAAAAAGATAAGAGAAAATAAACAATTGTATTGACAAAATCAAACACTCTCAGGAGGAAATTTTTTTATCATATTATCATATTTGTATAATAAAAAAAATGAGAAATAAAAATATGCTTGGATATACCTTAATCAAATCATTCAGACGAATAAAAATAAAATGCGCTCATCTTAACAAAATCTAAAAAAAAAGAAACTAAATATTCTCAAGATAATAAAAAAAAAAAAGAGAAAATAAACAATTGTATTATCGAAAATTCAGAGAAATAAATAATTGTATTATCGAGAATTCAGTACACTTTTAGACTTGTCGAGCGAAATCACTTTGGCGAATAAATAATTTAAAATAAAAAAAATATTATACTTTGGTATAATAATATAAATCGAATGGCTTATACAATTTAAAAGAAAATAGCAAAAAGGCTAAAAGAAGATTAAATATTTAAGAGGTGAAGCCCTCCCGCAAACGCGAGGAGGCAGAGGTAATAAAAACCAACCTTTCGATTCAGAAGCTGGATGTCAACTAGTTCTATTGGTCGTCGCCAGTTCCCGCCTAGAGTATCCACATGTGTTTCACATGTGTGGTTTCCCCAAATACCTCTACTTCCACCCCCTACACATGTGTCTCCCCCCTTACAGATGTGTCCCTAGGGGTTCTATATTTGGAATTTGTGGGAAGTTCTGAGGTTTGAGAAAGGCATTGTTCTAGGCCTAACTTTGCGCCCCAATATTTCGAGATCCTTATGAAAGGAAGAATTATTTGGCCATATATTATTTCTATTAGCTCTAAATAAAAAAAAAAAATAATAACGTAGAAAAATTAAAAATAACGTGTATTTTAAGGCCTAAAGATAAAAAAATAATTATTAAAAATTTAAAATATTAAGTATACTAGAGCATGGTTAAAATAGCGATCTTTAGAAAAATTAAAAATAACGTGTATTTTAAGGCCTAAAGAGAAAATAATTATTGAAATTTTAAAATATTAAGTATACTCGAGCATGGTTAAAATAGCGATTTTTTTTTTTGAAAATTAAAAATAACGTGTATTTTAAGGCCTAAAGATAAAAAAATAATTATTGAAAATTTAAAATATTAAGTATACTCGAGCTTGGTTAAAATAGCGATTTTTTTTAATTAAAAATAACGTGTATTTTAAGGCCTAATGATAAAAATAATTATTGAAAATTTAAAATATTAAGTATACTAGAGCATGGTTAAAATAACGTATACGCTATACACAAATATGACTCGTGAAATTAAAATTAAAATTAACGTATACGCTGAGAATGGAAAGTACATAAAGAAAATGCACAAATACGACACGCGCTCGTTCTAAGCCTAACGTATATTTCAAAATAGGCAGACATGAGTTTGTAATATACTAAAATACACAGAAAAAATACATAAAGAAAATTGCACATATACGACACGCGCATTAAGCCTAACGTATTTTTTTTTAAAAGTCGGTAGAGACATGAGTTTGTAATAAACTAAAATACACAGAAAAAATACATAAAGAAAATTGCACAAATACGACACACGCACTAAGCCTAACGTATTTTTTTTAAATAGGCAGACATATATATATGAGTTTGTAATATACTAAAATACACAGAAAAAATACATAAAGAAATTGCACAAATACGACACACGCACTAATCCTAACGTATTTTTCAAAAATAGGTAGAGACATGATTTCTTATCTCAGAGGCCGCGTTCTACTTTGCCCTAATGGCGTTTCACTATGTATATAATTTAGGATATAATAGAAGAAAAATTATATACAAAATTCGGGCCCCGCGGCAGGCGCCAAATTTTAGATCGGGTGTTTGTTCTAATGGATGTATTTAAATGTTGACCATTAGATGATATATACTAAACTCATAAAGAATATTTTATTTCTTTAAAATTCGCCACGGCTATTACTCAAACACTGATCTACACAAGTTTCAACCTCGTTATTATGACATAGTACCAAAGGGGCAAGCCTCAAAATAGGCTAACCAAGAAATTTTACCAACAAAAGAATGATAAGTTTTTGGCTGTTTAGTTTGGTGTGAAAAAAAAAGGAAATACAAATGATAAAATTAAAATACATATGAAATTTATTACGATTAAATACTGCATGTAATATAAAACAAAGACAGAATTTATATACAAGACGAAATATTTTTTTTAAAGACGTTTCTTCATTTTCTTATACTATTGAACTTAAAAAAATGAAAATTTCTATTCACTATAAATACTATATAGTAAGGTTTACCGTCAAAAAAATTTTTTTTACCTATTAAAAACTATATATATGTCTTCTGACATATAAACGAGCCTTTTTAGGCCCATACGCTAAGATTTAAAAAATATTAAACCTACCATTATCTTTCTCCACGCACCGTCCCAGGTTCAACCCACCCTTCAACCTGTCAGTTCGCTTGTTTTCTCGTAACTGTCTAAATTAAAAAAAAAAACGCGTCTCTCCCAAAAATTTATCATCTTCTTACAGAGTAAGAAGAAAAATAAAAAGTAAAATATTATTCTTTTTTTAGTAAAAGAAAATTTGAATTAATAATAAAATAATAAAATATAATAGGTTTATTCCTTGAAAATTTTATTTAGTAAATTCTTCTTTAAAAAGTTTAATTTTTATATTGTTATCTAAAAAAAAATACCTAATTTATCTAAAATATGTATATAACTAATTTTTATTCTTTAGAATAAAAAATAAATTTAGAATTTTCGAGATGGTAATAGATTTTTCTGGACCTTTTGTCTTATATATTTAAAAGGTAATTGGTAATACACATATGTCACATATTTACAATCTGATATGTACATTCTGTACATATCTCTATCTGGGCCCTTTTTGCAGCGGGCTTCGGGGTACAAGAGGGTCAGTGCCATCTCCAGCTGGGCATCTTCCCCTGCTTTGTTCTTTGGAGTATCGTCGGCCATCTTCTCGGCCTTTCCTCGGTGGGGAAATTTCCATCTGGACAACAAACACTTTGGCGAGACACTGCACATATATGATGTAAAATGTTTACATCATTGTTGGGTCTGTTTTGTGAAAATCTGGCCCAACAGTAGATTCAGAAAGTTTTTGATAAATGTATTCTGTATTTGGTCTTTAATATCAGTATTGTCCCAAGCCCACACACGGGCCGCATAGAGTAGTATTGATTTATTAATTGAGTCAAATAAATCCAGTGCAACTTTTAATTAATTAATTTTTTTCTTTTTTTTTCAATATAATAGTTGCATTTATTGCCGTATTGGCCTGATACACTAATAATGATTTATTGCCTTTATTTTGAAGTTTCTATATATTTATTGACCTTGTCCGCAATCTGCCTCCAGTTTTGCCTATGTATGGGCCATCACATTGCTTGCAATCTGTCACATATATTGGTTGTTCATTGCATAATGTTGACATGGTGGAATTGTTTATGTAATAGGGTTTCTTAATATGGCTACAATACTAGGGAGTTTCCATATAAAGATCTGAATTACATATAATTGCATACTCTCTTCCACAGGGCATGAGGATGTCCTTTTCTTCAAAGGACAGTTGACACCCGGCCCCCCATCTCTCTAATCAGTTCGTAGAAGGGGGGAGGGGGATGAACGTTGGAATTTCACATACCAGGGGCCTCATCGTCGTTAGTCGGACACCCGAGACTATACATTCCAGCGGCTCGAGACCCATGGATCTGTCAACACCCCCCATTTTTGCGCCCCTGGGAGATTTCCCCTTGGCTGGCTTGGGGAAGAGTTTGGCGTGTTGTGGCACTGCGTAATCCTCGAAATGCTTCTATATCCTTTATTATCTGATATTTTATCTTCCCAAATTTAATTTTAGCTGTTTAAGTTCTATATTTGTTTATCTCTATATCACACATTATTCCTATGATGGTAACGACGCTGTTACCGAAACGCCACACACGTATATTAAAGTAAGGAAATTTTTACTAAGTCACATCTTACATCTTTTTCCATTTATCCAACGGAACCCAACATATATTGCATTTTTGATCTTCCTTTTATAGTGATACTGATGCTAGACTCTTTGCATGGGTATTTTAGATGAACTATGGACATAAGCTTTGAGGACAGCAGAATTACATGCAGTTATAAATATATAATATGCTTCTAGCAATCGCTCTTCCGCAAAACATCAATTTGTGTCTTTTATTATAACAATTATATTAAGATGCATTAGCACGCCATCTGTTAACAAAATTTGAAACTATTATAAACGCGTATGATTCTTTTTTGAAAATAAACAATTTCTACTACCCTTACTGCAATGGAAAAATTAATGGAATATCCTCGAATTGCTCGAAGCATATTATATCTTTATAATTGTGTGTAATTCGGCTGTCCTAAACGCTTATGCCCATAGTTTATCTAAAACACCCATTACAAGAGTCTGAAATCAGTATCACTATAAAAGGAAAATCGAATAATGCAATATAACAGTGGTATGGTAGATTAAACTGACGAAACCGCTGGGAGGGTTCACCACTGATGAGCCAGGCCCTCCCATTAATTTTTCCATTGCAGTAAGGACAGTAGAAATTGTTTAAGTTTTAAAAAGAATCATACGCGTGTATAATAGTTTCGAATCTACATATATTCAGAGGGAATTTATATATACTAATAATAATAATTTTTAAAAATTGTACCCGAATAAAATTTTTTATCATTGAAAAATGCGAAGTTTAATCTGTACAGTAAACACAAAATAAAAATTATAAAAATATTTGTACTGGCACGTTTTAATTTCGAAACGCTGTTTGTTGTTATTTATATATATTTTTTATAAATTTTATTTTTATAAATAACACTTTTAAAAACTCAAGTTTATTTGTAAAAAAAAGTTAATTAAATAAGAAAATGGAAAATAGTCGTTTGGATAAATCAAAGGTAACTAACTATATAACCAGAAAAAACTAAAATAATATTTGCTATTAAGTATAATTTAAATATATAAATGTTTTTTTTTATAGATATATTAAATCGTTCTTCTCAAACAACATTTATAAATAGAATGTCTGATATATTAATATATCATGTTTTTGTGCGATTGGTATTATACATAAACCAAAATTCTCAAATAATTTTAGAATCGAATATTTATTGAAGCATTGTTTATGCTTTACATGAAGTTAAAATGAATGTCATAGGTTTCAAAAGAAGAGATGTTATATTACTGTGATTTTTAGGAGGACATTAACACACATCTAGTAATTATTTAAACCTACCCACTATTTCCAGGGGTATATTAGTGAAACTTCAACTTTAAAATGTTTTTATTGAACTTATATTTGTAGAATTGCACTTTAGGGAAATCAAGATCTCTAAAACTCAGAATTAAAGAACAGACACTACTGCATACATATATGTAGTACATATACATTGATTCACGTTCTCATGCAATTCTAGCCTTAACTATCCATTTCATGATTTTTCAGGATGCCAGAATGACCAGTTTTTTGGTCATAGGGGTTCAGTTTGCACCTGGCTGACAAGGGACAACAGCCCGAAACGCATACATGGTTAGCTTTTCTTGATTAATCAAGAATGGGTATTTGGCCAATTCTGGAATAATTAAAAATCAACGAATTCTTGATATTTATTCCGATAGATGGCGCAAGCCATCAGCAACTTTCAGTTGCCTGATAAGAAGATGCCTTTTTTATTTTTTCAACTTATGAACCTTTACCAGTACAATATCACATTTGTACTTTTTTCTCACTACAATTGATGTAGGTTAGTAAACATGGGAACTGAGACCTCCCTCTTCCAATCGTAACCTAACTAAACTTGACATCTTCAAGCCTCAATTTTAAAATAATAAATGATAGATATGTTTACAGCTTGTGATCCAATTTTAATGGAGTGTTTTACATGGGATGTACAAGACCTCTTACTACTATATAGCAAATAAAATCATTAAGACACAAATGTTTCTTTCACACATCAATCAAACTTCTACTGTTCTTACTGCGAAAAAAATATTGAGAGGACTTGGCTCATCAGTGGTGAACCCTCCCAGCGGTAACAACACTGTTACCGAAACGTCACACACTATTTACAGTTAAACCTGTCTATAGCGCGCCCTCTAAATAGCGCCTTCCTCTCTATAGTGCCCGATTTTAAAGACTAGTATGATGCGATTTACATTAAAAGGGACCTGTCTATAGCACCCTATTTTAATGTATCCCAAGAGGGGGTGCTATAGACAGGTTTAACTGTATTTGGTGTTATTACCTTGTGTTTATAATCCAAATTGTGCCTTATCAAGATTTAATGAAGAGTATATGGACACCTTCTAAATGAAGTAATCAAAAGGAAATGGAAGTTTTCAGGGAATGTTTTCTGAGGATCATCAGGTCTATATTTGAGAATGAAGAGAGATTAGTTTGATTGGTTTGATAATTTGGTTCCTGGAATTAGAAGATACAAAGAGAACAGTGAAGTGGTGTTCCATGTCTGCATTGTACTACATGATGATTATGATAAGGCACAATTTGGATTATAAACACAAGGTAATAAGACCAAATACAAATAAATAAATAGTGTATGACGTTTTGGTAACAGCGTAGTTACCATCTTCAGACAAAAGTACTGAATGAGAAATTTTATTGTGCCTTACCGCCTTATCATTGGTGTGGTAAAATTTCTCATTCAGTACTTTTGTCTGAAGATGGTAACAACGCTGTTACTGAAACGTCACACACAATTTATTTATTTGGATTTGGTCTTATTACCTTGTGTTTACATGATGATCATGTAATTTTGTAGTCTCATTATTTGCTACCATCATTTTCACCAGATAATGGTGATGGCTATTTACAGAGTTTAACTACCTCTTTGGTCTCAATGAGACGAAGACTTTAGCACAGGTATAAATGGGGCAATATGTGAAGAGGTGATCTGAAGAGAAGTGCAACTTGGATTCCTGGTCCAGCGTCAGTATGGCTGGACCAGCACTGAAGTTGCCACAGTAACACTGGCCTTTCAACCCACTAGGCCAGTAGAAAGGCTCCACTGTGGGCAAGAGCCAGTGACATCTTTCTGCATGCATTTAAAGTATTAAATTACATATAAGTTTGTCTAAGCACCCTATATAGTAGGTATAAAATACTTAACAGTAAGTACAGTAGAACCTCCATGATCGCGATAGAGGACACCTCTCCTTAAAGGACACTTTGGCTCTGCAATTAGGTGTCCTTTTATAGGAAGGTTCTACTGTACAAACCGCATATATAAATTAAGTATATGCAGCAAAACACCCCCTCTCAATAAAGAATTTTTGCAAAGCTTCCTTCAGAAATAGTTGTCCACTTACCAGAGATTTGCCAATTAGTAAAAATGATAATTTTGGGGGTGTCCTCTCATGAAGAGGTTCTACTTATGATAAAGCACAATTTGGATTGTAGAACATATAGCTACAAAAAATTAAGACCAAATAAATTAATAGAGTGTGATGTTTCGGTAACAGTGTTGTTATCATCATCAGACAAAAGAATAAAACAATTTTTTTATATTAATATTTTTTAATTCTTTTATCTGATGATGGTAACAACTCTGTTACCGAAACGTCACACACTATTAATTTATTTGGATTTGGTCTTATTTTCTTGTAGGTTCTACTTAGTTTTAGATATCTCCACAAAAGATACTAAGTGATTCATATACTAATTTTTTTAAAAAACTTTTTCCCTCCATTCTAGTGCAGATAATAATGGATGTAATGGTTAAGCTATAACTCAAGATTTACATAGCCTTCAGATGGGGCTTAACTTTTAGAAAGGTTTAATTATCATAGAATTAAAGTTAACAACAATGAGGATAATTAAAATGATAATATAATGATGATAATTATAACAATGATAGTGTGATTATAATAATAGTTGATTGCTACTAAATTTATTACCAAGGTAAAAATCTTGATAAGACTTTAGCACTGGCTATAGTTTTAGATCCATTTGCAGAATGGGCTAGTGTAATGTACTATACAATACCCAGCTGACTTTGGATAATTCAACCTTTTTATATTAGAGTTGCAATATATATAAAGTAGAACCTCCCTTTAGCGGACACCTCTCTATAAAGGACAGTTTTCATTTGCAAAATTACTGTTGTATAGTTATTATTTAATTAAACATTACTCACCAGATGAAATTATTATTACAAATTGTTTATTACACTTTATATTTATATTTTTACATCAACACGTTGTTTACATTATACATCGTATTATTATTGTTTATGATGATGATCTATATTTTTTTAACACAGAATACTACATTCCCTCCTTCCTTTAGATGAAAGGAATCATGTCTTTATATCTTGATGATGGCTTGACGACTCTTCCACTCCCGGTGATCACGGGTTCCTTGGTAGTCGGCAAGGGTGGAGAAACCTCTGGTGGCAACTGGTGAAGAGCCTCGGCATCAAGTCTATCTGAAACAACTGGGTTAAATGTAGACCCTGTTCTACTTGAACTTGGTCGGTTTAAAGAAGTGTCCTTGTCTTGGTTTGAGGAATTATCATCTGGTATTTGTACATCAGAAGAGTTGAGGTGTTCAATTCTTGTTGAATCTGAACTAAGATTTTCCTGGCTCTCTTCTGGAATCAAGTCAGAAATACCTTGATTGGTCTCTTGAGTAGGAACATGTTTCAAATGTTTAGCATTTCTATGAATTATTTTCCCATTTTTAGTGTTGACTAATTTCAAGAATGACATGATGTTCTGATCTGAAATTTGAATCAAGTTTTCCATTATTTGGATTTGCCACATAAACTAAATTTCCAATTTCAAAATTATGAGGACTAGCTTTCCGAATTATATCATTATATGTTTTCATTTTTTCTTTGTAGACCATATTGAATTCTTTGATGTTGGATTCATCTTCTTCTGCATCATTAACAAGTGAGCTTAATTTAGTTTTGATTTCTCTTGAAAATAATAGGAATGCTGGAGTCTTTCCTGTAGATCTGTTTGGAGTAGTTCGGTAAGACATTAAAATTCTGGATAAATATTCTTTCCAATCTTTCCCTTCTTCAGAACTTGAATTGAATTGTTTCTTTAGAAATCTATGGAATCTTTCTATCTTCCCATTACTTTTTGGGTAATAGGGTGAGGCTTTGATGTGCCTGATTCCACATTCTTTTAAAAATCTTTCCATTGATGTACTTACAAACTGTAAGCCATTATCTGTTACAACTTCATGTGGATAACCATGTCTTGCAAAAATCTCCATCAATTTTTTAATAATTGTCTTGCTGGAAATGTCTTCTATTATCATTGCTTCAGGATATGAAGAATAGTAGTCGATCACTGTTAAAACATAATGATGGCCAATTGGACCAACTATGTCAATTCCAAGTTTCATCCAAGGTTTTGATGGTAACGGAACTATTTGCAATGGTTGATCATTTATCAATGGTTGATTCCTTACACAAATTGGACAGTTTCTTATCAAATTTTCAATGTCAAAGTCCATGTTTATCCAAAAATATTTTTCTCTTAACAGTTGTTTGGTTCTTGTCATTCCTTGATGTGTTTCATGTGCAATTCTCAAGACTCTCTTTATTAGTTTTGAAGGTAGCAAATTTCTACTTCCTTTTAAGATAAGATTATCAAAAATTGAGAGTTCATCTTTAAACTTATAAAAACATTTGAATTCTTGATTCAAAGGATATGGCCAAACTCCCTTTTGAACCATCTCTTTCAGTTTTTGAAACAAAGGATCTTGCTCTGTACCTCGTCGCCAATTTATGTTGTATAGTTATTATTTAATTAAACATTACTCACCAGATGAAATTATTATTACAAATTGTTTATTACACTTTATATTTATATTTTTACATCAACACGTTGTTTACATTATACATCGTATTATTATTGTTTATGATGAATGATCTATATTTTTTTAACACAGAATACTACAATTACCATTTTTACTATTTAGCAACTCTCTGGTAAGAGGACAGCTCTCCCTAAAGAACACTTTCGCTCTGCAATTAGGTGTCCTTTACAGGGATGTTCTACTGTATATATATATATTATAAATAAAAAGATTTTCTGCTTGATTTTGGAATATTTCAAGTATTATGCTATGGTAATGCAATCGTGGTTAAAAATCTTGAAAGTATAATAAATAAAATAGTTTTGATCAGAAATTGCTTTAATTGAGCTAAACGAATATATGAAAACATAATTTGATAAAGTACTGCCTGGCTTAAGGGCGTAAGAATAATAATAAAAAAAAAACATATTTACATAATGAACAAAAGGTTTGAGCCGGCCATCGAGAAACAACAACAATGAGTTTTTATAGGGGAAGCGTTATCTCTGGCGGTCGATTTTGCAGAGTATTTGAATCTAATAAATATAATTTTAAATGAAATAATATTTTAATATAATATATATATATATATATTTTTTTTCAGTTTAGATAGCTTTAAATATTTGTAAATGTGATCAATGGCTGCTTTTATGTAGAACCAACAAGCCTTTTAGTGATATGGCACTGTTTCTCTCTCTCTCTAAATGTTGACACTATTTTGGCCCCTCTCTATGAGGAGGTTTGTCATAGTGAAGTGTCGGTTCTATACCGGCCTGAGAGGAGGCATCTCTTCAACCAATATAATCCGTTATAATCAGTGGCCTGTACACATTCAGGGCGGCTTGTGACCCTTGATATGTTCCAGACTTCCCTTTAGAAGGGCTTTGTCTGGTGTAAATATTCGTATATATACTTTTTATTTCTGTTTTATATGGCTGTATTGTAGTTTTATTTTTTATTTGCTTGATGTTGACTGGGGTCAATGTAGTTGTTTGGCCTTGTATGAACATTGGAATAAAGTGATCTCAATCTCTCTCTGCCTAGAATTGCTACATCCCATGGGTGCAGGAGCTGGTGTCTTCCGTGGTGAAGGTGCTTCAGGCTGCCACCAGGTTCCATATGGCTGCAACCAAGGGCCCGTTTGAATACTATAACACCTTCAAGGGATTCAAGAAGCTCAACTCCCACCTTACTGAGGAACTGGAGAGAATGTAAGTCTCTTTGTCTACTTGATAGAACATTGAATAAAAACAGAGCAGTTAAAAAAGGTTGACAGAACAAAGTAGGATGAATAGTTTCTCCAAAAATTGACACCCAAACTTTATTTAAAGACCAAAATAAACAATATAGCCTAGTGGACATGGCATCTGCCCGGTAAGCGGAGCACTGGGGGTTCGATTCCCATCCCTGGACACTTTATTTTTTCGTTTATCATTGCTCTTCACAATTCATCCTATCATACTTCATCCCTAAGGTTAGAAATAATCATTATTTCTCCTTAAAATAAATTTTGATTTTTCGTTCAAAAGAAACATTTGCTGTATAATTTTCAAATTTTGTTCTATAGTCTCCCATGAGTGACCTGGAAACAGGAGGTTGTGTAGGTGGTCTCTTATCAGATACTCTATTTTGATTGAAAACTTCATGACTTGGTCTTTGATGAGAGACCACCACCAGGAGAAACCAGTTTTTGCCATGTTTTACTGTAACAATTTATGAAGGCACCTGAAAATTGATTTGTCGAAGGAAAAGGCTCCAAAGCTGCTTGGAGAAAGAAAATACATTTGTGGAAATTGGTGTTTAGAAATGTTTGTAAATGCCCAATTCAAAACCTAATCTTTGACTAATAAGTTTACGTATATGAACATTGCATTTTTTAAAAGTGATTTCAATCATAATCCATATTATATAAGGATGGCATCACTACACAGAGTGTAGATGGAAGAGTTGTAACAAGGCTATGAACATCTTTCTAATATTCCAAATGACATTTATACAAAGATTTGTGAAGACAAGTTCATTCCTGGTCTTGGCTGTTTCTATCTAATCAATTTAAAACCATCGATTTGTTGTTTTTCTTATCCCCTTGTGTAAAGTTTACACGAATTCCATGATTTCATGCTCCTCAAGCGGAATGGGGTGTAGGGATGCAGCTTTCGTTGATTACGGCACCATGATCCAGGCACACTTTGGTGAAAGTTTGACTTTGCCTGTAGTTTGAGGCCGTTCCTAACATGGAAGTCTTTGCTGCTGACTCTAACATGAGTACAGATGCAGCTCCTCCGTATCCCTGAAGAGGGACCCATTTTCAATATAAAAATATTTTACCAAAACCATCAATTTAGAATCAATAAATATGGCTTATTTTCTTTTGGGTCCATTAATGGGTAGATCATCTACTCTTACATTCAAGCATTATATGCTCTGGACAACACTAAACTGATTATCCGAATGCCTTTTTGTCCCAGAGGGTTTGTATAATTGGAGTTGTACTCCATTGATGTCATTGTATATCTTTCTCACTCTGTTTGTCATTGCAGCATTGCATCCATCCTAAAGAAACGGGGAATCAACTCCGCCTTTGGTGGCCATGAAGAACTCTTTGATATGATCAAGAATTTCAACATCAATAATCTAGACAAAGTGGTAAGTGTTGTTGTATATTGATTGATCAGCATTGTTTTTCTAAAGAAAAAAAATGCTCCAATTGCACTAGCAGATTCTTGCAAAAACCTCACCATTGAATGCAAATAACTGCACACTTGTAAGTGTACAAGTCAAACTGTGCGCTTTCTACACTCCTAGACATTATTCGCATTTCAATCGAGCCTTTTTCAATTTTAATGACACCATACCAATTTTAATTGAAACTTTGTAATTTTGGAAAAGTCAAAAAATTGTCTTTTTAAACACCTTTAGTATTTATTTATATAAAAAAGGACTTACCTGTTAAAGAAGCAAAAAAAAAAAAAAAACAATATTTCTCTCACAGATCCAGGTACGCTCTTTTTTATATAAACATATTCAATGGATCACCTTTTGACTCAAACATTTATTATTCCCAAGACCAAATACAGAACCTCCCTTTAAAGGACACCTAATTGCAGAGCCAAAGTATCCTTTAGGGAGAGGTGTCCTCTTACTGGAGAGTTTCTAAATTTTAATAATGGTAATTTTGTAAATGAAAACTGTCCTTTGTGGAGAGGTGTCCGCTAGTGGGGTGTCTGTTAAAGGCAGGTTCTACTGTATATTTCACCTTTATTTAGAATAAAAATACATCTATTTAAAAAATATATTGTATTCAATTTTCAAAATGGATAAATCAATTGTTTAATATTACAGTGACTTTGAGATAGAGATGTGATAACATAAGTTTATAATAAGTTTAAAGCCTATACAGCTGAACTCTGACAAATTTGAAGAGCCATACTTTTTTTCTTTTTAGCATAGTTTTATCATGTCGATTCCTTTTTTAAAAATAGATTTCAAAAAAATATTATAAATTCATCTTTCACACATTATTTTATTTATTTATTATATACAGTAGAACCTCCATGAGAGAACACTTGCTAGAGGACACCTCTATAAAGAACAGTTTTCATTTACAAAATTACTATTTAGCAACTCTCCAGTAATAGGACACCTCTCCCTAAAGGACACCCTGGCTCTAAAATTAGGTGTTGTGCTTTACAAGGAGGTTCTACTGTACTTTCCGACTACTTATTGTCTGATGTTCTAAAATAACTTTATTAGGTACCGCTCAAAAAGAGAAACCTAGCTTATTTTATTTACAATGAAAAATATGTACAAGTTCTTCACATATAAAACAAAGTGTCCAATGTGGGATTCGATCCTGGTTCATGGCTGTCGGAAACTGACGGTTTATACCACCGGCCACCGACAATTTTTTTACTTTGGTTAAACGAGCTATAATGCTCTGGTTAATGCCAAATGTTATTCCTAAAGAGTATATCCATGTGTGATGTGCAGGGCATGATGCTGGACCAGGTGGAAGGCATCCGTGTGGCCGCTGCAGACCAGAATGCTATCATGAAGAAGTCCAGAGCTTCCATCTCTACCAGCTGGAACAAGCAGGTAGGCCAACCTACCTATTTAGTGGTCTACACCTGAGTGTTATCTCACTGGCCCTTGATTGAAAGGAAATTCCCACATTGCCAATAATTCATTCATTTTTTTTTTTTTTGCTTGTCCCTAATTCACATGGTACAGGCCATGATATTCATGGTGGGTAGAAGTTAGTGACTGCTTTTACTGTAAGTACACCACATGTCTACACATGTGAAAAGCAGTTTGATTTTGCACTTACAAATGTGCCAGAGCCCCGTTTGGTTACTTGCACTAGCTGGTTAGGACTTTTGCAAGAATTGGGGGCCATTGGAGCATATTTTTTTTAAATCAGAAAAAAGGCCCAATATGGGATTCAATTCCGGATTGTAGCGGTTGAAAACTAATGGTTTAGACCACCCTTCCACCGACCCTCATAATTCATTCTTATTATAGCTAGTAGGAACAAGTTGTTGTTGTTTCTTATCCCCTTATGCAAAGATTACACAAATTCCATGAGTTCATGCTCCTCGAGCTATATCTCATAGAAGGTAGGAGTGTAGGAACAAGTTGAAAGTAGTATGCAATTTTTTTTTTTCAATCTAGATCTATGCACATGATTATTGGCTATGGTTTATACCCCAAAAAATCCAGTGTGACATTACATTTTGGTGTTTAAACATATTTTAAATATATCCTAATATTAAAAAAAAACTACATTGAAAACATGAAGATGTCTCATGGTGTGCTTGCTGCAAGGTAAAGTTAGCGGATTGGTTAATTAAATAGTACCCTCTGGATTTCCCATAGCCAGGGTTGTAACTTTTAGCTTATTTTGGTTGAATTAGGCCAGACTTTTAGATGAGATTTATCAAGGCAGACATCTGAACATGATTGTCTTACAGACTATATACAAGAGGATAGGCAAACCCTTGGCAGAGCTGACTGCTATAGGGCGCGTCCCCAGGTGGCGGATAGGGGAACGACCTTCAGATATGAAGGCCAGCTGCGAAACAAGCAGAATAACTCTGACAAATAAGCAGTCGCGGACCAACAGCAGCATTGTTAGAAGAGAAGTAGACCTCTTTAAAAATCCTGACTTCAACTGGCCCGGTTGATGGACCTCAGCAAGGGTCCCACTCCAGGGATACGGAGGAGCTGTGTCTGTACTCATGTTAGAGTCGACAGCAAAGGCGTCTGCTTCCATGTTAGGAACGGCCTCAAACTACAGGCAAAGTCAGACTTTCACCAAAGTGTGCCTGGATCATGGTGCCATGATCAACGAAAGCTGCACCCCTATACCCCATTCCATGAGATCACATGGAATTCGTGTAATCTTTACACAAGGGGATAAGAAACAACAACAACAACAACAGGATAGGCAAAACATCAGATACAGTTTTTTTTTTGCTTATCCCTAGTACACGTGGTACAGGCCATGATAATCATGGTGGGTAGTTAGCGACTGCTTTTACTGTAAGTGCACCACATGTCTACACATGTGAAAAGCAGTTCGACTTTGCACTTACTAATGCCAGAGCCCCGTTTGGTTACTTGCACTCGCTGGCGGGGTTGGACTTTTGCAAGAATCAGGGGCCATTGGAGCATTTTTTTTTCTTTAAACAGAAAAAAGTGTCCAATGCGGGAATTGAACCCGGTCCTAGTGGTCGAAAACCAAACGGTTTAACCAGCCTTCCACTGACCCCCATGAGAGGTCACTCATACTAGAGGACACCTCTCTACAAAGGACAGTTTTCATTTGCAAAATTATCATTTTTACTATTTTGCTACTCTCCGGTAAAAGGACATCTCTCCCTAAAGGACACTTTGGCTCTGCAATTAGGTGTTCTTTACAGGGAGATTCTACTGTTCATCTATAAGTGTTGAACAATAGGGTATTTCAGACCATCCCAACTCTCATTTAAAGCTGCCTGCTGAAAGGGAAGTGGTGGTTTCAGGATGAGGCAGCTGAAGTAAACCAGGACCATGCTATCCCAGTCAGTGTGGTCCGCCCCCAGGTGGTCCACAAATGGGACATTGACAACTCCTCCGCAGTCTTCCTGCCCCCCATCAAGTACAAGCCTCATTCCCTCAAACCCCTGTCCTTCCTCCTGGAGACTGAGGACACTGGCCTGGAATTGTAAGTCCACATCTGTGTCTTTTATTATCCCTAGTACACATGGTACAGGCCATGAAAAAAAAAAAAAAAACTTATTTTGCTTACATTTCTTCACATTTTAAAACATTGTTTCTTCATTGAATCTTCTTTTTGGATGATACTTCATCAACTGAAGATGTTCTTTAAGATTTTAATGCTGATATTAGTTTCCAAGCTACAGAAATTTATGAATTTGAAGAGTCTGGCTCATCTTGAACAGCTAGACGTTTTCATAGATAGATTCTATACAAATTTCACCCATATTGAACTTTCAAGAATGCAGAGTTACCTAATTGGGACCATTATGCAAAACCGACAAGGAATGCCACAGGAACTGAAAAAAAAAAGACTTTAGGTGGGGTAAACTCTTCAGAAAGAAAAATGTATTTGCACTCTAATAAAAGAAAATAAGATCTAATCCAAATAATTTATTGGTGTGTGACGTTTCGGCAACAACATTGTCACCATCATCAGACAAAAGAATAAATGAGAAAAAATATTACAGCAAGTTCTTATATAGTCCTGTTATCAAGTGTTTAAACAAAATAACAGATAAGGAAAATAGTTTTTTTAAGTCAACTTGAAATATTCTTCTTAGAATTAAAAGTGGATTTTTTTTTTTAAATATAATTAAAGGCATATCTGTAAATATCATTTATATTTCCCCTTTCTTCCATTCTATTAATTGAAGCACATGTCTTTTGGATGAAAAAGGCTTCTTTGAACTGTCTTTTGTAATAATTTTTTTCATAATCCAGTGTTCTTGGGTTTTCTAAATTGAATTTATTGTGTCCTGTGTCCCTTCTGTGTTCTACAAGAGCAGAATTTTGAATTCTATCCCACTTCAGGGCATATTTATGGTTTTCCATCCTTTCTTTTAATGTTCTGGATGTCTGTCCCACATAGCTTTGATCACACTTAACTTCATAGATCAAACCTGCTCTTTCTGTTAATTGGGTGTTCTTGTATTGTTTAGGTATTGTGAGATAGTATTACATGGTTTCCATGCAATTTTTATTTTTTCATATTTTTTTAATATATTGGTGAAATTTCTTGCAAACCTTTGATTTATATATGGCAGTGTTATAAATCTGGTTTCTTGGTTTTTGCACTTAAGATTCTGAATCAAAGTATTATTTTCATACTTTTCATTCATATCTTCTATTATTTTGTCTATCAATTTAATGGGAAAATCTTCCTTGATTAGGTCCTCCTTGATGCTGTTAACCTCTTCATTTCTCTTAACCACATCATCGATGAGTGCAAAAGTCCTATATATAAGAGTTTTGACCAATCCCACTTTTTGACTAAAATGGTGCTGTGAACTATAGTTCCAAAAAGTTCCTGCATGTGTCGGCTTTTTGTAGATAGAGGTGGAAATAATGTTATTACTATATGTTAATTTCATGTCCAGGAAACCAAATTATTTGGATTAGGTCTTATTTTCTTTTATTATAATCTATAATCCAAATTGTGCTTTATCGTATTTGCACTCTGTTGGAAGGACAAATGTGTGATCCATCTTTCCTCTTTATTCCACACAGCTTCAACACATCTAGTCACCAGGACAACTAGACATGGTTCAGAAGCCATATACACTTCAAATATGGGAGGTGTGGAGGTTGCTGACCATTATTATATAACTTTCTCAGAAAAACTGTAAAATGGTGGATAAAATGATTTTTTCTGGAGCCTAGAAGTGGCTACTGTCAACACGTACATCATATACCTCAGAACATGGACTAAGGCCAATCAGATATGAAAAATATTGTGAACATTTGGTGGAAGAGCTTGTGGAACCATGGTAGAATGAATGCCCAAAACATATGAAAGCTTCAACTTCAGCAAGCTTGGAAAAGATGGAAAATCGGGTCCACAATGCTGACTGCCAAAGAGTTCGAAGTCTTCTTCCCAATCCACACATGGTGGATAGAAAATTAGAAGGTTTTTTTCTGAGACCTGTAGTACAAACCAGCCCTTCATTTGGGGGATTGTTTCCAGAAATACCATATTTTATTGAGAAAAATATAAAATTCAATATATAAATATATTTCCACTTGTAAAACCCTGATGTTTTCCATTATATTTGATAATATGGGGAATTAAGGAAATATATGTGAGTGGATCATATTACGTGTGCAGTAGACGGCAGCCTCTACACTTACGTAAACAAAGGCGCACGCGGACCAGAGAAATGGTTAAATTGACTGCACTGTAAAACTTTGGTTATTACAATGCTCTTACTTATTGTGCTATTTTTTTCTTGCTTCCAATCCAGGGATTTATCCTCTCGCAGTGCTATCCCATTTTTAGCAAGGCCCCAGAAAAGTGATATAATGAAGTTTACTCTACTTATAGTCTATTCTGTTTATTCAGGTATTTTTCTCCATTAAGTCCCTCTTAAGAAAGTCCAACTCTGGATAATTTGGACACTGTAAAATACCCATGAGTAATCATCACCTATTGCAAAATCATAATTATTATATTAACCCAGGTTTCTGGGCAGTTCAAATGTCGTCAACTACCCAGGCTATCCTTCAGACTTATCTGTTTTATTCACATGGCAAATGGAGGTGGGGAGGCACCAAGCAAATTTATTTCTTGGGAAATTCTGCAGGAATGTGCTGGGCTTGAATTTGTGATTCTTAATAGTCTGGAATCTGGTAATTGAAAGTTGGGGAGAAGGTGGTCTACAATTTGGTCTTCACTTTGGCATTTGGATCTTCTTTCAATGCTTTTGCATAATCTGCCTGAATGTAACCATGTATAATGTAAAACTCCAAAATAAATTTACCTAGAATAATACAACCTCCACTGAGAGACCACCTCTAAAAGATATATTGTTATGGAATCTTTCAAGGCAGGTTTTACAATAGCTTTCTAATTGTTTCAGTCCTCTAGCCAACTGGATTAAAGGGCACACTCAAAACATGCCTAGATCCATGCCCTTTTATTTAAGGCCACTCCGAGCAGTGCTCAAGGGCAACATGCATTATAAATAAAAAGCCACCCCAAAAAAAAAAACCCTCTGGAAGAATTGAAAAAAAATTCATTCACTTAGATACAAGGAAATAAGACCTAATCCAAATAATTTAATAGTGTGTGGCATTTCGGTAAAAATGCTGTTACCAAAATGTCACACACTATTAAATTATATTAATAAATGTTATCCCTTTGCCTGATGATGGTAACAATGCTGTTACTCTTCTCTTCTTCTTCTTTCTCAATCATATTAGGGTATCAAGCTTGTAAAGCTTGAGACTTGGCAACCATCATGACTGGAATGCATCTGCCTTTGTCATTAAGACTGGAATCACTACTCAGTGGCAGGCCGACTTAGCTCCAAAAGAAATGGCCGCCTCTGACATGAGGAACAGACACCATGTGCAACCGCTCCTAACATGGAGTACAAACGCTGCTCATCCTGTATCCCTGGATTAGGAGCCCTTACAGGGTACTATCAGCCGGGCCAGCTGAGCCCACATTTTTTAGTGAGCCTGTTACTGCTCCCTCTCCTCCTTTTTCATCCGGGCTTGGGACCGGCAAAGGCGGAGTCATGCTGTTACCGAAACGTCACATACTATTAAGTTATTTGGATTAAGTCTTCTTGTATCTATAATCCAAATTGTACGTTATAAATTCATTCACTTGTTGATAATTGCCAATACTATCCATATACATTTCGTTAAAATACAGTTAATAGATAACTCCAGATCCTTAAGGCTAAGATTTTTTTTCCTCCATTTTCCTATTCATTGACTGAAGTACCATCAAAATAGACTAAAAAGAGGTGGCCCAAAATATAGAGGCTCAATTGAGATGAAGCATTATTAAAAAACCTCAATATGGAAAATATGCATTAAAAAAATTGAGGTAAAACTTTTCCTCTCCTGGCAGCTTTACTTATTCAGAAATTTAGCTTTGAATATAAGACGCATAAGAGTTTTGTAAAAATTGTTGTTTCTCGTACAAATAATTTTTCCATTTTAATTTAGTTTGCTTTTTGTTGAGTCTTTGCAGCATATAATTGTGTATTTAATGTTATTAGATTGTTAGCCAGTTACACATGTGGTGAAGAAATCCAATAGTATTTGAGAGGACACTCCTGCTAGAAGACATCTTTTATATAAAGAACACTTTTCATCACCAAAATGATCATTTTTACCATTTAGTTGCTCTTCAGTAAATGAACACTTTGGTTGAGCTACTAGGTGTCTTTTAGAGTGAGGTTCTTTTGTATCAATATAAAAATTTTAGTTTGAGTCAGAAGGCGATCCATTAAATAAGTTTATATAAAAAAGGGCGTACTTGGATCTGTAAAGAAAAAAAAAATTTTTTTCTCAAAATATTTCGAGAGATTGCTTCCTCTTTATGGTGCAATAAATTGATAAAGAGGGAGCAATCTCTCGAAATATTTTGAGAAGAAACTTTTTTTTTGTACTTTACAGATCCATCTACGGCCTTTTTTATATAAACATTTTGGGAGAGTCCTAGACATTTGGCCCAATCTGATACTAAGCCTTTCATCGGTCATGATGTCACAGTGACGCACAATGTAAACAAAGGCTATGATTGGTTCGTTCTACGCGTCACTGCCCCGACCTCAGGAAAATCTCTGTTCATGTTTTATCTCTGTCAGCCTTCTCTCATTGTCTAAATTTTCAATGTTTTGCCCCAGCTATGGCCATCCATATGAAGTAGAGTTGGAGGCCTTCAAACCTTCTGAAGACTTTCTTCAAAGAGCAGAACCACAGGTAAACTTTTATTACATTTTTAACATTATTAAAACATGTCTTGAGAGTTTCCATTTGGTAAAGAAAAAGTATGCACTAGCAAGACAGGTTGAATAAAATGTTTACAATAAACCTAAAACTATTATTTCATATGCAAATTCAATGATGCTATTAATATAAGATATTCTCAATACATTTAACCAGCTTGAAACATTTTAGAAGTGAACAAGTTCACAGGGTCAGATGCTTTTGAAATTTAAATTGATGGAAGAATAAGTGATTCCCACTACAAATTGACTCCTAAGACAGATTTTACTGCATCAAATATTGTTTTTAAAAAATAGACAAAAAATAATTTAATAGGTATTTAATGGTATATATACACAATATTAAAAATGGCATATCCTGACCAGGAGCACATGTGCTTTACAGAAGGCATTTTTAATATTGATTTCAACACCTGATCTTTTTATCTTTTATTTTTTTTCTTTCGTTTTTTAATATACACAATATTACTCACAACAATACAATTAACTAATACAAAGCAATAACGCTCCATCTATATATATAAAATTAAAGGATTTAAGCACGAATGTTTCTTTTATATACAATACAAACTTCTACTGCCCTTACTGCAACGAAAAAATATATTGGGAGGTCTTGGCTCATCAGTGGTGAACCCTCCCAGTGGTTTGGCCAATTTAATCCACCAGACCTTAAATACAAGGTAATAAGACCAAATGCAAATAAATAAATAGTGTGTGACGTTTCGGTAACAGCGTTGTTACCGAAACGTCACACACTATTTATTTATTTGCATTTGGTCTTATTACCTTGTGTTTATAATCTACTAGCGGACGTACCCGGCTTCGCCCTGGTTTTACCCGAGTAAAGGTTTGTCTAACGAATCTCTCGATAAAGTGAACATTTTTTCCCGGTCCCTTAAAAAATACTCGATAAGTTGAATAAAATCAATATTAATTGGTTCCTTCGGTAATTGGAAGTTAAAGGAATAGTATCTTGCCTTGGAATTGTATCATTATTCTTGTATGGATGTACCCGGCTTCGCCCGGGTTTTACCCGAGTAAAGGTTTGTCTAACGAATCTCTCAATAAAGTGAACATTTTCCCCCGGTCCCTTGAAAAATACTCGATAAGTTGAATAAAATCAATATTAATTGGTTCCTTCGGTAATTGGAAGTTAAAGGAACAGTATCTTGCCTTGGAATTGTATCATTATTCTTGTATGGATGTACCCGGCTTCGCCCGGGTTTTACCCGAGTAAAGGTTTGTCTAACGAATCTCTCAATAAAGTGAACATTTTCCCCCGGCCCCTTGAAAAATACTCGATAAGTTGAATAAAATCAATATTAATTGGTTCCTTCGGTAATTGGAAGTTAAAGGAACAGTATCTTGCCTATGAATTGTATCATTATTCTTGTATGGATGTACCCGGCTTCGCCCGGGTTTTACCCGAGTAAAGGTTTGTCTAACGAATCTCTCAATAAAGTGAACATTTTCCCCCGGTCCCTTGAAAAATACTCGATAAGTTGAATAAAATCAATATTAATTGGTTCCCTCGGTAATTGGAAGTTAAAGGAATAGTATCTTGCCTTGGAATTGTATCATTATTCTTGTCTAAAATAAATTGCCGTGTCATCCTGAATTTTGTCTTTCCTAATTTTCTACATTACAAAATCATCGTATCATCATGATAATATTTAGAGCAGATTGTTGAATTATAACAGATAAATTAGAATATTTACCTTGATTATTTTTAGGCAAAAAGTTATTTCAAAAATTTTATTTCCTAGAAACCTTCCCAGTACTATACTAAATAACTTCCCAAAGTTTCATGGCGTTCCAATGAGTGGTTTGGTCAGGCATAAAGGACACACACACACACACATACATTCATTTTTATATATATAGATAATCCAATCCAAATTGTGCCTTATCATTATCCACCAGACCTTGTTATAAGCTTATAGCAAAAATGACTGCCTCTATAATAATACAAGACCTATATAGAAACACACACAAGAAAAATGTCCCAGGTGTTGCTGAGTGAATGTTTGCCCAAACAATGAGGTTTTACACAAAGGAGATAATGATGCCACAACTTTTTATTTCTAATAATAAAAGTTGCCTACTCCTTTTTTTAATTTTCAAAGACAGAAAACCTCAAAATATAGTGTTTTAATAATGGGTTTCATTATTAGTGTCATGATAATAAGAATTTGTTAATATATTTCATATTTTGGCTCTAAAATATAAAGATTAACCTGTTATCAAGATTAGTTCCATATTTGGCAGTCAAAACTGGGACAATGAATATTTCTAGGCATAACTCTCTATTGTGTCAAAGTCTCTTTCCGATACAGTAGAAACTCCATGAGAGGACACCCGCGCTAGAAGACACCTCTCTATAAAGGACAGTTTTCATTGTCCAAATTCACATTTTTATTATTTAGAAACTCTCCGGTAGAAGGACACCTCTCCCTAAAGGACACTTTGGCTCTGCAATTAGGTGTCCTTTACAGGGAGGTTCTACTGTATGTCTAATATAGTGAAAATATATGCAGTGTATACATTTCTTTTTATTTATATTGGAGTGTTTATTGTTTGTCATGTTGGTGTGTACATGAATTCACATTGTAGCAATGTCCCCTGTAATGCAATTTCTAACTATTGTTCTACGGTATTTTCCTAGGAACCAAAGTCCTTAGAAGACACCCCCTATGAGTACATCGACACAGAAGAAGCTTTCCTGAAGATGTGCAAGAAACTGGAGGATGTGACAGAGCTGGCGATAGATCTGGAGGTAAGGCTTTGGTTTGTTAGGTAGAAGTGGAGGTTCCAGTTTTATGTTCATTCCAGCACCATTCCTTCCGATCCTTCCTGGGCTTCACTTGCCTCATGCAGCTCTCCACCAGGACGGAGGACTACATTGTGGACACCATCCAGCTCCGGGACTCCATGCACCATCTCCTGGAGGTCTTGGCCAACCCCAAGATTCTCAAGGTAAGACTTTCCACCACTCACATAGATTCCAACTAACTTTATTCTTTCAGGTGTTTCACGGAGCAGATTCAGACATCTGCTGGCTACAGCGGGACTTTGGGCTCTATGTCATCAACATGTTTGACACAGGACAGGCTTCCAGAGTCCTGGGCTATACCAACTTCTCCCTTAACTACCTCGTACAGAAGTTCTGTAACATCCAGCTGGATAAGAAATATCAGCTAGCTGATTGGAGAATGAGGTGAGTTTTAACAATATATATATACTACCTACAGCGGATTTAACACACCTAAATTGTCTGGTCCCAAGATCCTAATATAATTCTAGCATGAACAGAACTCTTTTTAACAGCACCCTGATTAAAACATTAATTTAAATAGTCCCAAGTAAGGTTTGACTGTAATTGGAGATAAGGTAGAACCTCCCTGTAAAGGACACCTAATTGCAGGGCCAAAGTGTCCTTTAGGGAGAGATGTCCTCTTACCGGAGAGTTACTAAATTGTAAAAATGGTAATTTTGCAAATGAAAACTGTCCTTTGTGGAGAGGTGTCCTCTCATTGAGGTTCTACTGTAACACCTATCGTATTTTAAGACCAAGATTTCTAAGTGCCATATTCAATATTTTACATATGACATCTGGAACCATAGAGATAGTTTCCATCATTCTTGGTACCAGGTAGAAAACCCCAAAAAATAGACCCTCCAACTAAACAGAAGGGAATCGACACAGTTGGCCAGATGGAAATCTGGTCACCTGCGCCCTCTAGTCTATAAAGAGGGAGCCAAAAGCTTCCCCATGTGCACTAGGTGCAAAACCGAAGAGGCCACTCCCCAACATTTACTAAATTGCATTGGAAAGGACAAAAGATCCCTGTACAGAGAACCAAGAAGAGTTCTTGAGCTTCTTTACGAGCACGACCTCCAAGATCTTGTCTAATTTAGACTAAAAGGATAAGTAAAAAAAACATATCACAAATTGATAGAATATTTTCCCATTTGTTTTCAAGTTGAATAGCCTTATAAATAAAAATATGCAGTAGATTCTCCGACGGGAGACTGCCTAAAAAGACTCATTCTTTCTCAGAGATGGTCTCTTATCAGAGACTGTTTATGCCATGAGGCAGCTTTCAATTAAAACAGAACTACTTCCAGGAGAGACCAGGCTTATTCTAGATAGTTTAATATTGGAGATATTCAACTATATACAGTAGAACCTCCCTGTAAAGGACAACACCTAATTGCAGAGCCAAAGGGTCCTTTAGGGAGAGATGTCCTCTTACCGGAGAGTTGCTAAATTGTAAAAATGGTAATTTTGCAAATGAAAACTGTCCTTTATGGAGAGGTGTCCACTAAAGGGAGGTTCTACTGTACATCTCTAAACATTCCAAATTTTTAAAAATGTACAAAATATTGAGTAACAGTACAGGTCACAATTTTTCTCTAAATGAACACAACTACTTGCTTTTTAGAAACACAAGGTAATAGGGCCAAATAAATAAAAAGTGTGTCAAATTTCAGTACCAGTGTTATTACCAAAGTGTCGCACACTATTTAACTCTTCTGTTTCTAATATCTATAATTTTAATTTCACACCTTATCATCCTCTCGATTTTTAATATCTCTGATCATAAAATTGATTTCTTATAGAAATGGTGTTTCACACATTTGTATTTAACAATAATTTAAACTTGAATTTTTTTTAAAGCTCTTATCTAATATAAATATTTAAAAAAACCTTATTTAAGACCTGAGGAATTGTGATTCCTTAGCTTGATCTCGAGAAGTAACTGTAAATTAATACAGAGCCATGTTTCCTAGCATTTTCAGATGCTACAACAAGACCCAGTCCAAATAAGCACCATGTTACTAATAATCCAAGTATTGAAGTTCTAAAATTGTTTATACAGTAGAACCTCCCTGTAAAGGACAACACCTAATTGCAAAGCCAAAGTGTCCATTAGGGAGAGATGTCCTCTTACAGGAGAGTTGCTAAATTGTAAAAAGGGTAATTTTGCAAATAAAAACTGTCCTTTGTGGAGAGGTGTCAGCTAAAGGGAGGTTCTACTGTATATATAATCGACTATTCTAAAAATAAGTTAATTTTATAAAATTTGATCCCTTTTAGATCATCTTACTATTTTTTAAAAAGAAACTTAGCTACAAAATCTATGAATGTGCGATTTTTAAAAAGCCTAGTTTACTTGTATGTATGTCTTACCATTAAATTTTCAATTGGAATCTGAATTGTGCCATTTTATTTATATAAAAAATTAGTTTCATGATTGTTTAAGCACAAGGTAATAAGACCAAATCCAAATAAATAAATAAATAGTGTGTGACGTTTCGGTAACAGCGTTGTTACCATCTTCAGACAAAAGTACTGAATGTATTCAGTATTGAGAATTTATTTCATTTTAATTCAGTATTCAGAACTGATTCAGTACTTTTGTCTGAAGATGGTAACAACACTGTTACCAAAACATCACACACTATTTATTTATTTGGATTTGGTCTTATTACCTTGTGTTTATAATCCAAATTGTGCCTTATCCTTCTTGTTTATCGCTACTTTGGTATAACTGAGATTGTTGATGACAGACCCTTGTCCGTGGAGATGTTGACCTATGCCCGCATGGACACCCACTACCTCCTCTATATCTACGACCTCATGAAGAATGAGCTACTTGACAGAGAGAGTAAGACCAAGAATGTCCTCATTACTGTCTTCAACCGCAGCAAGGAGATCTGTCTCAAGGTAGGCTCCTCTACTCGGATTGGCATCTCTCTTTTATATAAACCTACCTCTGCAAAGTTTTTTCCTAACCAATGGTTGAGACTAATTTTGTATTGCATGAACTCACTAAATGTTTATAATCAAAAGAGCTGCCATATTTTGCGATCAAATTAAAATAAATATTTAATCTGTGGCGGCCACACCACACCTCAGCCAGTTAAAATGCATTCTAACCACATTCACATACAGTAGAACTTCTTTAAAAATCCTGAGTTCAATTAACCTGGTTAATAGACCTGAGCAAGGGTTCCTTTCCAGGTATACGGAGGAACTGTGTCTGTACTCTTGTTAGAGTCTGCAGCAAAGGTTCCCATGTTAGGAATGGCCTCAAATTACAGGCAAAGTGTGCCTGGTTCACGGTGCCATGATCAACGAAAGTTACACCCCTACACCCTATCCCATGAGGAACAGCTCGAGTAGCATCAACTCATGGAATTCATGTAATCTTTACACAAGGGGATAAGAAACAACAACAACACATACAGTAGAACCACTCTTTAAAGGCTCAAGTGTCAGAGCCAAAGTGTCCTTTAAAGACTAAATAAAAATGGTAATTTTGATAATGGAAAGAAACTCTCCTCTGTACAGAGATATTCCACTACTGTTCATAGAGGTTCTACTGCAATTTTGTACCCTTTCTAGTCCAGAACACTCCCTAAAAGGGGTTTTGAAGGGAAGGTCTCACCAGTTGGTGGTGTCCAGCGGTACGACAAGCCCCATGCTGAGGAGGGCTACCTCATTTTCTGCCAGCGCTACCAGAAGACCTTCAACAGGAAGCAGCTGGAGGCCCTCAAGAATCTATATGCCTGGAGGGACCGTATCGCTCGGGAGAAAGATGAGAGCACTGGGTAACTTATCTTAGCCTATACAGTCTTCTTCCTTATAATTGATAATTGTTGGGTATGTCTATTGGAAACACCAACTGCCTATCTTAACATCCCCCTTCTTTGTAATCTTCATGGAAGATATCCTTTCTCTATTTTTTTATTTTATTTTATTATTTCCATCTCGTAGAACTTGAGCTTTTTAATGGTGTTTATACAACTATTAAGATGTCTTTCATTGAGGATAATTTCAGAGTAGTTATACCTTGAAATATCAGACTTCCTCTTAATTGTTGTTTTTTTACATGTTGTTATTTTATAATGCACTTGTTCTAAAGAAAATACAATTAATACAGTAGAACCTCCCTGTAAAGGACACTTAATTGCAGAGCCAAAGTGTCCTTTAGGGAGAGGTGTCTTCTTACCGGAGAGTTGCAAAATAATAATTTTACAAATGAAAACTGTCTTTTGTAGAGAGGTGTCCTCTAGCACGAGTGTCCTCTCATGGAGGTTCTACTGTATAATAAATATTTCAAGGTAAAATCCTGTTTTTAAAAAGTTTAGTTTTATAGAAAAAAAAAAGAAGATATATATTTTTGATAAATACAGTATAACCTCTTTAATTCAAGCCAACTATAATAATTCAACACTTAGTTCACCCGTTTTTAAAATCCCAATCAGGCTCTTTTCTTTAATCTAAATGTCTATACTTCATCACAGACACCCTTTAATTCAGTTGAAAATTTTATTTATGTATTTGGTAGAACAAAATTTTATATCAGGGTGATATTTTGGTACCTTAAAATCTTTGTATTATAAGGAGCTCTTTGTTGCTTGATCTACTAATGGTTAATTTTGGTGGTGTAAGAATCGATTGATTTTATTAAATTAGCATTATCTTGTATTTGAAGTAAACGAAAAAATTGCGCTATAAATTTTAAAAATAAAACTACAACCTTTCGCAATGAGTTTCTTTTATTATGATATCATAATAAAAGAAACTCATTGCGAAAGGTTGTAGTTTTATTTTTAAAATTATCTTGTATGATACAGTAGAACCTCCCTGTATAAAGGACACCTAATTGCAGAACCAAAGTGTCCTTTAGGGAGAGGTGTCCTCTTACCGGAGAGTTGCTAAATAGTAAAAATGGTAATGTTGCAAATGAAAACTGTCCTTTGTGGAGAGGTGTCTGCTAAAGGGAGGTTCTACTGTATATAATATTCTAAAATGTTCATTTAATTTAAAAATCTCAAATCCCTTTTTTCAGTTTATTCTTAAAATTTTCTATAGCATATTTTAGTAAATTAATATTTAAAATTGATCCCCCTCTTATTAAAATTTTATTTTTGATGAAAAGCTTATGCCAAGATTGAGGCTTGGTAAAGATGACGTAGTATTGGGAATAATTTCTCTAATCCTCTGTGTGTCCATAGCTATGTTCTTCCCAACCACATGCTGCTCCAGATTGCCCAAAACCTTCCCAGGTACGTGCTACAACTCTACACAATATCAGAGTTCTTGATGAAATGTTTAGGCAAAAAATGGTTCTTAGTTTGTGCCTCATGTTTTCAACTGACTGAGTTTGCTCAGGTGTCCCTCCCTAGTTTCAATGTTGCCAGTAGAATTTCATTCTAAATACAATAAAACCTTCCTAAAATAACTCAAATTAAACCGAACTTTTGGTTCACTGTGGTTCACCTTATTGTATTACTAATATAGGTTCCTTATATGACAAGGTTTCTCAAACATACTTACAAAATAAAGATCCAAATTGTGAGGTATCTCTAATAAACTCTGCTAACCCTCAAGTGTTGCCTCTACTTCAGGCCTACTAAATCCCAAAGTTATCAATATATTAACAACAACAGTTGAGCCTATATTATACAGTAGAACCTCCCTGTAAAGGACACTTATATGCAGAGCTAAAATTCCTTTAGGGAGAGGTGTCCTCTTACCGGAGAGTTGTCAATTAGTAAAACTGGTAATTTTGGTGATGAAAAGTTTCCTTTGTAGAGAGGTGTCCTCTCATTAAGGTTCTACTGTATATAATAAATATACTATTACAAGAGATATATATTGTTGTTAAAATTATGGCTGTTTGGTACCACAAAGGAACAAACTAAAGCAATCAGGAAAAATTCTTTGTGGTGGTTATAATTGATATAAATTAATTATTGAAGGAACCTTCTTTGAAATTATCTGCATCATTTGGGATGGGGCTCTTATGGTGGGTCATTTACTGCCATTAATATTATTGTTATATATTTTTATATATCTTTGCGTTTCGAGGATGAATTTTTGTGCCTCTTGAAACTCTGTTGGGGACTTGACTCCTTTGAATATCTGGCTTATTTCTTTTTCATTTTCTGGTAAATTAAGAATTTTCATTATTCCACACTATTGTTTATAATAAAACTTGTAATTTATCCTTTTATTTTTCTTTTATAAGGGAAGATTTGGTATTTCCTCCGTTCATTTTAGCGAGGTTTTGGTGTATAAGGCTCTTTCACCAGCTTCACTTGTGCTGATGTGTGTGGGTAACAGGGACACCCAGGGTATCCTGGCTTGCTGCAATCGTGTCCCGGCGCTGGTGAAGCAACACCTCCAGGAGCTCCACCACATTGTGTACAAGGCCCGGGGCCTCTCCCTGGAGACCTCCCAGGAGGACCAGGATGAAGCGGAGTACATGGAGAAACAGAAGCAGGCCTACCTCATGTACCAGAGCAAGATCCGCAACTACGACCTCCCTCACATCAGAGATGCCTGGACCCTAGAATTTTACAATGAGGAATGTAAGTAACACTTTTGTTGTGATCAAATCTCACATCCAAACTTCTAACAACATCTAGTTGGTAGCTCTAGTGTAGCCATCTGCAATTTTCACTTCTACATGATCAGGATATAAACGAGTTGTTAGCTCGTGTACCAGGTGTACATTTTTTGTACTGACCTGGTTGATAGACCTCAGCAAGCATTCCTCTCTAGGGATATGGAGGAGCTGCGTCTGTACTCATGTTAAGAGTCAGCAGCAAAGGCTTCCATATTAGAAACGGCCTCAATTTAGAGGCAAAGCCAGACTTTCACCAAATTGTGCCTGGATCATGGTACCATGATCAACGAAAGCTACAACCCATTCCATGAGATCAAATGTTGATTTACATGCTGCAACTCAAGGAGCATGGACTCATGGAATTTGTGTAATCTTTGCACAAGGGGATAAGAAACAACAACAACAGGATATAAACATGTGTTATCTAGTCCTAACCATCGCAGGTTCGAAGCTCATATTGAAGCAATTTTAAAATTAGTAAATTGCTTTAACACATTTTTTTCAGTTTCTTGCAAACTCTAATCCTACTCCAGTGAGTATAATTAAGCAAATAGGTCTTTGATATCTTGTAAGTTTAAAATATAAACTGTGTCTGGGGATGTTGTGCACTAAGTCACAAACCTACTATATATCATTAATTATAATGGCCAACTGTGTTGTGTTGTTTCTTATCCCTCCTTGTGCAAAGATTGCACAAATTCCCTGAGTCCAGGCTACTCAAGCGTAGTTGGAACAAGTGATAACAATCAAGAGTCAAAGTAGTAAAGATGATACAATTGAATTACAGTTAATTATATGCAAACTATCATTTATTTTCTTGCCTGAAATTGCAAGTTAGCTGATTCCTTTTTTAAAATTATCTCCATTTTAATGGAGAACTCTGTAAATTCACCTTGCACAGGGGGGTCAGTGGAAGGGTGGTTTAAACCGTTGGTTTTCAACCACTATGACCTGGGATCGAATCCCACATTGGGCAATTTTTTCTAATTAGAAAAAAAAAATGCCCCAATGGCTCGCAATTCTTGCAAAAGTCCAACCCCACCGGAGAGTACAAGTAACCAAACGTGGCTCTGGCACATTTGTAAGTGCAAAGTCAAATTGCTTTTCACATGTGCAGACCTGTGGTGCACTTACAGTAAAAGCAGTCCCCAACTTCTACCCACCCTGATTATCATGGCCTGTACCACGTGTACTAGGGATAAAAATAATAAACAACCCTGCACAGGATCTAAATTCTTCCTGTAGTACTAAGTTATAAATTCATACATTAGCTTGGCCTATTTAAGCAGCCGGTCGTCTCTTATCTCCAGATTTATTCACCAGGATGATTGGTTGTCTAGCATAGCTGATGTTGTGATGGGTTGGTGATAGAACTTTCAACAATTAGGATCGGAACCAACCCCATATGGAACACTTTTCTTTAGAAAACTGATTGCTTTGTTCAATGACCTACGATTCTTTCACATGTACAATCTTACTAGTGAGTGAGGACAAGTAACCTAACAGTGATTTGGCATTTTGTAAGTGAAAAGTCAAATTAATTAGTCTCAACCCCTATATCCACCATGATTATCATAGCCATGTGTAGTTAGTTGGCCTGATAATAACAAGGTGAGTGAAATGTGCAAAAAAAGTGTTAATGTAGAGATGTGTGCAGTGTTTGACCACAGCAAGGAAACGGCTCCAGTTAAGGAGGTCCCTGATATCATCCTGACCACACCTAAGGTAAGTTGCTGCTACCCTCACCAGACAGACAAACCTCACACATGTGTGTTCACAGAACCCCCCTCCAGTTTTCCATGGATATAGCACTCCATATGACATGGTAAGTGTTGATATTATTGATCCCCATGTCACCAGATCACATTGTTTTTGTTTTTTTTTTGCTTATCCCTAGTACACGTGGTACAGGCCATGATAATCATGGTGGGTAGTTAGCGACTGCTTTTTACTGTAAGCGCACCACATGTCTACACATGTGAAAGCAGTTCGACTTTGCACTTACAAATGTGCCAGAGCCCCGTTTGGTTACTTGCACTCGCTAGATCACATTGTGAAAAATACAAATTGTCCTGATCTAGCTTTCCATAGTGTTTTGCTATACTTAAACAGAGGTTGTTGAGACAGCCATTCACGGATGAAGCTTTTCATAGCCTTGATCAAGTAAATAATCTAAAAAAGATAACTTTTATCACAACCTTGTATTGGGACCATTATACAGTCTTTATGAACCTCAAAGTCGCATAGAAAGCTGGAAGTGATGAAAGAGTTGGCGCTATATGATGATGGTTTAAGCTGATTTTTTCCTTCTCTTTCTCTATATATAGCTATGGTATACTAAACTTGAAAAATAACCTTATTCATCCTTCTAGACTCTGTTGAAGCCATCATTTGGCCACTGGTTTTAAAGGAACCAGCAATCCTATTCACCCATCCTATCATGGGCAAAGTCAGAATTTTACCAAAGTGTGCCTGGATCAAGGTGCCATGATCAACAAATGCTACATCTCATTCCATGAGATCAGTTCGAGGAGCATGAACTCATGGAATTTGTGTAATCTTTGCATAAGAGGATAACAACATCCTAGAGTTGGTTCATGGAGCATTTTGTACTTTCATCTCCTGATTTCTCTTCTTGTGGAATTACTTGTTGATGTCATCACAGATTTTTTCATTATGAAGAATTCTGACATAATATGGGAGAACATCATTGAATTTGAATGCATGTATTTAACATCAAACCAGGAGACCAGATAATTTAGTTTTAACTTTGTATTTTGATCATCTCATTCATAGCTACAAATATTTTTTTAATACACTATTTACCTACTGTTCATCAGATATTAGACTAAATATTTTCCACACCTTGATTGAATATACACAATTTTATCTATTGTTTACTCTAGTACTTTTAAATTATTTTTGAAAGTAATACAGTAGAACCTCCCTGTAAAGGACAACACCTAATTACAGAGTCCTTTATTTTTTATATAAAGTGTCCTTTAGGGAGAGGTGTCCTCTTACCGGAGAGTTGCTAAATTGTAGAATTGATAATTTTGCAAATGAAAACTGTCCTTTATATAGAGGTATATAGGGAGGTTCTACTGTATTTACTATTTGTATGGATCAATTTAGTATTGTATTTGTCTAATTTGTTATCTTTTGGACCGATATATCTAAAATCAAGACCAGACAATAATGAAAAATAATGCCTCTTGGTGGCAGCAAACTAATGCACTGTGTGAGGCAAGCATTACAAATGTTGGATCATCGAGTCAAAGAACTTCATGTTGTTGGCCTTATTTTCAAATGTTACTAATTCCTAACATATTGGTCCATATAGGTTTAACCTAGATACCCAATTTTAAAACATTTTTTTCTTGAATATGACCATTACATTTTTTTTAAGCTTTAAAATCTTTGTCTTTAATCTGATTTAATGCTGCATGTCTTATTTCCAATCAGTTGTCCTACTAGAATTGTGTTGGTACTGGGGAATCTTGGTCTTAAATAAGTTTTTGTCTTAAATCTGATGTCTCTTAAACATTTGAAATATAATATGTGGTGCCATCTATCAGCCAAAATTGCCAATATTTTCATCATCAGTGCTAAGTATTTTACCTTTATGAAAGTTCTCCAACCACTGAAATGTAAGATAACAAATATTGTAATATTGATATAATTATATCATTGCAGTAAGGTTTGTAGAGATAATATATGATGATACAGTAGAACTACCTCCCTGTAAAGGACACCTAATTGCAGAGCCAAAGTGTCCTTTAGGGAGAGTTGTCCTCTTACCAGAAAGTTCCTAAATAGTAAAAATGGTAATTTTGCAAATGAAAACTGTCTTTTGTAGAGAGGTGTCCGCTAAAGGGAGGTTCTACTCTATTATTGAAAAGAAACATATTGCCAGTAAATTTATTTGTTAAAAATTTTATCAATATAGACGAAAATTGAATTTATAAATTTGACAACAAATATTCAATGAATTGTTTTCCATTGTTGTCAGTCAAGTGTGACCACTTCAGTCATATGTACTAAGCTGGGTGTTGTTGGCGCAGTACCAAGAACAGATGGAGTACCAGAAGAACCTAGAAGACTTGCTACAAGCTGGCCGAGCCGAGGAAGAAAAAGTTACTCCCTCTCTACCTGTAAGTTCTCCCCATCTACCCTAGCTTTTATATGCTTCAGAAATTACCAGATTTTTCTGGTAGAATGCTGATTTTTTTCCCAATCAGTACTACTAACTATTCTAAACAGATTTGGGATTCTTGTAGCATGTAACATTTCAGTAAAATCATTCCTGAAATCATAGCACACATATGTGGGGAAAAGGCAAAATTATATCAGGCAGGCTGGTGATGTTGTTTAAATAAACTATGGAAAGATGCTTCTGTAATTGTAGAAATTTCACACAATTTTTGTGCAATTTTAATAAACTACCTAGAATTGCTCTTTCAGATTTTAGCACATCTAGCCAATGTACAATAGTCTGGAAATTGGTAGTAACACTGGGAGCATTTAAACACAAGGTAATAAGACCAAATCATCGACCAAAGACGTTTCGGTAACAGCGTTGTTACCCTCTTCAAACAAAAGTGCTGAATGGAAGATTGCTGCAAAAGTGCTGGAATGCTGAAGATGGTAACAACGCTGTTACCAAAATGTGACACACTATTTATTTATTTGGATTTGGTCTTATTACCTTGTGTTTATAGTCTATAATCCAAATTGATGGTAACACTGGGAGCATTTGTACACCACTGATATATCAGCCACATTCCCGATATGTCCTGTAGCTATTATAGAAGAAATATTTATTTTTTAAAAATAATATTGTGCAAAAAAAGCTCTCAATTTTTATTAATAGATGGTCTTAATTCATGAATCAGCTCTTTTAAAGGTCTAATGCAATACTTAGAAATAAAAATTGTGAAAAGAAAGACACTGACATCTTTTTGAGCCAAATTCAACATCTGGTATTTTACCTCTAAGTTTTCATCTTGTTACCACCGCCATTTACTTTGTTCACTCCATCAGGGGGTTGGTGGAAGGATGGTCTAAACCAAGCATGTCAAACTCAAATCCTAACACGGGCCAAATAAAAAAATGATAAGATTATGTGGGCCGCAAAAAAAGAAAACAAGTAATTAAATTTTATAGTAACATTTATGTAGGTTTATTTTTAAAAATACTAATAAGAAAAAATAAATTTTTAAAAATTAATATTTTTTAACTTACCAGACACAGAATAACTGCACAAATTATTGAACGTAACTTAAAAAAAAATTTTTTTCTAGTACTCCGAAAGAATATTTTCTTTAAACTTTAAGGCACACAATACTTATGGCGATGTACATACGTTATGTATGTAGGTATAATATTGTCAAAACTTACGACTTATGTATGGCGACCAGTGGTTCGTTATTAATAAATAAATTATGTATAATTACAATTTTTAAAAATTAGGCTACAAATTTTTATTAATTTTTTTTTTTTTATTTATAAAAAAATTTTCATTAAAATATATTGTCTGGTGGGCTGCAAATTTATTTGTTGTGGGCCGCATGAGGCCCGCGGGCCGCGAGTTTGACATGCTTGGTCTAAACTGTTGGTTTTTGACTGCTACGACCCGGGATCAAATCCCGCATTGGGCACTTTTTTCTAATTTGAAAAAAAAAAAAAGCTCCAATTTTCCTCAATTCTTGCAAAAGTCCAACCCCACCAGAGAGTGCAAGTAAACAAATAAGGCTCTTGCACATTTGTAAGTGCAAAAAGTCGAACTACTTTTCACGTGTGTAGACATCTGGTGTACTTACAGTAAAAGCAGTCACCAACTTCTTTACCCAACATGATTATAATGGCCTGTACCATGCATACTAGGGATAATTTAAAAAAAACTGTTCACAAAGAGTTCACTATTCTGTCCAGACCCCCCAGACACCAAGTCAGCCTTCCTCCACCCCTGAATCATCCAAGCCTGCAGATGATGGGCCACAGTTCCAGCCCATCCCAGAATCCCAGCGCAAGAACAAGAGACTCCGCCGGCTTGACCGCAACAAGGATAAGGATTTTAAGCCTTTCAATTATGAAGCCATTGCAGGTCAGTCTTTCTTGCCTGAGGATGAGGTTTTTTTTTTTTTTTGCTTCTGTAATTAAGATCATTTGCAATAACCTTTCTAAAGCAGATTTTTCATGATATTACTGTATATGACACCAAAAATCTGACCAAATCTACCTTAGATGTCCTTGGATTCCCATTCCCTACATCAATATCAATGCTATAAAATATTTACAGAAGACTGTTGTTTTCAACTTAGGACTCAACTTTCTGGTCAGTTCTCCACACACAAGCTATCTCTTTATTTAACCTATTTGGATTAAACTTACCAGCTATTTGGAATTTAATTCATTGTTGTAATTACAACTTTAGAATATGCAAATAAGCCTCATAACAGCGCTATTTTGCATATTCATATATGACAATTATATGATAATATATTATTGAGAATAATCCTTACTACTATTAAGCCTTTAAAAAAAAAATACTGTATTGTTTGTGGGAGTATATACTCAATTCACCTGAAAAATCCAGTTGAACTTAGGCCATTTGTCTCTAGTGTTTAATAACTGAAATCTGTGTCTTGCATTGTTGTTCTCAAGATTAAACAATCCATCTTATAAAGGAGTTTGTAACTGTAATTGTAACTGAAGTTTACAGCAGCTCTAGCAAACATACAAACACATGTACATATGTACTACTAGAACATTACATGTGCCAGAAATTTATAGACTATATCTAAACTGAAATATTACACTTTAAAAAACTTTATATATAAAGACTAATAATAAAATAAGTTTCATTTGGAGAGAGCTAAAGCTCATGCAGGAATAAAATGGGTAGTGTCTTGTCCATGGAGCAGATCAGATCGGTCCGTGCACCCTGATCATGATACCGGCCAACTGAGGTGCCTTGTTCGTATGGATCATCAATTTCTGATTTTGTTGCTCTATGGAGAAATGAGGGTACCATTGCCCCGTTAGTCAGCCACATTTCAGAGTTCCCTGTTCACGGTTACCGTAGCGGCTCGGGGCTCACAACACCGTACTTCGCCCTACAGGGCAATCCCTTACTTGTGCTGCTTCTTCCGCCCGCCACGTAGATGAGGGGTTGGACTTCTGGGTAGGCAGGAATAAAATAGACACTACATAAAACACTTGAGTATATGAGAGTGATATTTGGAAATACCTCTCTTTAGACCTTTTCTATCTTGTTCTAGAAGTTGTTGGAAGTAAGTGGTGTCATACTGACTGTATAGTTGGATTTAATTCAAAATAGGACAAGTGTTTTCATTCTTTTTTTAAAGAGTATAATTAATCTTTGTTGTTCTTGTCTCCCTAACTTTTCTTCTCATTATTGGTTTTTGTTGTGAGGTTAGATTGTTGAAATTGCTTTTTTATTATTTTCTCAGATAACCCAATCTAGCTATTGTGTTCATTACAAAGTAGATAATCCAATTTCTTGAATTTTCTTGCTTTCTAATCTTGTTTCTTATCCCCTTCTGTAAAGATTATACAAATTCCATGAGTTCATACTCCTTGAGCTGTTTTATGATAAGCAGTGGTATCTTCCAAAGGTCCTGTTTTGTGCATCTACTGCAAGCCAAAATGTGTTCTGAAGCTGCAGGTGCCAAGCTACATTTTGGGCAAGTGGGCTAGATTTTGTTGTTATTTTATAATCTTTACAATATAATGGAAGTTTTAACCCGTTGTTCACTGTTTCAGATTCCCCTGAGACAACAACCCATAAACAAACTCCAAAGAACAACAAGAAGAGAAAGAATGAATACGATCCTTTCAAGAATACAACAGAATTTAAGGTAAGTTATTTATAATTTCTTGTTTATTAAGTTGTTTACCTCAAATCTCTTGTTTACTGAATATTCTCTGCTATCTACAGTAGAACCTCTTTATAACAATAGCATAATTCTAAAGTGTAGCAAGTTTTAGCTATCACTATAACAACCACATTACAAGGTGTTATAGCAAGGGTATTGAAGCCAATGGTCCCTGTTAATTCCAGCTTTTTTACTCATCACCTTAAGAGCTAAGAGTTGTTTGCTAATGAAAATTTGGGGCTGGATTATTTATACAGGAATTACATTTACAGAGTAATTCTATTTATACAAATAAAAGAGGAGCTTCTTTTCCGTTTAATTGCTAGCTTTCGAACCTTGCGGTTCTTCAACAGGCGTGGCTAGTACAACAATACTAACTTTTTTTTTTTTGCTTCTTTTCCGTTTAATTGCTAGCTTTCGAACCTTGCGGTTCTTCAACAGGCGTGGCTAGTACAACAATACTAACAAGATAAAAGCGCGCTTGAGCCATTATATACAACATCCAAATTTACATACGAAGGGATATTTAAAAAATAATTAAAATAGAAATAAGAATTATGACTATAAAATATAAAACTATGCTAATAAAACTTAAAAATTATTAAAATTAGATAAAATTTGGGAAATACATTTATATACGCTAAAAGTTGGAAATGAACAATAAGCAGGGGTCCCTCCGACCAGGTTACACTATGAGGGTTATCTAGGGCGAACGCGGAACATATTTATTGCATTAAAACATGGTAGGCTTCAGGGAGATCTATTTTTCTGTTAATACTGTTGGTTTGAGTGGAGATGATGGATTCTAGAAATAACCTAATCTGCTTATTACGTATATGTTGATAGAGAATCTTAGGGTGGTCCAGATTAAACTTATGGCCTGTGTGTAATATATGTTGATATATAAGGGATTTAGGATCTCTATTATTTATATTGCGTTTATGTTCTGTCATCCTGATATACGCGGTTCTCCCAGTTTCGCCCACATAGGAGGCTGGGCAATCCTGGCAAGAAACCGCGTACACCGCGCCAGTGGAATGGATGGGGTTGTTAGGTTTATCTGCTTTGGTGATGGGATTCCTGAGCAGGGTTGCAATACTGGGAGGACTATTGTAAAATACCCGAATGCCGTAAGGGCGAAGAATTCTGGAGATGGCAATGGAGTCCGGGGAAAAAGGCAGGAGACAAGTGGCTCTATATACCGTGGTTGACTTTGGAGCAACAGGATCAAACGAATGTTTATCTATGAAATATCTGGGATATCCTGCAGAGGTCAAAAGGGAAATGATTCTGGATTTTTCTATGGTTTTGAATATGGGTAAAGAGCAATGTGTATATATTCTTTTAGTTAAGGTCCTAACTGTATTGATTTTATAGGCTATGGGACTATTGGAGGAGAAATGGGTATAGAGAGGTGGAATGGTCTTTTTGTGGAATACTGTTGTATGTAACTTGTGCGAGGTGCGGATAATCAGGATATCTAGAAAGGGTAAAACTAGGTCTATTTCAGATTCGTGTGTAAATTTAATATCTGCATGGAAAGTGTGTAGAGTATCAAGTATGTGTCGGAGCTTATTGGTTTTGGCTATGCAAAATATGTCATCTACATATCTCCTCCAATAATGAATGTCAGAAGGCAAGGTTTGGTTGATCCACCGGTCCAGGGATCCCATCACCACTTCAGATACTATGGATGAAAGTGGGCTGCCCATTGGGGTTCCTCTAATCTGTTTGTAGTATTGGTGGTTGAAAGTGAAAGTGCTGATGGAGAGACACAAGGTGGTCAGCTGTGTTATCTGGGCTATTACTTGCTTGTCAATATTGGCTGTTCTAAGAAAGGACTGAAGTTTGTCTGTAATGAGAGTGTGTGGAAGGGAGAGGTACAGGGAGGTGACATCGAATGAGAACATGGTATGTTGTGCCGGAGGTTGTATTTGAGCTATTTCTTGTATGAAACTAGGTGGGTGAGTGATATTGTACTTGTTGGGGTTGTTTTTCATGATGGGGGACAATAGATTAGATAGAAATTTAGCTAATAAATATGCCGGGGAGAGATGGTAAGCGATGATGGGTCGGAGTGGGACCCCTGGCTTGTGTATTTTCGGAGTGCCATACATATACGCATCGTGTCCCAAGGAACTAGTGAATTGAGCGTATTGTTCATTGGTGATGAGATTCGCCTTCTTCATGTTCCTGAGCGATGTCTTGAATGATTTAATCATGACGTCTTTTTCCTGTAGTGAAATATTTGTGAACGTGGAGCTGTCTGTAAGTATATTCATCATCTTTTCTTCATAATCCGATCGATTTAACAAAACCGTTTGGTTTCCCTTATCTGCCTTAGTAATGACCAGAAAACGTGTTAGTGTTAGTATTGTTGTACTAGCCACGCCTGTTGAAGAACCGCAAGGTTCGAAAGCTAGCAATTAAACGGAAAAGAAGCTCCTCGTGTAATCTTTTATTTGTATAAGTTTAACCAAATCTACAGAGTTCATTTATTCGTAAAAAGAGTAATTCTATATTACCTAATTTCTGGAGATGAATTTCTTTTTATTTTATTCAAGTACTCTCAACCTTTAGGGCTTCTACAGGAGAACTTTATGCAGTTAAACCTGTCTATAGCGCTCCCTCTTGGGACTCACCAAAATAGGGTGCTATAGACAGGGCACTTTTAATGTAAATCGCATCGTACTACGTATTTAAAGTCGGGCGCTATAGACAGGTTTAACTATAAATATTCTATGGAGGTGTGGTGGATAATGAGAGATAATGGTATATATTTCCTATAACACAAATGTCCATGTATACCTGCAGGTTCTAACCCACAATGTTTGCAGAGCGGCAAGAAGAAGAAGTTCAAGGGTGGACACAAGACAGCCGTGTTGAAATGATGGTATAATAATTGAACCATGTAAATTTGTAAATATATTTTTTTCACGCATACACCTAACCTGAGTGTAACTTTAAATTGTAATAAAACATATGTTTTTAGAAAAATCTGTTTGCTCCTTATTTGCTTACTAACATGTACTTTCACTGCCTATATTTCATAGTTACAAGATGAATGGTCCATTCACAAATAGGTCTATAGCGGCGGCCAGTTTTAAACCTTATTAATGTTTGTAAAACGATGTTTGACAATTATCCCGCAAATGTTTCTTTTGAACGAAAACTCAAAATTTATTTTAAGGAGAAATAACAATTATTTCTAACCTTAGGGATGAAGTATGAAAGGATGAATTGTGAAGAGTAATGATAAACGGGAAAAATAAAGTGTCCAGGGATGGGAATCGAACCCGCAGATGCCATGTCCACTAGGCTACCCTGGACATATTTTCCGTTCGTAAATATTATATAATGTTTCATCTTAATAAAGTTAAATGATGATTTTTTTTTTGCTTATTCCTAGTACATGCACAGGCCATGATAATCATGGTTGGTAGAAGTAGGCAACTACTTTTACAGTAAGTGCACCACGTGTCTACACACGTGAAAAGCAGTTAGACTTTGCACTTACAAATGTGTCAGAGCCCTGTTTGGTTACTTGCACTTAAATGATGAATACTTTCTCTATACTTAATGTTAATTTAAAAAAAACTGATTAGCAAATTGCTATGTGTGTTACACTTATTCTCTCTATATATGGTAGATGGCTCTTCTCTCTCCCTGCAATCTCATGATGACAAGGCAATTATTGCAACGTGTTTTTTAAATGGGTAATATATTAAATAATAGAATATACAGTTAAACCCTCTATAGCACCCCCTCTAAATAGTGCCTTCCTCTCTATAGCGCTCGATTTTAAATACGTAGTAGGATGCGATTCACATTAAAAGTGACCTGTCTATAGCCGCCCCTCTCTATAGCACCCTATTTTTGGGAGTCCCAAGAGGGGCCGCTATAGACAGGTTTAACTGTATATATATATGCTCCAGGAGCCTGGGTTTCCCTATAATATAGATAAGAAACACTTTTGATTAAAATGATATACACTCGTGGAAAAATCTTGAGGGAGTTGTACCTCGGTTGTATATCAGGATTCAGACAATAACTCTAAAAGACATTACAGTGACCTTTAATGTGAAGACACACAAGATAACCAAGTGTAAGCAAAATTGTCTTTGTCTCCTTCAAAAAAATAGGCGCCCAGATGCATCAAAGACGTTCGACTTCTTTAAATTGGAGCTTATTTTATATTTACATGAATGGCATGTCTATAATTCAACTCTGATCTGTTAAGATTTAGGACTTCATGTTTAGAAAGATTATTTTAAACTTAAATGGAGTAAGAAGGAAGGAAGAGTTCCACTCGGTGGAAGAGTGGTCTTAAACCGTTGGTTTTCGACCGCTACGACCTGTGTTCGATTACCTCATTGGGCACTTTTTTTCTGATTTAAAAAAAAAAAGCTCCAATGGCCTCCGATTCTTGCAAAAGTCCAACCCTACCAACGAGTGCAAGTAACCAAACAGGGTCTGGCACATTTTTAAGTGCAAAATTTTAACTGCTTTTCACATGTGTAGACATGTGGTGCACTTACAGTAAAAGCGGTTGCCATCTTCTACCCACCATGATTATTATGGCCTGTACCACGTGTACTAGGAATAAGCAAAAAATAAAAATTATAAATCCATTGTTGGTGTTGATTTTTTTTTTTTGGCACGATTGTTTATGTAAATATGGGTTTTCTTTCTTCACACTTTAAATCAGGTAGATAAAGCACAATTTGGATTATAGATTATAAAAACAAGGTTATAAGACCAAATCCAAATAAATAAATAGTGTGTGACATTTTGGTAACAGCGTTGTTACCATCTTCAGACAAAAGTACTGAATGAGAAATTTTACCACAGCATGTTTTTAAATAGTTACTGTTATCAAGTGTGTAAACAAGATAACAGATAATAATATATTTATCTGAGAAACACAGAATATTATTCTTAGAATTAAAAGTGGAAAAAAAAAATTGGGTTTTTTCCACTTTTAATTCTAAGAATAATATTCTGTGTTTCTCAGATAAATATCTTCTTCTTATCTGTTATCTTGTTTACACACTTGATAACAGTAACTATTTAAAAGCATGCTGTGGTAAAATTTCTCATTCAGTACTTTTGTCTGAAGATGGTAACAACGCTGTTACCGAAACGTCACACACTATTGTCGTCCCATTCAAGGTTTGTCCTCAAGGCTGATGTCTCCTTCTCTAAATCTCTTGAACCATTTTGAAGCTGTTCTACTATTGACTATTACTTTCCCTTCCACTTCGCATATTTCTTTTGCCATCAGGCTTGCAGTTAGCCCTTATTTTTATAGACATAAAGTCTTTGAATAATCTATTACCAAGATTCTTTCAGTGTTCTTTTGGGATAAGCAATTTTGATGTCTTGGATTGTTTCAAAGTGTTTCCCCCTTAGAAAGGTAGCCATGAACCGGAATAATGCATAATCAGATGGTGTATATCCGGGCTATAAGCAGGATTAGGTAGAACTTCAATATTCTGCAAATCCTTTATTCTATTCGCTGTTAACTTTGCTCGATGAGCTGGAGTATTTTCATGTTGCAGAAGTACTCTCCCTCGGTTGATCAAAGCAGAGTTTCGAGTCTTCAAAACTTCATATACTCATCCGAGTTGCTGAGTAGAGAACGGCATTAACTGCACGACCACCAGGAGCATGTTCGTAGTGTACACAATACCATCAATGTTCCACCATACAAACAACATCACTTTATGGTCAAAGCGATTCTGTTTAACTAAAGGTTTATCCTCTTTATCTTAGGTTACCCATTGTCTTCTTGTGTTGGGGTTACGAAGATAGATCCACTTTTCATCCCCAGTTACAATCCGCTTCCAAAGCCAAAGATCAGATTTTCTAACAATCTTTACAGATATCGACTCACCTCTGGGACTGAGCTATAGTCAGGTTGTGCGGATCTTGTCTTGGACGTTTGCTAACAAAGTGCAGCTTGTGCAGAGTTCGGTTGATCATATCTTTGGATAGTCCAAGTCTGGCTGACATTTCATACCTTTATTGTTGTGGGTTGTCCATCACCAGACATCATAGGGTCTCAATATCCGTCACATGTGGTCGTCCCATTCAAGGTTTGTCCTCAAGGCTGATGTCTCCTTCTCTAAATCTCTTGAACCATTTTGAAGCTGTTCTACTATTGACTATTACTTTCCCTTCCACTTCGCATATTTCTTTTGCCATCAGGTTTGCATTTAGCCCTTTTTTCCAAAAGAAGCGCAATAGTTCTCGGATCATTATTTTTTATCACACATTCTTTAGCTCTCTACAGAATACTGAAATATTATTCAAAACCCTTTTACGTTATTTCAATCATGTGGGCACACACATTGACTGTGGGACTGAACCTTTATTTATTTGAACTTTATTTATATTGGTATGTTGGATGCTATTATTTATAAATTCAATTATGCAAATTAATCCAAAATCTCTCTAAATTCAATTATTGTATTATAAAAAAATCTTTAATATGTAAATTCAAGCAGTCAGTAAAAATGTAAATTCATTGTGTTTATACTCTATCTGGTAGTTAAATAAGCTTAATTATAAAACTTAATAAACTAGTTTTTTATTAATCAAGTGGCAAAATGCTTCTCTATATTATCTATTGAACATTCAAGCCATTACAATTTGGTCCCTCGAGCCGGATAAATCAAGAATTAAAGTAATTTATTTATAATCAAATCTAATTTTAAAAATATTCAAGCAATTTCCAATAAAATCTTATTCAAGTCCAATAATCAAGTTCAAATAAAATTTCTGTCAAAAGGGGTAGAAAACAAATTACAGTAGAAACTCCATGAGAGGACACTCGCGCTAGAGGATACCTCTCTATACAAAGGACAGTTTTCATTGCCAAAATTACTATTATTAATATTTAGCAATTCTCCAGTAAGAGGACACCTCTCCCTAAAAGACACATTAGCTTTGCAATTAGGTGTCCTCTAAAGGAAGGTTCTACTGTACTATATAATTAAATACTAAATCTTGAAACAAAATTAATCTCTATTGTAGAATCCAAAATTCAACACACACAACATGCATTAAAACTCTTCAAAATCCATGTTAATAATCTAAAAGGTGATTTAAGTCAAACTTTCTTTGAATTAATAGATTCAGGTCTAACTGATCTCTTCCATATGAGGAATCTTCAAATGCCAAAGACTTTATTTTTTTATGTTTAAGTTTACAAATCTTTGCTTGATTTTAAAGATAATTCCAGTTGTAACATACTATAGCCAAAATTTCAGGCAATCTTGAAATCAACTAATCAAATCAAGTACACCATTAATCCAGCATCTAGAAAATGTTTTTTTTTTTTTCTAATCCATCAGTTGATTGCTTAAACCAACAGACCATGCTTTCCTTAGTATATTGATGACTTACTGGAGAATTTTGTAGATATCTTGTTTGTTTTGGCCACAGTACTGCAGGATGTGCTCTGGGGTTTCCTCACAAACCTAATATTTTGTGCATTTTAGGAAGTGTTTGGTTTTGCCTTCAAAGAATATTTGGTGGTATGCATGATGGGGTGGGGGGTGCTGTTGCTCTTGAAGAGTTGGGGCACTTTCAGTAGCAGTATGACTTTGTCCCTAATTTGAGTCCGCTCCTCACATGGAGACAGACACCTTTGTAGCAGCCTATTTTAGGGCAAACACTGCATGCGACCTGTAACCTTAGGTAGGGGCCCTTACTGGATGCTGTCAGCCAGGGCTAGCTGAACCCTTCTCTTGAAGGTAGATTACATCCACTTTGTGTTGTCAGCAAGAAGTAGGAGTTCAGTCAACAACTTCCAAGTGTACCATTTAAATTACATTGAAGAATCCTAATATATTGATGTTTGGGGTGACTAGCATATTTCTCGACCTTGTTCTCATCCCTGAAACATAGGTCATGTCAGCTTGCCCGGATGTGGTAGCATTTATATCAAAATTTAGTCCATAAGTCTCCATGATGGGGAGCTGCTGTTGTTGGTTGGCTATCCACGCATGGAGGTGACAGTCAGACTCGCCCTCCCCCTAAAATCTCTGAACATGATGAACATGTATTTCATACTAAAGCATTTATTTCTATGAAAAAAGCATTTATTGTTAAAAGGGTAACAGTTGACCTGCCAAATTTTTCAATTCAATCGACACTCTCTTCATTTAGAAAATTTGATATTAGCAGAGACCCAGAATTTTATATCACCCATAGACCTAATTATGGGTACAGACATTTTCATAGATATCAATCTAGGTCAGAAGACAGATTCCAATCATTCTCCTATAGCACCTAGGTTGGGTTGGCTTATTTCTGGGAAAATCAACTCAAGTATTAAGTCAAACACTTCAGTGGTCAATAACTGTACCACTGATCTTGATTCCAGCTTAAGAAAATTCTGGGAACTTGAAGATATTCTAATTTCTGAAAACCAGTTGGGTAAGAATGATGTCTGCGAAATCTTAAGTCAAACTTCAAAAGAGACAATGAAGGCAGATATTCAGTCAACCTCCATTTCAGGTTAACTCCCACTTTAGATGATTCAAGATCGCAAGCAATAAGAAGGTTTTTAAATTTGGAAAAAAAAAGCTACAAGCTACTCCAAATCTCAAATATCAATATACAGTTAAACCTAAATTAACACAAAGCAATAACGCGCCATCTATACATATAAAATGAAAGGATTTTAAAGCACGAATGTTTCTTTTATACATAATACAAACTTCTACTGTTCTTACTGCGATGAAAAAATATATTGGGAGGGCTTGGCTCATCAATGGTGAACCCTCCCAGCAGTTTCGCCAATTTAATCCACCAGACCGTTTCTCAGAGCTCTAATACTGTATTGGACGATGTCTATAGCACCCCCTCTTGGGACTCACCAAAATAGGGTGCTATAGAAAGGGGGTGCTATAGACAGGTCACTTTTAATGTAAATCACATCGTACTACGTATTTAAAATCGGGCGCTATAGAGAGGGAGGCTCTATTTAGAGGAGACGCTATAGACAGGTTTAACTGTATAAATTTTATGAGGGAGTACCAGGAACTCAATCATATGGAACTTGTACCGCTCGGAGAGTTTAAGAAACCATCCAGCCAATGTTTTTATTTACCACAAAATGGAGTTCTTAGAGAACAGAGCACAACAACTAAACTAAGAGTTGTGTTTGATGCTTCATCTAAAAGTACAAACAATCAGTCTTTAACTGATTTTATACATGACGCAGAATCTAGTCAACATATTACTCAGATTCAGAACATTTTCAATCGCAATCACCGCAGATATTGAGAAAATGTTTAGACAAATTAAACTGAATTCAAATGACTATCATAGAATTTTGTGGAGAGAGAATCCAGATGATCCACTATTGGAATGTCAACAGTCACTTATGGCGCTGCCCCATTTCTAGAAATCAGAACTATGCAACAACTAACTGAGGATGAAAATTCTAATTTATTTTCTGCCTCATCAATCATATTTAAAGATTTCTATGTTGATGACCTTATCTCAGGTGATCGTTCAATTCAAGAGGCTAAGACTTTGATCTCAGAATTATAATTTTTATTGAACAAGGGTGGATTCAAACTTTGAAAAATGGTCCTCCAATAAAGAAGTTATTTCCTCTATTCTACCGGAAATAATGAAACCAACTCAAAAGTACTTGAAGACGATTTTTCAATCAAAATTCTAGGACATGTCTGGAACAAAATTCAAGATACCTTCAATATTCAAGTCACTTCACTCTATTCTGAAGTAAAAACTAAAAGACACAACACACACAACTTCTGTCCACCTTAACCATTATAGCTCCGCCTTTGCCGGTCCCAAGCCCGGATGAAAAAGGAGGAGGGGAAGGAGTAACAAGCTCCTAACAAACCTAGACTCAGCTGGCCCGGCTGATAGTACCTTTTAAGGGCTCCTGATCCAGGGATACAGGATGAGCAGCGTCTGTACTCCATGTTAGGAGCAGCTGCACATGGTGTCTGTTCCTCATGTCAGAGGTGGCCATTTCTTTTGGAGCTAAGTCGGCCTGCCACTGAGTAGTGCTCCCAGTCTTAATGATATAGGCAGACGCATTATACTTCACCTACACCAAAAGTCTCAGGCTCTACAAGCTTGATACCCTAATATAATTGAGTGGAGATAAAGAAAGAAGAAGAGAGCCATCATTTTCAGAATTCCTATAGAAACTGAAGTCTTGAACTTACAAATCAAAAACTAAAAAAATAATCTTGGGAAAGATGGTCAAAGGAATATTTGAGCAACCTACAAGGCCGTAGAAATGGCGAGTCATAAGATAATATCCAAATAGGTCAACTAGTTTACCTCAAAGAAGATCGAATATCACCACTACACTGGCATTTGGCAAGAATTCAAGAAATCTTCCCAGGAAAGGAGAAGAATGACAGAGTAATCCAGATAAAGACTACGAGAGAAAGGAGTTTTCAAGAGACCCATTACCAAGCTGGTTTCATTTCCTTTCCAACATTGAAAATGTATTCCCTTGTAAAATATAATCACAATATTTTAAATCGACATTTATATTATCACTAGCCGAATGACCCGGGCAACGCCCGTGTTTTACCCGATTGAATGTTTTTATTCAAATACTATTTGTTACAATTATAAATTGTAATGTCACGTGCTCGCCGGCAGCCAACGGGCGCGCGCCGCCGGCAGAGGGGGGGGGGGGGGGGGGGGGGGGGGGGGGGGCATTACGTCACTCAAGGTTACCGTCGAGCCAAAGATGACACGTGATCGTAGCCGTCCAATAAAAGCAAACGGTGACAGAGTCGGCTGACGGATGGCCCATTGCCCTGGAAAGACGCTCGTGACTATATATAGTAATCATGCATTAGTGCGCCATCTGTTATGAAAATTTGAAACCATTATAGACGCGTGTGATTCTTTTAAAAATTAAACAATTTCTACTGCCCTTACTGCAATGGAAAAAATTAATGGAAGGGCCTGGCTCATCAGTGGTGAACCCTCCCAGCGGTTTCGCCACTGATGAGCCAGGCCCTCCCATTAATTTTTCCATTGCAGTAAGGGCAGTAGAAATTGTTTAATTTTAAAAAGAATCACACGCGTCTATAATGGTTTCGAATCTATATTATCAACTCCAATGTTTTCCTGAACATCTCTTCCCAGCCAGGGGAGTATGTTGGATTCTTCTTTTTAATAAATTTCTGAATTCAATTTTTTAATTCTGAAAATTAATCCAAAATCTATCTAAATTCAATTATTGTATTATAAAAAATACAGTTAAGCCTGTCTATAGCGCCCCCTCTAAATAGCGCCTCCCTCTCTATAGCGCCCGATTTTAAATACGTAGTCCGATGCGATTTACATCAAAAGTGACCTGTCTATAGCCCCCCCTCTATATAGCACCCTATTTTGGTGAGTCTCAAGAGGGGGCGCTATAGACAGGTTTAACTGTATTTTAATATGTTAATTCAAGCAGTTAGTCAAATGTAAATTTATTGTTTAAAAACCTCTCTTTCTGGTATCTAAAAATATATCTTAACTTAATTATAAAACTTGATAAACCAGTTTATTTATTGAACATTCAAGCCACTACAGGTAATTATTTAAATAATTTTATTTTATTTTGTGCTTCCTCTTTGGTAACTAACTTTTGATACAGCCTGGTATTTTAAGAAAATTAGAGCCAAAATATAGGTTTATATTTTTCAGCAATATAAGGCACTAAGTTGAAGATGATAATATTAATTAAATAATATACAATAGAACCCCTCCATAAGAGGACACGTGCTAGACGACACCTCTCTACAAAGGACAATTTTCATTTGAAAAATTACCATTTTTACTATTTGCAACTCTTCAGTAAGAGGACACCTCTCCCTAAAAGACACTTTGGCTCTGCAATTAGGTGTCCTTTACAGGTAGGTTCTACTGTATATTTTGGGTGCGCAAGTATGACTCTGCATTTTTTTCAGTTATAAAATCTAATGAATGGAAACTAAATCATTAAGACTTTTATTTAAAATAATTTCCATTGCTAGGTCAATATTCTCCCACAATTTAGGTAGTATATGGATGATATCATAAAAAAAAAAAGTTTAGCTTCTCGAGACAATTCATTCATCAAGCCAATTTTCAACTTCTCTTTGTGCCATCGACCGGAAGAGGTGATAATCCGATGGAGCAATGTCATGAGAGTACGGCAGGTGGGGTAAGACTTCCCATTTGAAGTCTTTTACCGATTGTGTGACATATGGCCAGCATGAAGCAGTATCAATTTGCCATGTCGTTGTCCCCATTCTGGTAATTTCACTGCGACTTCTTGGCGTAACTGTGTTAATTATTGTTGAGAGAGAGAGATAGCGATGAGCAGTGACGCCTGGTTGCAAGAGTTCGTAGTGAAGTATGCCGTGCTGATCCCACCAGATGCACAGAACTTCTTGCCGTGGATACTGGGTTTGGCGGTCAAGTTGTCGGCTGTCCTGGGCTTACCCATTATTTCTTGCGCTTCGGATTGTCAAAATACACCAAGTTTACATCCCCAGTCACATTACGATGAAGAAAAGACTTTCTTTGAAACCTTTCCAGCAGGATTTCAGATATTGTCCTTCGATTTTACCTTTTCTTTTCACTCAATTCGTGAGGCAACTATTTCCCTTCCTTCTGGATCTTACCATAAAAACGAAATGAAACAGTCTGTCGAGTGACGTTGAGAGAAGCCGCCAACTTCTCTTGTGTTTGAGCATCGTCTTCATCCAATAATGCCTGAAGTTCCTCATCCTTTAACTTTTTGGGCGGCTTTCCGTGATCCTTGTCGTTGAAGTCAAAATCTCGAGATTTGAATAGTTTAAACCACTCTTGACAGGTTCTTAATGAAGGAGCGTTGTTTCCATAGCCGCTATATAGAGCATTTGATGAGCTTCGGTTAGGCTTTTTCTGATGTTGAAGATGAAAAGCAAAGCTTTCCCCAAATGAGATTTTTAGGCACAAAATTATACATTTAAAGAGCTCAAAATAAAAATGCGCTGAATATTTTATATTAAGTATCACATATAAATAGCTAGCATTTAAGGCGCAGAAATCTATGCAAAACAAATCAATAGGTAAAAGTTTGTTTATGAAATTGATAATGAATTAAATAAAATTAAATATATACTAGATGAATGATCCAGTTTTTTTCCTTGAGTGGATTTTCAACCGAATGCATATAGAATAAAAAGCTGTTTTAAAAAATGAATTTTATATTCTTTATAAAAATTATATTTTATTTTTAGATCAAATATTTTAATAATAATCAGAAGTAAAAAAATTGCTAAAAAGGGCACCACTGGGGTGAAAAGAAACACGATCCTAATTGATTTAGTTCAATAATTTTATTTGGATTATCTATCAGTTTTATATTGGTTCATGTGTGGATTTTTTTTCTAAGATTTTATTGAATTTAAATGTTTCTTCAATTTAGTTTTATTTACATTTTGACTTTATTGTATTGGACACAACAACAACAACTTTATCATTTCTTCTTACTCTCTTCTTCTTCTTACTTATCTCCAACCATCATGACTGGGTGAAGTAGAATGCGTCTGCCTTTGTCATTAAGACTGGGAGCACTACTCAGTGGCAGGCCGAATTAGCTCCAAAAGAAATGGCCGCCTCTGACATGAGAAACAGACGCCATGTGCAGCCGCTCCTAACATGGAGCCCTTACAGGGAACTATCAGCCGGGCCAGCTGAGCCCAGGTTTGTTAGTGAGCTTAATACTGCTCCCCCTCCTCCTTTTTCATCCGGGCTTAGGACCGGCGAAGGCGGAGTTTCCTTTCTTACTTAACAAATTTCCTTCACAAACATACGAGGTGTGTTAAAAAAGTATCGCGACTTTTGAATTTTCGCGGGTTACGTATATTCGAATTTCGATCTTTTTGTGGCTTTATGTTGGCACTCATGTCTCTCACTTATGCCGACAAGCTCGGCCATTTTGAATGTTCACTTAATTGATGACAATTGCTTTGCTTGCAGGTGTTTTGGATCGTCAAGATTTTTACCTTTAAAAAAAAATGGATCAAAGAACCTGCATCAAATTTTATGTGAAAACGAAATTAAGTGCGCGGATGCATTCCGAATGTTGACTGTGGCATACGGAGAAGCTACCTTGGACCGAAGCAACATTTATCGGTGGTACAAAATGTTCTCAGAAGGCCGAGAAGATGTGAACGACGAAGAGCGTGCCGGACGCTCGAGCACTTCAACAACAGACGAAAAAATTAATGAAGTGGAGAAAATGATATTGGCCAATCGTCGAATCACCGTTAGAGAAGTTGCTGAGGACCTAAACATATCGATTGGCTCGTGCCATTCGATTTTTATCAATGATTTGGGCATGAGACGGGTCGCCGCGAAATTCGTACCAAAATTGCTCAATTGCAACCAAAAACAGCATCGCATGAACATTGCTAATGAGATGTTGGACTCTGTCCAGGACGACCCAAATTTGCTCCAGAGGGTCATAACTGGTGACGAAGCGTGGGTTTATGGTTATGACGTGGAAACCAAAGCTCAATCATCTCAATGGAAGCTGCCGCACAAACCAAGACCGAAAAAAGAGCGCCAAGTTCGGTCGAATGTGAAAGTTTTTCTGACAGTTTTCTTCGATTGCAGGGGCGTGGTGCATCATGAGTTCTTGCCACAGGGTAGAACGGTCAATAAGGAATATTACCTGCAAGTTATGCGCAATTTGCGCTAAGCAATCCGCCAGAAACGCCCGGATTTGTGGAAGAACAAAAATTGGCTTTTGCACCACGATAACGCCCTTCTCACACATCGTTGCTTGTGCGCGACATTTTGGCCAAAAACAACACACTAATGATGCCGCAGCCACCGTATTCCCCAGAACTGGCCCCCTGTGACTTTTTCTTGTTCCTTAAACTGAAGAGGCCCATGAAAGGACGACGTTACGCTACGCTTGACGAGATAAAGACGGCATCGAAGGAGGAGCCGAAAAAGATTTATAAAAATTATTTTTTGAAGTGCTTCGAAGATTGGAAAAACCGTTGGCACAAGTGTATAAAATATCATGGTGATTACTTTGAAGGGGACAAAATAGGTATTCATGAATAAATAAATAATTTTTGAAAAAACACAAAAGTCGCGATACTTTTTGAACACACCTCGTATAATCCATATAAGATTCCCGACAGCCATGAACCGGGATCGAATCCCGCGTTAACATTTTGTTTAATATATGAATAACCCACACATATTATTCATTGTTGTCAAATATCATAAACTAGGTTGCTATTTATGAGCGGTACCTAATAAAGTGATTTTGAAACAAAAACATATAATACAAAATTATTGAAAAACATGCAGAATATTTAGATTGCTATTTGGTGCTGCGATGTTTTACAGGCGGATAGTTGGAAAGAAATACGCGCGAAAGAAAAATGCATCGAAAGAAAAATATTATAACTATTAATTATAATTGGTTATGTGTATATAACTCAAATTTCTGGAGTGTAGATAATCGCGTTGATGGAATATAGAAAGAAGATACACTGATTTAATAATTTTATTACAACATCTACGGACAATGACTTTCCAGAATGGTTGCAAGGTTTTCCCATTATGTACTAAGTGCAATTCTCAACCCGCAACCCCAAAACACAACATTGACTGTATTGACGGAGAGTTTCTAAATAGTAAAAATGGTAATTTTGTAAATGAAAACTGTCCTTTGTAGAGAGGTGTCCTCTAGCGCGAGTGTCATCTCATGGAGGTTCTACTGTATAAGTAATACTGGGAGATGATTAGAGATTAGTTTGTGCAAGACCTTTGAGTATGTGCTTCGAGAAATATTTTTTATGTTCAGCGATATCAATGATATCTGGAGGTGAATCATGAGTGGGTTCATCGGGGTTGCTCACATCTCTATGTCCATGGCATCGATTGCGTTTTCGAACCTTCTCTCGCCTGGATTAGCGGCGGTAGAACCCCAGGCGGGGTGTTTGCAGTTTAGATCTCTTACTTAGTCAGCCACATTTCAGAGTTCCCTGTTCACGGTTACCGTAGCGGCTCGGGGCTCACAACACCGTACTTCGCCCTACAGGGCAGTCCCTTACTTGTGTTGCTTCTCCCACCCGCCACCAAGTGGAGGGGTTGGACTTCTGGGCAGAACAAGACACCACCACCACATGTATACACATGTAGAAATCGTTTAGAATATTGCACTTACAAGCCATAGCCTCGTTTGTTTACTTGCATTCACTGGTGGGGTTTGAATTTTGTAAATATTCCGGGGTTATTAAAGCCTTTTTTTTTTTCCTTCAGGAAACTTTTTTAACGCGGGATTTGATCCCTGGTCGTAGCAGCCGAAAATCAACGGTTCATATCATTCCTCCGCCAACCCCCATATTGTAGCAAAGTATTTAAAATGCAAAGTCTTACAAATGAAAACACCAAAACGCGAATGGTTCTTTTCACAAATAAATCAAACTTCTATTGTCCTTAATGCGATGAAAAAAATATTAGGAGGGCTTGGCTCATCAGTGATGAACCCTTTTCCATTTCAGTAAGGACAGTAGAAGTTTTATTTATTTGTGAAACATTCGCGTTTTGGTGTCTTCATTTGTACACTGCGTGACATTGAAAATGGAACACCAAGAAATAGTGGCCAGAAAGTGGTGAAACTCGGCAGACAGAGAAAGACAGGGACGAACAATAAGTGATCTTTATTTCAAAATGATAGTCATAATACAGAGCGAGAACGGCGTCGGCTTAGTAGCAAGTAGGACCACCGCGGACGGCGATGCACGCAGCAACACGTCTAGGTAGAGAGTCAATCAGAGTACGAATGGCGTCCTGAGGGATGGCTCTCCATTCCCTCTCAACCATTTGCCACAGTTCGTCTTCTGAACGCGGCTGTGGCAAGGCATGCAAACGGCGTCCAATGATGTCCCAGACGTGCTCGATTGGTGAGAGATCAGGAGAGTACGGTGGCCAGGGAAGCATCTGTACATCTTGCAGAGCTTGTTGGCTAATGCGAGCAGTGTGCGGTCGGGCGTTATCCTGCTGATAAAGGGCATTGGGTACCCCCTGAAGGTAGGGGAGTGTCACCGGTCGCAGCACATCATCAACGTATCGTTGGGCCGTCATAGTGCCCTGAATACGAAGTAAAGGTGACCTGGAATCATACGCGATTGCGCCCCAAACCATGATTCCACGTTGTCGCAAGGTGGGGCGTTCCACAATTGCTGCCGGATTGGACCTTTCTCCACGTCGACGCCACACGCGTACACGGCGACTATCACTGGACAAGCAGAAACGCGACTCATCTGAGAACACGACCCTGTGCCATTCCGTCATCCACGTCGATCTAGCCCGGCACCATTCCAAACGTTGGCGCCTATTCGGTGGGGTCAATGGCAGTCTTCTTAGCGGACGGCATGAGTGCAAGCCATTAGCAACCAATCGACGGGAAATGGTTCTGGTCGAGATGGAATGATCTAAGGTGTCTTGCACATGTTGCAGGATGGCGGTACAAGTGGCTTGTGGGGCCGCCACTGCTTGTCGAAGGATACGCCGATCAACACGTGCTGACGTCACTCTGGTTGCACCGACATTCCTATAAATTGCCACATTTCCTTGTTCCAACCATCTTCTCCACAGTCGGTGCACCGTGGACGCACCAAGGTGTGTATCAGCTGCGATTTGACGTATGGACCAACCTGCCCTTTTCAGTCCGATCCATGCCCCTCGTAAAAGCGTCTGTCTGCTTGAACTGCCTCCGTTTACGATGACCTGGCATCCTCTGTTATTACACGTGTCTTTTGACACAAGAACAAAATTTCTACAATGATTTTCCTTGAATAAATAACGACACGAATACTGTCCTTTCTTCAAGTTCCTTCCCTTATATCTTACTCCATGTGCGCACGAGAGCTGCGCATTTTACATCATTTGCATAACTCGGTTAGGCGCGTCTACCCTGAAATTTGCATAATTTTCTGGCCACTATTTCTTGGTGTTCCATTTTCAATGTCACGCAGTGTATTATATAGATGGCGCGTTATTGCTATGTATTAAAGTATTTATTATATTTTATATACATATTATTATTTATATTTTGCTACTCTAGAAACTTCGCCTCATTGCTTATCTTGTATTTTATAAATTTTAGTTGATGTTTGTGCCTTAAATAAATTGTCGTGTCATCTTGAAGTTTGTCTTTCCTAATTTTCTACGTTACATTTTGGTGGAGAAGCTGGGTAGATTACGCAAGAAAAACTGAAGATCGCCGAGAAGACCTTAAAGCCTTTGGTGCTGTGAATTACATTTACCAAGACTGACTCCAGGATTCCACCGCCGTGTCAAAGTCAAGGCTTCCCTACAAGAAGACGATGTTCCTATTGACGATACGACGCCGAAGCTGCTCTTCACGCCGCAAAAAAAAAAAAAAAAAAAAAAAAAGATGCGATGCTACTAGGGAAAAAGTTTCAAGACTAAGAGAATCCTTGGTAGAAGCACGTTAGATCCATGTCTGATAGCTCCTTAGTTTATTGAGGACTGTATTTTTGTTCCTTTATAAGGCTCCACTCTGCTGCTGCCTACCTCGTGTATTCCTATCAAGCCAACACACCAACACTATGAGACATACACCCTTTATTTGAACAACAAAACTATTTATAAAACGACACTTGAAGCTACACCGCATGAGTTTATTTTTAACGAAAATTAAAATTTTATTTCAAGGTGAAATATCGACTATTTCTAACCTTTTTTGATGAGGTATGAAAGGATGAATTATGAAGAGTAATGAAGAACGGAAAAATAAAAGTGTCCAGGGATGGGACACTTTTATTTTTCCGTTCTTCATTACTCTTGATAATTCATCCTTTCATACCTCATCAAAAAGGTTAGAAATAGTCGATATTTCACCTTGAAATAAAATTTTAATTTTCGTTAAAAAGAAACTCATGCTGTGTAGCTTCAAGTGCCGTTTTACAATCACAGGCCGCAGTGTATTATATTGTAAAACTATTTATACACCTTGGCCCGTGGTCAAAAGAATTAAAACAATAACTTATTTTACAAACAAAATTATGCAAAATAGGCATTATTAACAATTGATCTAGCCCCCCACAGAATATATAAAAATATTAATAACAAACAAATATTCAGATATATACATCTAATTCTCAACAATGTCAGTATCTATAATATTTTCAAGCTGTGGGTCACAGCTCCCATAGGAAAGGTGCTATGTAGCAAAGTATTAATTATATTTCATGTTTAGAATATTATTTTTTTTATATTTATGTATATTATTTATATTTTGCTACTATGGAAACTTCCCCAATTGATTCTCTTCTATTTTATAAATTTTAGTTGATGTTTGTGCCTTAAACAAATTGCCGTGTCATCCTGAAGTTTGTCTTTCTTAAATTTTCTACGTTACATTTTGGTGAAGATTCTTTATTCAACTATAAATACAAAGCTCGATGCCCCGCCAAGGACACTGGCGCCCAAAGGAAAGCAATACAAGAGAGAGAGAGAGGGAGAATCTATTTATATATCCAAAAATATATTGCACAAAGGCATTTACCATATTCTTTAAATTGGTTTCAAACAAGCATACCATATACATAGGTAATCTAATTTAAACACACCTCAAAATAAAGAAAAAAGGAAAAAATCATATATACAGCACATACAGTTACAATTATACCTAACACTTGAGATTATTTAAAAACTTTGATATAAATTTACAAAATCTATTGAATTCAATGTATGAGTCCCTGCTGGATATCAGTTCTCTTGGATCGGTACAGAGAATACCGTCACTGAGTCTGTAGTCTTGAAATGCTGGGCACTTAAGTAAAAGATGAGTAGAATCCTGAATGCGGCATCCACAAAAACAGCCCTGATCCTCCGATGCGCGGATGCTTTCCAGAAAACTCCCGAAATTACCATGGTTGGTTACAAATTGTGTGTTGTGGAAATTAGGGCGAACATAATTTGGAATGCCCCGGTTGAAAAAACTTGTAAATGTCTCGTTTGTATTATTCAGTAAGAGAAACATTCTTTCGTCTATATAGGATTTAATTATAAAGGGAATATCGATGTTGTATTTTTGCTTGTCCTCGAACGATAAGTTATTCAAGTCAAATTTCATATTTTTTGCTTCAAGGTAATCTGCAATCAATGGAGTTTTAGCCAAACTGTGAACACAGTTGTACGAAGTTGTCTTGTAAGCTTGTATGCTCCATATTAATATCTGATATTGCATTCCACTCGATATCTCTATAGAGGCTCACATAGAATATTTAAAAACTTTGAAAACGGGCCACTACGAATCACGCCCAAGTCCTTCCTTTTTACCCTATCCCCCATTACGGAAGATGATCTATTTTACCAAATCACTACAACTAAATGTCACCACCATTTACACAGACGGATCCCAATCATCAGAAGGAGTTGGGGCTGGAGTCATCCTACCACCTCCTCTACAAACCATACAACTTAAACTCCACCAGGAGTGCTCAGCGTTCCAAGCTGAACTGCTTGCCATTCTCTACGCAACAAAAATAACCATGAATTTCCCGAAAGAACACTTCATCATTGCCTCAGACTGCCAATCAGCTCTATCAGCCATATGTAGGTCTTGGCCCCCAAGAACACAACTAATTGCGGAAATAATCTACAACCTGCATTTTTCACCAAATGTGCAACTCTGCTGGATTAAAGGCCACAGCGGTATTCCAGGAAATGAACTGGCGGATCAGGCGGCAAAGGCTGCAGCACATTCTAATCTGCCACTATCCTTTACCACCCTCCCAAAGAGCGTCGCGCGAGGTAAAAAAGAACAGATAGCGCTCAAAATGTGGACAGACCTCTACATCCAAGATTACTCCACCAGAAATCTACGAAGATTTGCTGCTAGCTCAAAACTACTCCTCCAAATGCTTCGAAACATCAAGCATGGATCTACTTCCACAACAATCCTGACCGGACATGGCTACATTCAGGCAGACCTTGCAACGGTATCGAAAGAAGACCCAACTTGCCCCCACTGCCAAGATGAAGACCAAACCGTAGACCACCTCCTCTTCACTTGCCCAACCTTCCAATACCAAAGATTCCAGACAGCCACTCTCCTAGGTATCACCAACATATGTCCAGCATCCCTAGAAAATCTACCAAGAAAGAAATCTGCCTGGCAACACCTCATTAATTGGACTTCCACTGGCATTGTACATAAATCCAAGAAGACTTAGGTCAGAAGGACATCCCGGGTATTTGGCGACTTCTGTACGCTCCAGGAACCTGGGTTACTTAAATAAATAAATAATAAATTGCATTGAGTTTAATTTTTGTATCGATTTTTTATTTAAAAATTTGAACCATATTTCTGATCCATATGTTAAAGTTGATCTGAATAAAGATTTATACAATGTAATTCTTTTATGGGAGCTCAGACCCCATGATTTGCTGCAAAGAGAGAATAGAATTTTTTTTATTCTTTGAGTTCTGCTCACTATTTCCTCTATATGAAAAGCAAAATTCAATTTATTTTTTCTTCTATGATTTGCAATTGTTATTCCTAAAATTTTTATTTTTTGTACTGGTGAAATTAATCCACTCTTAAATTTAACTGGGATCTTCTCTTTATTATGCAAATATAAAATGTTTGTTTTTTCGCGGAACTGATTTTTAACTTGTTCTTAATACACCATAATTCGATAGTATTTAATGCTTCCTCTATATCTATTTTTAGTGATGTTAGATCTTTATTCCAGCATATTACCGATATATCATACGCATAACAAATCAACTCACAATTGGGCACCTGAAAATTCATCAGCAAATCATTCAGTAAAATTGTCCATAGAAGTGGAGAAAGCGGACCGCCCTGAGGACACCCCTTGGTAATTGTCCATGAAGTTGTTAAATTGTCGTAACTGAAAGAAATGGTCCTGGAATTTAAATATGATTGTAGAATTTTGATCAATTTTTCCGGTAAATATTATCTGAGTCTATTCTTTTGATGATCGCTGGCCACCAGGCATTATCAAAAGCCCCCGAGATATCTATTGTAACTAGTGCAAACAGTTCTTTTTGTTTATGCTCCATTACTACATCGATTATAGCATTCAAAGCAGTGATAGTTGACTTAGACTTGATAAATCCGTGCTGCCTCGGGCTTAACAGATTGTTTTGAATATAAAATTCATATTTTTTATTTTTGAGAATTTTTTCAAGAATCTTTGAAAAATTTGATAATAAAGATATCGGACGGTAGCTTTTAGCTGATTCATAATTGGTTTTGCCGGGTTTGGCTATTATTTTGAGTGCTTCTGTTTTCCATTTTTTTTGGAAGTATCCTATTTGAATACATTTATTAAATATTGAGTGTAAAATCGGAAGTATTAATTGAAAATCATTCTTTATCATATTATACCTAATATAGTCTGGACCAGGAGATTTATTTACATTAATTTTGTCGATTAGCTCTTCTATTTCTTTCTTATGAATATTGCATGAGTTGGAGTTTGTAAAATTCGGTGTATAGTTCCTTATTGATGTATGGTGAGCAGTATCCGATATAGTTGTATCATCAGGAATTAATTCATTAACCAGATATTTTATTAGAGTTTCTTTAGAATCTACTGGTGCATGTTCAATTATTGGTAATCCCTTTTGTTGATTAGAGGAACTCAGTTTTTTTAAGGTTTTATAGGCGTTTCCAAACGGATTATTAGATCCATTTTCTTCTATAAAATTCCGCCAACTATTCCTCTTAGCTTTTCTGATACTATTTTTATATTTATTTCTGACAGACTTATATTCATTAACACTAATTGCTTTATGATGAAAGTATAGATTTCTCACATAATGAAAGTACTTTTTCTTTTGTTCTAATTCTTTGTTCCACCACTTGATCCCGGTATCGAAAGTGAAGTTGGAAGATTTCACCTCCAGAGATTGATATGCAGCTTCCTGAATTATATCCGTTAGCCTGTCAACTACCATGTCAATATCAGTGTCTTTTTCGACCTTTTTTATATCGTTTTTCAATCTTCTTACTTCTTGTTTAGAAATTGTATTTGAAAACAGTGACCAATCTGCTTTCTTTTCACCAAATTTCCATGTAGATTTTTGTTGATTGTTTATAATATCTAAGTTAACATTGATATCAAATGAAACTGTCACATGGTCGGAAATATTGGTTAATTCAAAAGTTTGCCAATTGTTCACCAGTTTCAATGAACGTCTATTTGAAATAATGAGATCTATTATGCTTTTATTACGACAGGTAGGAGTTTTGTTATTGTGAATATAAAGATTATGTTCATTAATAATAGGTTGAATTTTATATCCGTTAGAGTTTGTAATTCTATCGAACCAAACCGGGTGACGGGAATTAAAATCTCCACAGAGGACTAGGGGAGTACTCTCGAAGGTAGCTATCAGATTCTTTAAAAAGTTCAAATGTTCGTCATCGCATTTATTTGGAGGAATATAAAAATTTACTATTATCGTCCTAGATTTAGGTGTATTAATAGAGATTGATGTACAAAATTGATTTGTGAAACCCTCTAACTTCCTATATTATATATTTTTATTAAATATAACCGTTGCAGTATAAATGTTTTCTTATGAGGAACAATGTACTATATGTGCGCGAGTCCATATCGAACACGACCTTTCTATTTAAAACATAAGGCTCTTGAAGAAGGAGAATATCAGGAGGATTGTCTCTAATAGAGCTTCTGAGTTCGGAAGTTGCAATTATACTTTTCCTAATATTCTGTTGTATAAATTTAAATTTTCCTCTGGTTAAATTTTTACTTCTTTCATAGTGGACATTTATGCAAAACGCTTATGAAAATTTCATATAAGAATATTTCAGTTCTATTCTTCTTCCAAATCATAAAAATATTGGGTTCTATCTATGATTCTATCTAATTGTATTTTGTAAAGTGGTCAATCCGTCCCATTAACCCTGTGATTTGTTTGTTTATTTCTGAAAATTGGGTGTTTAGAACAGTTGTGACAACTCAGTTCATTCGAACAGGAATGGGTTCCATGGACCCCACAGATATTACAGATTTTCTCATTTGTGCAGTCTTTAAGCTTATGGTTTGGATTGTATTGAAAGCATTTTTGACATTGTTTTACCAAGACCTTATCTTGAATATGGCAACGTTCTAAATCAGTGTGAAGAGTATTGTTATTTTTCTTAATTATTTGATATGCCTTTGGTGAAAGTCTTAAAACTATGTTTTGTGTAGCAGTATTTGATTTCATTATAAACAGCATCCTTATTTCGTCCTCCATTCCCCTTAATTCTGGATTCATGTTACAGATTGTCTTTACAAATGTTATTGTGTCCGTTATTTTAGAAGCATTTTTAACCACAACCGTTGGATCTCTTTTCCTAGGAATATATATTTTACTTATTGCCTTTAACTCTTCCGATTTTCCCAATTCCCCCTGAAGAGCATTCAATTCTACTTGCGATGGCGATTTTATTACTACTGCGTTCCGTGTATTGAAAATTTTATTAATTTTAATGTTCCCACCGTCTTCCCTTATTTTCTTTATGGTTCTAGAGATAGCTTGAGAAACATTAGATATAGATTCATTGTGATGCTGGGTAGATTAGGGAAGACAAACTGAGGATCGTCGAGAAGACCTTGAAGCCTTGGGTGCTGTGATTTACATTTTCCAAGACTGACTCCAGGAATCCACTGCCGTTTCAAAGTCAAGGCTTCTCTACCTATTGTATTTTATGAATTTTAGTTGATGCTTGTACCTTAAATAAATTGCTGTGTCATCCTGAAGTTTGTCTTGCAATGATATGCAAATCTAATTGTGGTATTGATTAGGACTTGACTCTTTTGGGTCGAATTTAAAATATGGTATCTAGGAGTTAGTCCAATCTACATGAATAGTATTGTATCACTGAGTATCTAAAATGGATCATGTAATATAGGAGAAAAGAAAGGAAATGACAGCAATGTAAGATTTTATTTTTTATTTGGCATTTATTACCAGTTGCAAATAAGACACGCTATATCCTATCTGGGTAATTGCTCGGGAAACTATTTAAAATAATTCATATTGTAGTAGAGTAGGTAACAAAATTATCAAAAATAAAATAAACAATTAAGAAAAAGAGCATTAAATAAATAAGCAACAACATAAGCAGATAGACGTAACCATAAGGTAGATATTTACAATATGTTAAGCAATGATGGAAGTTGATTTAATAAAGTTATATGTAATAATTAGTATTGTGGAGAGAGAAAGTTGATAGAGTGGAGCTATTTACAATGAGTTATATTCTATTAAAATTAATTGATAATTAAATAAATATATTTACATTTTGTATTTATACTTTTAAGTAGAGTCCTCCCAATATCTTATAATCATGATAACAGAATGTTTCCCAACCCCAGCTGAAACACAAAAAAGTTAATACAAGAAGAAAGCTATAGGAATAAAACGGAATACTGGAACACTCGGAAAAGAGCCCTTGAAACCTCTTCTTTATAAAAAAAAACATTGATAAATATTTAATCAATAATTTGTGATTTGGATTATTAAAAAAAATAATTAAAAACGAAAAATTGAAGAAATCTTTCGCTTTATGATTACCCGCTTTTATCAATAATTTGTGAAGAATTAAAAACAATATAACACACAATTAATATAGTTTTTAAAAATTACTATTAAAACCTTACATTTAAATTGTGTTAATTCCTATTGGAAGGTTTTTGTATTGGGAATATGGGAACATAAAAACTGTGTAATTACATGAACAATCGGCTCTGTCAAATGGCGAAGGCCAAAGAACCCCCATAGCTAAATAAAGGAAATCCTCATTTAAGTTTAACTGGACGAAACCTACGCTTGGCTTCAACGCTACTGGTTTTACAGCTCGCGTGTACCTTGGCTATTGTAGATTCAATGTCCTACTTGTATAGCTAGCTATAAACCTGGGGGTTGAAGGTTCCGTATAATCATATACCAGGTCGAGTTGACCCTATCAGAATTATATATGGGCAATATATTCGGTTATAGAAATAAATGAGAAAAAAAGTTCCTTAAAATGTCAGTTGGAATATTAGCTATTTTCGTAATGTGTGTAACATGCTTTGTATTTCACATCCCTGTACAATTTTATTTTAATTTTCAGTTCATCATTACTCTTCACAATTCATCCTTTCATATTTCATCCCTAAGGTTAGAAATAGCGTATTTCTCCTTAAAATGTAATTACGATTTTTCGTTCAAAAGAAACATTTGCGGTAAAATTTGTCGAACGTTCTACAATCATAAGCCGCATTATATTGTATTATGATTTGTATTTATTTATGTAAATATTTAATTATTCTTAGATTTTTCTTTATAGTTAGGCAGTCGGTAACACTGTACTTTTTTCTCCAATTTTTGCAAAAGATTTTTTTTTGTTTATATATTATGGTTAAACTTGTTATAATTAAATTAAATATTAAAACACAAAGTATTGTGACTATCTCTTATTTCTAAATAGGAAACGGTCACAATGTGTATGTTTGTCATTTTCTAAGTTTATTTTAAGCAAGAAAGAAAAGTAGCAAAAATAGTCAGAACATGAGAAACCATCTGAGCAAATATTTATTATATTTTATCAGTGGATCAAAACTTTTTACATGAACCCTAATTCTGTTCAATTTAGGATATATATTGAAAAATGGACATGAAAACGGTTAAAAATAAACTCGCACGAAATCGGTTGAATTCGGGAAATAAAGAGTAAATGGTTAACGTTACAGATTGGAAATATACCGAAATCTTCTGGAAACCGGAAAATAAATAAAAAGTTCGAAATATTTTCAAATAAACTTGAAATTGATCCGTATAAAATAAAAAACATGGCTATAGTAGGTTGGAAATAAGCCCCAAAACGGATAAATTCAGAAAATAGAAGAAAAAATCCATAATCAGTATTATCAATCAATATTCCATTTAAATCCCTCTGTGAAGCCATACATACCATATTTTGATGGGAGAGATGAAAAAACCGATGTTATTACGGCACGCTTATTTTGCACTGCACAAACATTGCATTGAATCAAATCTACAATGCAATGCGTATACAATGCACTAAAGCAGAGTCGTTCACTTGGAGGTATCTCCTAGACCGTAGATGTAGTCAGTCTTCTAAACACACAAACAACGTTAGAACCTCGGCTTTTCTGTAAATATACAACTAAGGCAACAAATTACATACTGGCATAAGAAGCCACAACTATTTTACTAATGGTACAAAGTAGCTTTCGGGCTAGCTTCTTCTCAGCAAACTAAAACCTATAAAAAGGGTAATGGAGAGAGATTATAAAGACATCTCTATGCAAATATAGGACATAATAATTTAAGAATTTATATTATGATGCATTAGCGCGCCATCTGTTATAAAAATTCGAAACTAATATAGACGGGAAAGTTCTTTTGGAAATTAAAAAAATTCTACTGTCCTTACTGCAATTGAATTATTCACCACAGATGAGCCAGGCCCTTCCATTAATTTTTCCATTGCAGTAAGGACAGTAGAAATTGTTTAATTTCAAAAAGAATCTTACGCATTTATAATACTGTAGTTTCGAATTTAAGAATTTACATAATTGAAAATATTTGAAGAACAAACTATGAAAAGTTTGATGAACTTAGTGAAGAGAGAAATGGCCAGATTATTGTTATAGATATGAATATCAATATGCATATACATATATTAAAAGGGTAAGCATTAAGATTTATGATTTATATAGTTTGTTGAGGAAGGGTTTGCCCGAAAGTTACTTCATACAATTAAATTTTAAAAAATTACGGTGTCTAATGCCTTTTTGTAATTTGTCGAAATCCGCAAACCTGTGATAATGAATAAGGCAACACATTTATAGGAGAATCACTCATTTGACTAGATACCATTAAGATCAACACTTCTTTTATCAACATCTTTCATCTGTAGGACCGACAGCTTTAATTATCAAGCTTGCTAAAACTTAGACATCTGAAACTAAGGCATCTTGGAAGGAATCAAACACTTGGCGAGGTACCTGTAGAATCAACAGCCTTCATTATCAACCTCATTAAAACTTCGACATCTGTAACTAAGGCACCTTAAAAGAGGGAATCAAACACTTCGAGAGGTACCTGTAGAATCAACAGCCTTCATTATCAACCTCATTAAAACTTCGACATCTGAAACTAAGGCATCTTGGAAGGAATCAAACACTTGGCGAGGTACCTGTAGAATCAACAGCCTTCATTATCAACCTCATTAAAACTTCGACATCTGTAACTAAGGCACCTTGGAAGGGAATCTAACACTTGGCGAGGTACCTGTAGAATCAATAGCCTTCATTATCAACCTCATCAAAACTTCGACATCTGTAACTAAGGCACCTCGGAAGGGAATCTAACACTTGGCGACGTACCTGTAGAATCAACAGCCTTCATTATCAACCTCATTAAAACTTCGACATCTGTAACTAAGGCACCTTGGAAGGGAATCTAACACTTGGCGAGGTACCTGTAGAATCAACAGCCTTCATTATCAACCTCATCAAAACTTCGACATCTGTAACTAAGGCACCTTGGAAGAGAATCAAACACTTGGCGAGGTACCTGTAGAATCAACAGCCTTCATTATCAACCTCATTAAAACTTCGACATCTGTAACTAAGGTACCTTGGAAAAGGAATCAAACACTTGGCGAGGTACCTGTAGAATCAACAGCCTTCATTATCAACCTCATTAAAACTTCGACATCTGTAACTAAGGCACCTTGGAAGGGAATCTAACACTTGGCGAGGTACCTGTAGAATCAACAGCCTTCATTATCAACCTCATCAAAACTTCGACATCTGTAACTAAGGCACCTTGTAAGGGAATCTAGCACTTGGCGAGGTACCTGTAGAATCAACAGCCTTCATTATCAACCTCATTAAAACTTCGAAATCTGTAACTAAGGCACCTTGGAAGGGAATCTAATACTTGGCGAGGTACCTGTAGAATCAACAGCCTTCATTATCAATCTCATTAAAACTTCGACATCTGTAACTAAGGTACCTTAAAAGAGGGAATCAAACACTTCGAGAGGTACCTGTAGAATCAACAGTCTTCATTATCAACCTCATTAAAACTTCGAAATCTGTAACTAAGGCACCTTGGAAGGGAATCAAACACTTGGCGAGGTACCTGTAGAATCAACAGCCTTCATTATCAACTTCATTAAAACTTCGAAATCTGTAACTAAGGCATCTTGGAAGGGAATCAAATACTTGGACATCTGTAACTAAAGCATAGGGCAATCAAACACTTGCCAAGATACTTGTATTTCATTCTCAATCATGGTAAAACCTCGAAATTGTGTAATTAAGACAACTTATAAAGGAATCAAACACTCAACGATGTATCTGTAGGACCAATAAACTGCCAAGAAGAGAAGCAAACAGATCCTGGAGGCTGTCTGTGGCAAACATCAACAGGATATTTTGAAATCTTTTAATAGATTGTTTATAGCAATAAATTGAGCAAAAACAAATTGGGATTATTGGGAAAGGGTTTTCATTCGCAACATACCATATCAGAAATACATATATTGATGTGATTTAAGCGAACCTTCTATAAGCACGAGTCTACGCTATAGACAGGACAAATATTAGGTGCTCGTAAATATAAGAAAGTAAATAATAAATTAAAAACACAATACAAAATATATCTATGTTAAAATGTATGTACTCTGTAAAAAAGAGTCGCTTCGGGCCTCACAAGTGGTTTCACCAGACTGTGTTTGAAAGAATTAAACATGGTAGATGCTCTGCGCCACTTGGATGCACATGTACATTATATTTTCACATGATCAGCATATTTGGCCTTAAATACTCATTTCTTGATTTCTCAGAAAGCCTCTTAGGCCAAATATTTGGTGTTTGAGGTACAAATACCTTAAAAATTGGAAACATTTGGAAATAAGACCTTAATGAGAAAAAAATAAAAGCCCCCTTTTAAATAAGAAATTCAATAATATGAATAACCTACAAATTGAAACTATAAATGATCATACAGTAGAACCTCCCTTTAGCGGACACCTCTCCACAAAGGACAGTTTTCATTTGCAAAATTACCATTTTTATTATTTAGCAACTCTCTGGTAAGAGGACACTTCTCCCTAAAGTACACTTTGGCTCTGCAATTAGGTGTCCTTTACAGGGAGGTTGTTCTACTGTATTAGAAAGTATTAATGAAATTTTCTACGAATTTAAACTACAAAACCAAACTTTACAAAAACCTTCTACTATAATAAAAAAGGACCACAGACCAATACAAGTTTTATATAGATTCAAGAAAAATAATGAATAATATGGAAACATTGTTCTAGCAAGATAATTCTCTCACATTCCTGATAGAAACACAAGATGGTACAGATCGGGTTAAAAATACAGTTTGTAAAAAATAGTTAATGTATAAATATGTGTGCGTGTGAAAAAAATAAAAAAATAAAAATAAAAAAGGTCAGGTGTTGGTATTAAAATCAAAGAAGGCATATCCTGACCAGGAGCACATGAGCTTTTTAGATGGCAGAGTGCCATCTAGTGGAAAAGAAATCAACTAAACGTTGATATAACCTGTTTCCTGATATTTGGCCAACCAATTTTCTTGATAAATCAAGAAAAGCCATCCAAGAAAACGTTTCGCTTTGTTGGCGCTCGTCAGCGTGGAGCAGGCTGTACCGCTGCGACCAAAAATGTTTTGGTACCAGAGGCTTCCTGAGAAACCAATAAATGGGCATTTAAAACCAAATGAGCCCCTATATAAATATAAATATTCGTTGTACACATCTATTAACTAGGTTGTTCTTGGTAAGCGGCACCTAATAAAGTTTCAAACTGGAACTCTTTGAGGTACATCCTGCACTACCTTGACGAGGGACAACAGCCCGAAACGCATTCATGGTTGGCTTTTTCTTTATTTATCAAGAAAATAGGTTGGACAAATATCTTGTAACAAGCCTAAATAAACGTTTAATTGATTTTTATTCCAGTAGATGGCACTCTGCCATATAAAATGCTCGTGAGCGATCAGAATATGCCTTTTTTGTTTTTAAACAATTCTCTTTCATAAAATCGCAGCTAAACTTGAGTTGAAAACTTCTCGACTTAAAAGATGATAATCAAAATGAGAGAGGAACTTTTTGCAACGAATATTTTCAATTTTAAAAATGTGTTTATGAGTAACAATCTCTATATCTTTTAATTCGTATTAAAACTCCGAATTTATCAGTTTCTATATCAAAAACATCATATTTCAAGTTTATATATAAAAAGAGCTTACTTGTATCTGTAAAGGAAAAAAAAACCAATATTTTCTTCAAAATATTTCACTGTGCAATAAATTGATGAAGAGAGAGCAATATTTCGAAATATTTTGAGAAAAAAAATGTTTTCTTTTTTTTTTCTTTACAGATCCAGGTACGCCCTTTTATATAAACCTTTTTGATGGATCGACTTTTGACTCAAATCGTATTTAGAGCTTTCTACGTGTAAAGTGGGGGTATCTCTAGAATTTAAAATAACGATTTCAAACTTTGAAACGATTTCAAAGGCCACCGATTGTGGTAGGTATCCTATTTCTCAGTTTCTGTTTCAGAAAGCGAAAAGTACAAAAATCCATGAGCGTCAAATCTGGAAACTTAGAAGCTATGTGTATGAGCGGTATACATGAAGGTTCTGTCTCAATGTGTTTCTGCTCTGGAAATTCTAATATAGAACGAGATGTAGGGCTCGGTGGAGTTGTTTTACTTTCCAACCTGTAAAAATTGACATTTCATTATTAAAAAGAGAGAAAAAAAACTAAGATTGATTTACATTCCAATTTTAATTTTTATATCTATGTCTACTTTACAAAGCTAGATTGCCGTTATAGTAGAATTCTGATACAATCATAAGTATCTGCTTTTCACATGTGTAGACATGTGGTGCACAACAGTAAAAGCAGTCGCCTACTTCTACCCACCATGATTATCATGGGGAGAGAAGTCCGACCACACCTCCCTGCGGTCCCCCCTGGACCCTTGGAATATTTGACCAAATTCTGGTTCGTTTTCCAAGGTGACTAACATGGCAACGGCACCCATTTTCCAATGAAGAGCAAAATAGAGGACATTGCTGCTGCTGCTGTGATAGAGATGTATGGAGACATCTGAGGCTCTTCATTGGACACGACAACAACAACATGATTATCATGGCCTGTACCACGTGAACTAGGGATAAGAAAAAAAAAAGGTTCGAGTAGAAAGATTTCTTTGACTTGCCTAATTCAATTTTTAACACTAGAATTTTGCCATTAAATTAAAATAGCTTTTGGCTGATTGAAGTCGCTGAGATAACCCAGTCTTAATTGAGTGTCTCATCATCAGCACTGACTATCATCAGCAAAATATTTCATACAGTTTTCTGCTCGCTGTATCTTCTTTTCGGAAATTTTTAAAATCAAGTGCACATTCAAGACCTTTTTTTATTTTTAAAGCAAGATGAAGCTTAAAGGTTGAATTGGCAATTAAAAGGACTTTTTTTGTCAATAATGTAATCTTCCTTTGTGGTGTATGGTTTTCTTTGGTCGCATTGATTGTTTATGTGCATGTTGTGTGTATTGGTGACAATGTTTGTAATGTGGCGTTTTAACTTCCCCGGCTTTTTTCTAAATTCACTATAAAACCATTTTGTTTTCCTTTATTATATTGCTTATGGCGATTTTTTATGTCAATATTTGTTGATCTTATAATTTAGGGAAAATATAAATTATTTTCTGAAGCACTAATTTTGATGAATTCGATTTTAGATAAAGAAAGAATGCTTTGCTAACTCACATGGGCTACAGCTTCATAAAATATAAGGTTGTCCCAAAAGTTCGTGTTTTTCTTAAAACATTGTTTTTTTTATTACTTGGTGAATAATATTATTACGGCGAATACATAATAATACATAATACAATTACTTTATACATAAATACAAAGACATTATACATAAAGGCGAATAACATTGGTATTTCAATTTTTTTGCAAGTGTTTACGAACTTTTGGGACAACCTTGTAATCATTTCAAACTCTAAACTCTCGCTGTATACCATAGATGGCTTATAGAACGACGTTTAATAAGTTTTACCCCAAATGTTTCTTTTTTTTACAGAACGAAAAATCGTAATTTTAATTAATTTAAAGAGAAATAACGACTATCCTTAGCTATAGATGGTTTATGTTAGAAAGCTTGAGCTACAGCCTCTAAATCCACAGTTTGAAGGTCTTTTAGATAAAACTTAGCTTCAAGGTTGAAATGACCATTTGAGAAATTTATGGGACATCCTGTCGCAATGCTTGGACGAAAGTATTAATCTTATAGAGGACTACAGAGAAGCTATTTAAAATATTCTTTCGTAGTTACACGTTTTAGAATAACCATTCGCCTGTGCTACCCGTTTACACCCTTCCGCCAATTTAAGGCTGTAGGATAGGGTTTTGGAAAGGATGTATATGCTAGATACATTTGATAAATTCACATGAGGTTCAATAGTACATGACATATTTCGTATAAAACATCATACTCATAAGAAATCTGGTTTAAATTAGCTCGCAAGTGAGTATCATAGACTCGATAAATCACGTATAAGTTAGCCCACAATGGAATAAGCGAGAGAGATATTTTGAATAAAATGTCTCATAGACTTTAAATTTGGTAAACGTTATCTCTCTCCCTCTCTCTCTCTCTCTCTCTCTGGGCGTGAGGGCGTGACATCATACCAGACGACCATCAGTGGGATTCCTCTGAGGAAAATAATATTTAATTTTACTTTTTTCCTCCTATTAACCTTATATAATGTTATATGGACGTTGTAATAAATTAGATTATATCTCTCTCGCACACACAACAGACTATAAGATACTTCTAATGATACCCCATGAAATTAATAAATTTCGTAAAAGTTAGCTCATTTTAAATAGAGACTTATCGTATATTTGATATATATATTGTAATACAGTAGAACCTCCATGAGAGGACACTCGCACAGCGGACACCTCTCCACAAAGGAGAGTTTTCATTTGCAAAATTACCATTTTTACAATTTAGCAACTCTCCGGTAGGAGGATACCACTCCTAAAGGACTTTCTGGCTCTGCAATTAAAGGCGCTTTACAGGGAGGTTCTACTGTATAAGGTTGTCCCAAAAGTTCGTAAACACCTGCAACAAATTCTAAATTTCTTAAAACGTTATTTTTCTTATTACTTGGCGAATAATATTATTACGGCGAATACATAATACAATTACTTTATACATAATATAAATATATTATACATAACGGCAAATAATAATATTATGGCGAATAATATTGGTATTTCAATTTTTTAACGAGTGTTTACGAAATATTGGGACAAACTTGTGATAAAAAAAAACATTGGTCATCTCAGGCGCTTGAGAAAATTGCTTAATTTATTTAGCACGAAATAAATTTAAGGATTTGACATCACGATTAAAATGGCTGAACATTTTAGCGTTGAAAAGGTAAGATCTAATGGAAAGGATGTAAGTTGATGTTAAGTAAATATAATTTCAAAACACAGTGCACGAATTATGGTCGACCTGTGTGTGTGGCAAGAAGATTCATATTTTCCTTCAACGATCAAGAATTTCCTCAATATATATTTTACCTTTGTATGTGTGTGTTTGTATTTCACATTTTAATTAAATATATTATATATTTAAAATATCTTTACAAATATATAAATGTGTTTATATTATATGTAATTTAAGCATAACTATATAAGTTAATAATTCTTATTTAAGCTTTTACCATATTAATTACCATTAATTATGTCCCTATTCGCTATCACCATATACTTCATTATAACTTTATTATTTTTATACCATAAAAAAAAAAGATAGGTCATAGTTAAATTCGTATAAATCTATATAAATTATAACATTAATAATTATATTTAACCCCTCTATTACTATAAAATATCACATGTATGTTATTAAAAATATATTTTAAACGCTATATTTCTCTCGGCTTATATATATAGACATTCTCTTTAAAAATTAATAGAAGAATGCGAACCAAACGAATTTTAACATTAGATAACTTTTATTGCAGTCGATGTAATTTGGTAAGTTATGACGAAAAACGACTAAGATTCAATATAGAATATTAATTTACTTAAATAAAGAACATTATTTTTGTTTGTTGTTGTGTGTGTGTGTGTGTGTTGTGTGTTGTGTTGTGTGTGTTGTGTGCGTGTGTGTGTGTGTTGTGAGAGACAAATTTCAATTTTATTAATTAGTGTAAAGTATTAGAGCTCATTTTAAACTTCGCAAACCAAACGAAAAAACGAAGATAGTGAGAAAAGAGTAAATATAGCCTATTGAAGAATGTTTAATCTTACTGTGAGATTTTAAATAATTTTTCTCTCTAAAATAAATAGGGTGTTCTTAAATAAATAAATAAAAACTATTAGACACTTCTTTAGGATTAAAATAAATAAGTTTATTGAGTAAATATATATATTTCTTTAATTTTGCTTGTTTGGCTATATTTCAAATATTATAAGTAGTCCTAAAGTTTCGGTAGTTCACTTTCTGTTGAGAAATGAATCTAAGTAAATTCATGTCTGGAGTAAACCGAAAGTTTATTATATGAACAAAAAAATAGGCTCGGGTTCTCAAGTATATATAGGTATAGCTTTAATAAGAATAAGAAGAAAGATAGAGGCTGCCTGGCCGGCATTTATAGTTCTTAAAATTAAAGATACTTCGGTCAGTATAAATCTTTTTATTATCTCTTATTATCTCAATAATAAAATAATTTATACTGGCCAAAGTATCTTTAATTTTAAGAATAAGAAGAAAGTTTTTGCGGAAAAAAGGAAAGAATTAATGGCAGAAAACTTACTGTAGGCACAGAAGACTGGTGCAGATTCGCGCCTCTGGAGAAAATGGCAGAACTTACCTCAGTGTCTGCAGACGACAGCGATCTGCCAGCCAATCACAGTACGCTCGGGTGATGTGACGTCACAGGCTGGAGGTCATTTGGAAGATTTTTATTGGCAACGCTATGGACGTTTAAATATAGAACTTCCCAGTAATCGCAAAAGCCAAAGATAATTTTTTTTTGTAGTTATTAAGATCTTAGATTATTATTTTTTTTTTTTTTGTATATAGAGATTGACACACAAATTTGTTGTAGCTTCATGGTAGCCCTCATAAGTGTAGCATACATATTTGAAACATTTTATTTCTTTTCGTGTAATAGTTATTTTTAATAAATTATCTTAGGGGTCGGTGGAAGGATGGTGTAAACCATTGGTTTAGGATCGCAACGACCCGGGATCAAATCCCACGCATTGAACACTTTTTTTTCTAATTAAAAAAATGCTCCAATGACCCCCGATTCTTGCAAAAGCACAACCCCATCAGCGAATGCAAGTAACCAAATGGTGCTCTGACACATTTGTAAGTGCAAAGTTAAACTGCTTTTCACATGTGGAGATCTGTGGTGCATTTACAGTAAAAGCAGTGGCTAACTACCCACCATGATTATCATGGCCTGTACTATGTATACTAGGGATAATAATAATAATAATAAATAAATTTTCTTGGTTACTGAATCTGTAATAAATGCAATCTAGAATCACTATCTCATAAGTCACGTAACAATAAATTATAATAGTGCAAACATAATGAGGGTTTCCACATTGCTGAAATATAAGAGTCATTCATTTTTATACATTCTTGTATTTAAATACCTTCATTTTATATATACAGTTAAACATGTCTATAGCGCCCCCTCTAAATAGCGCCTTCCTCTCTATAGCGCCCGATTTTAAACATTAAAATGTAAACATATTACATTAAAAGTGATCTGTCTATAGCACCCCCTCTCTATTGCACCCTATTTTGGCGAGTCCCAAGAGGGGGCGCTATAGACAGGATTAACTGTATATCAATTCAAAGTCTATATTTTGCTTTATGATTTAATGTTATTATTTAGTTCTGTTCCTATATTCTGTGTAATTATATTTTGTAATAACAAATATTGTATTAACAAGAAATCGGCATAATTTTGCTTTATAAAAATATCAAACAAACCTAACGTAATCAGTTTCTTTGTTACAAAAGCATCTGCAATATACCGTCCAGGTCAGAAATCCTCGAATCCCTCGTATCCAAACATAAGAACCAACAGGAGACATCCTAGAACTGTCATACTACACATCAAGATTAAACAGCCATCATTGTGTAAATTTCGCCCCCGTGCTCATACTTAATTGTAACTTTGTTGAGAAAAGCGAGAGCTCGAAAGCTTGCAATGTTTTTGTAATGTAAACTGATTGCGTTAGGTTTTTAAATATTTTTATAAAGTATATCGCAATTTTATTATATCTGAATAATTTTACTTCATGAGTTCAAACTTGGGCACAACGCTTCGGAAACAATTCAAAATTAAATTGTTGCATGGGGGGCCACTTCTGAACACATTACGCGCAGTCGGTTTGTAAAATTCCATGTCACCAGCTTTGAAGATAGAGAGGGTCGTGGAAAACCGTCGGTGGTTCAAATCTATCAATTAAAGGCAGAAACACACAAAACTGCCCGAGAGGTTGTCGAGGAACTCAATGTCGACCGTTCTAAAGTTGTTCGCTATCAGAGTCAATTTGGAGAAAGGTGATAAAGCTCTGAAGCTTCTCGAAGCTACAAATGCATCGGAGCAAGGTAAGGTAAGTTGATGTAGGGCAAGTCTCATCCATTAGAGATTCCACACACATACCGTCGAAACCATTGCAGCTTCTTGAATCTACTCTTCTTCACATCTACCTGAGGAGGAGAATGATACACACATTTGGAACCTTGACTCAGAATGAACTTCACATATGTCTTCTAGAGAAGATTGGCTCATCAACAATATTCCTATTAACAATGACATCAACCTTGCAGAAGAAGGAAGATTCATAAAAGCTGAAGCACAAGGTGACGTGAAATTTTCAACATACACAAATGGAGGTAACCGAGATATTGGTATTAAGGATGTACTCTATGTTCCTAGACTTAACTTTATAGTATAAATTTAATTACCCAAATTGTGTGAGGTTTTATCTCATCCCCCAGCGCCATAAATCTCTCTGAAAGTTACACTCACTTAAAAAAAAAAACGAAAAACGAAATCCAAGACAAGTTTCCTTTTACTTGATGTTTCCCACTTTCTTAATGCCGGCGGGAATTCTGCTACATTTTAACTTCCTCTTGCTGAGCCATTTCCTTCTAAAGAAAAAAAAAATTCCACCACGCTGATGAGGGCCAACAGCCTGAAACGCGTCCGTGGTTAGCTTTTCTTGATTAATCAAGAATGGGTATTTGGCCAATTCTGGAATAATTAAAAAGCAACGAGAATAGTTGATATTTATTCCGATAGATGGCGCAAGCCATAAGCAACTTTCAGTTTCACGATAAGGAGATGCCTTATTCATAATTTCTTTTTTGTTTCAGTTTTAATCAATTGACTTTTTAAAATTACACCTCAAATATTAGTTCTTTAAATAGTGATAAATATTAACAAAAAAATCTTAATGTTATTACCCTTAATGTTTTTAAATTTTCAAAATGGACAAGAAACCTTCAATAACTACTTGAAATGCAATAGTGCGGAAGCTTCTTCGGAACATATCATGCAAAGAACTGACAATAGAGGACCTATTTTCCAGGCCTATAACTACCATCGCAAAATTGGAGAGGAGTGGACTTCAGGAATTGGTTTAACCATGGAGATAAGCACCACCACCAACCTTAATATATATGTGTGGTAAAGTAGCAGCAAAAATTCACACACACACACACAGAACAAGAAAACTATAAGATATTGAAAGTTTCCAAGATATAATTTTCTTTATTTTCTGTAATGATTTAAAAATGATCATCGACGTACCTTGAGAAAAGTAAAATTTCGTTGTATTTTGTGTTTCAGTTATCCAACATTCAACAGAGTAAATAAAACCTTTTCAGAGAGGGTTGTAGAAAGTGGATCGGTGTGTCTTTTTTCTGATTATAATATTTACCTGTGAATTGTGCCCTTTAAGCAGATTTCAGTCAGTTTCAGGATTGTTAGGTAATCCAGGTGTGCTTCTTTGTTGTTGAATAGAATGGTTTATAGGGAATATACTATAAGGTTTTTTTTCTGATTTTGCTGCTCCATGAAATAGGGATCTGCCATTTCCCCGTTAGTCAGCCAAATTTCAGAGTTCCCTGTTCGCGGTTACCGTAGCGGCTCGGAGCTAACAACACCGTACTTCGCCCTACAGGGCAGTCCCTTACTTGTGCTGCTTCTCCCGCCCGCCACTTAGAGGAAGGGTTAGACTTCTGGGCCGAAAAAAAAAGTTATTAAGTTATGTGGTAGGCTTTTTTATACAGGCCTATGGCATCGTATGATACAATTAGGTGATTAGTTTCCATATTAAAGTTTTTGATTTTTTGTAGGATTTCTTCACACATAAATAGATTTTTTATAATATGAGGTAGAATTTTGGTTAATTTATAAAGTCTATTGCCTAGGTATTTGGAGAGAAAATATTCTGGCGATAGGCAACTATTGATAAAGGTTTTCGGGATGTAATTTTCTATTTTCTGTAATGAATCAAAAAATATCATCTACGTACCTTGACCGTAGTAAAATTTTGTAAGATTTTGTTTCGGTTATCCATGCTTCAACAGTAGATAAAACTATATCAGATAGAATTGTAGAGAGAACTTCCCATCGGTGTACCTTTTTTCTCATTATGATATTCATCTGTGAATTGAAATGTTATGCTCTTTAATCAAATTTGGTCCAAGAGGAGTTTTTTTCTTATAGATTTTGTGAAGGCCCTAGATGTATTGATAGGTTCCAGGGTTTTCCTGAATTTGTTTACTCAAATTTTGATCAATAATTTGGTTTTTAAGGTGTTTATGAATAATTTTTCTGAAGACAGCTATTGATTTTGAACCTTCTTGTGCCTCAATTTTATTGTAAACTCTGTATTGTTCAAGTGCGTTCTCATTTTATTGATGTAACCTCCAATATTTTCTTTCAAAATTGCGACACCTCCGTCTTTACCTACTCAAGATATAATATTCTATTTTTGTATAGGTTATTCAAGATCAGTGTTTCTTCATTGTTGCTGCGACGATGGGCTTTTTATTGCGTTGGGATGTATGATTGCCATGTGTAGGTGCTAATGTTGAAGAAAAACTTATAACCTATATAACCTACTAGCCGAATGACCCGGGCAACGCCCAGGTTTTACCCGATTAAATGTTTTTATTCAAATACTATTCGTTACAATTATAAATTGGCGCCGTGGATGTCACTCTTGTGAAACGTCCCGCTCCAAACTTTGTGTCAGAGAAGCGACATTTTATAAAGAGATGATCTGGCTTTGTGTCTTCTGCTCGAATGAATGTTTTTCTGTTAGAATTTTGTTCCTGCACACTAAAAATGAACTGGCTTCACCTTTTTATCTCAGCTTTTTGGATATTTTCCCGATATAATTTTGTATCTGATAATCAAACATGATACAGCAATATTGTCATAATCATTTTATGACTAAAAAAAAACAGCTATTTTTGCCCAGAACCTGTCCATTTTATTTTTTATTGGCTAAAAATCCGATAAATATATTTTCCAGATTTTTCTCTATGTCCTGTCAAAACACGTTTTACATGTACATTAGATCAGCTGATATTATCTCCCATCTTCACCTCTAGAGGCGCTGCTTGCGAGCGAAAAGGCAAATTTGCAACGCAATTTGCAAATAACTCGAAGAATATTCGGGATAAAGACCTGAAATTTTCTCTATAAGTTTTTCCAGATTCTACTCTATATACTGTTAAAATTTCAGTCAGATTAGTTACGTATAGGCGGAATTGTCGTAATTTTGAAAGAAAATATTTAGGTTACATCAATAAAATGAAAACGCACCTGAATAATACAGATTCTCGAAAATTAAATTAAGGCACAACAAGCCTCAAAATCAATACCTGTTTTTAGAAAATCTCTATTCATATAATCCTTAAAAACCAAATTATTGAAAAATATTTAAGTAAACAAATTCAGGAAAACCCTGGAACCCATCCATGCATTTAAGGACTTCCCAAAATCCATAAGAAAAACACTCCCCTTAGCCCAAATCTACTTAAAGAGAACAACACATCAACATTCACAGTCTATACATATTTACAATAATTTTAGGTCGTGAAGAATAGCCATATGATATTAACAAGGAGAAAGAGAGAGGGAAAAAAACATTTCCATCAAATATTTACAACAAAATTTTATTAACATATTATATATTTTGATATTTATTTATTATTATTTTGTTCTGTAAACTTCCCTCATTGCTTTTTTTGTTTTGTTTTTTATATAAATTTCTATTTGTTCTCGCTTTAAATTTTCGTGTCATTTGTCTTTCCTAATAATCTCATAATAAACATAATCTCTCTCCATTATTGTTTTATAGGTATGTGATTTTAAAAGCTCGATTTTTTTTCTTTTCAAATAAAACGGGCCACTGCGATGGAAAATAGTTGAAACATTAGGGAGTTTTTCATTTGAAATTCGTGCTTTAATCGTTTAATTTCCTGAATATAGGTGGTGCGTTTATTGCCCTATGTTTAATTCAAATCTCTACCAACCAGAAACTACGACTGAATCCATGTTAAGGTTGTCAAGAACGATGCTATTGATCCATGTTATATGCAACCTCGCCTGAATCTGAGTCGGCTCACCACAGTGGTTCTTCAAATTCTCTAAATCAACGGCAGAGGTATATTCCTCCATCATGAAGTTCCTATTGCTTTCGTAAATTTGCCTAATTTTAGGCACTTAGATAAGAAAGAAGAAAACCTTATTTGCAAAGCACATCCCGTCAATTAATATCATAATAGAACTGTATAAAATAAGAATATAAACAGTTGCTATGCATTTATTTATTCGTCTCTTTAAATATATATGTCCCGCCCAGAAGTCCAACCCCTTCTCTACGTGGCGGGCGGGAGAAGCAGCACAAGTAAGGGACTGTCCTGTAGGGCGAAGTACGGTGTTGTGAGCCCCAAGCCGCTACGGTAACAATGAACTTTGAAATGTGGCTGACTAACGGGGCAATGGTACCCCCTCTTTCCATGGATGGACAACACACCACCATATATATATGTGAATAATATTGAATATTTATATATCCTCATTTTCTCAACTTATAGCTATGCCTGTAGAAGGATTTTAAAGATCCGAAAGCTTGTACTTTGAACTAATAAAGAAAAGCATTGCTACGGTTTTGTATCCTTATTATATACTTTATAGCAATTTTCTCTTCTAATACAAGTATTACACAATATAACTAGTATATATAACAAGTATGTATAAATGTATACTTAGACTGAAATCAACCGTCGTCATAGGTGTGATATGTCACGGAATTTCACTCACATATATTCAACGTTTAGTTACTAGAAGTTTTAGAGTTGTCTTTTCTTTTAAAAGCGTATATATAGCTAAAGCATGAGGGATTTGCTTGCTTATCAATCCTGTTTAATAACTTATTTTATTTCAAATATTAATATACAATTATTCATTCTCTGGCCTGGCTAGTGAGTGGTGACGCGCGGCTTTACTAGTTTAATCTACCCATCTCTCCGTCACTGTACACCATTATAATTTCTATTACCATCTATCTTTAAAATATTCAATAATATTTTTGGTAATGTGTTTCTTGTGATATTATTAAATATTATCTTTTATTATGATGCATTAGCGCGTCATTTGTTATGGGACGGCCCTCCCATTAATTATTTCATTGCAGTAAGGGCAGTAGAAATTGTTTAATTTTTAAAAGAATCATACGCGTCTATAATAGTTTCGAATTATCTTTTTTACATACCTTACTGCTATGATTAAAATTTATTAGATAAGAGACCTTTATCATCAGTGGTGAACCGCCCGTCAGTGGTTTCGGCAAATTAATCTCTAGGAATAATCCGCCTCTGCTACGGCGCGAAGCCCCATTTGAGGCCCGATGGGCCTTTTTTAAATATATATTTTTTATTATTACATATATGTTTTTATAATTTTTTAAATAAAACCAGCGCGCTAAAAGAGTTCTAATTTTCATTTATGGGCAATGTACATGTAGAAATCAGGTTAACCTTTGCACTTACAAGAGTGCCTGCCATAGTTTAGTTACTTGCACTCAGTTGTGAAGCTGGACTTTTGCAAGAATCGAAAGTCATTGAAGCTTTTTTTTCTGAAAATAAGTGCTCAATACTTCGTGTACTTATTGTCGACAATTCCGTGAAATTCGCAGGAGCTGTACAAAGAACATCAAGCCCAAGGGGCATCAAGTACGACACAACCTGCAACTGGCTTAGAGTTATTCAACCAAAATAGACTTAGATTACTATTTGGAGCTGATATTCTCTGGGTTGGTCAAAGGACAAAACTCGAGAGAAGAAAACAGTTCCCAACCAACAACATCAGCAGCGGACATAATCAATTGAAGATACCCAGATTGTCAGTTGGAGCTGTTATTCTCTGGGTTGGTCAAAGGACAAAACTCGAGAGAAGAAAACAGTTCCCAACCAATAACATCAGTAGTGGACACAATCAATTGAAGATACCCAGATTGTCAGTTGAAGCTGATATTCTCTGGGTTGGTCAAAGGACAAAACTCGAGAGAAGAAAACAGTTCCCAACCAATAACATCAGTAGTGGACACAATCAATTGAAGATACCCAGATTGTCAGTTGAAGCTGATATTCTCTGGGTTGGTCAAAGGACAAAACTCGAGAGAAGAAAACAGTTCCCAACCAACAACATCAGCAGCGGACAATCAATTAAATAGACCCAGATTGTCAGTTGGAGCTGATATTCTCTGGGTTGGTCAAAGGACAAAACTCGAGAGAAGAAAACAGTTCCCAACCAACAACATCAGCAGTGGACATAATCAATTGAAGAGACCCGGATTGTCAGTTGGATCTGATATTCTCCGGGTTGGTCAAAGGACAAAACTCGAGAGAAGAAAACAGTTCCCAACCAACAACATCAGCAGCGGACAATCAATTAAATAGACCCAGATTGTCAGCTGGAGCTGATATTCTCTGGGTTGGTCAAAGGATAAAACTCGAGAGAAGAAAACAGTTCCCAACCAACAACATCAGCAGTGGACATAATCAATTGAAGAGACCCGGATTGTCAGTTGGATCTGATATTCTCCGGGTTGGTCAAAGGACAAAACTCGAGAGAAGAAAACAGTTCCCAACCAACAACATCAGCAGCGGACAATCAATTACATAGACCCAGATTGTCTGTTTATTATTGTTTTAATCGAGAGAAGAAAGCAGTTCCTAAGAAACAGCATCAGCAGTGGACATAATCAATTAAAGAGACCCAGATTGTCAGTTGGACCGATACTCGCCGAGTTGAGCAAAGAGGTTAGGAAAGTGGTGACAGCTCAGCGAGGTCCGGTTGCCCGCCGCATCAGGTGCCGCTGGTGTTGCAAGGGAAGGTTGTTGCGCTGGGTTGCGCAGTCCTCACAGAGCCCGGGGACATTCCTCTATGTCACAGCCTGACAGAGCTCCTCCTCAGACACTCAGAGTGACATCGCGACGTTATTAACGCTTAACTTGATTGTTCCCATTAAAATAGAAAATAATGTGAAAAAAAAATGTTTTAAAAGGTCAGGCGTTCGTGAATGGATTTTCTTGATTTATCAAGAAAAGGCGTTGACCAAATAACAGGGAACAGGCTGAATCAATGTTTTGTTTATTTCTGTTCCACTAGATGGCGCTCTGCCATCTAAAAAGCTTCTGTGCATGTGGCCATGATATGCTTTTTTATTTTAACAGAAAATAATTTAATCTGAGAGTTTATATGCAGATATGTGACGTTTTACATTTATTTCAGAAAATCATGTACAGTGGACCCTCGGTTTACGAGCACCTTGGAGTACGAGCTTTTCGCAGTACGAGCAAAATTTTTTGAAAAATTTTACCTCGGATTACGAGTGAAATTTTGCATTACGAGCAACTCGTGATGGTTTCCCCTCTTCTCCATTTCCACCTTTAGCGGCGGGATGAGGGCATATTTTTATATTAAATATTATTTTATTTATGGATTGTTATTAATCATTATAATATAAGTACAGTATATATATTTAATACATACTATAATGTATATATTCAAATCGATACATATATATATATATACATGTATATAGTATTTTAAAATTAAAGAAAACTTTTTTAATTTTTAAGATAACTTTTTCCATTTGTAAACAAAGGCTCGAAGGTGTTATTAAAATTTAAAAAGTTGCTATTAAAATTTAAAAAGTTGCTATTAAAGTTAAAAAGTTTTCTTTAATCTTAAAATACTCTGTATATCATTTTGACTAATTTTAATTCAACGATAAAATTAACTCTCAATGATAAAGGAATAGCTTTTTTTAATTTCTTATTTATTTTTTAGATTATATATGTATTTTCAAAAATTGGTGACAATTTCTACCTCTCTTGCTATAAAAATCCTATAACCACTGCAAAATGGGCCCCGTGAAGAAATATGTTGAAAGAGAATTGGGTAAGAAGAAGGATATTATCACAATGGAAGCAAAGAGGGAAATTATTGAAAAGCACGAACGTGGCATGCGGGTGACAGAAATAGCGAGATTTTATAAGAAGTCGACATCAACGATTTGCACAATATTGAAGAAGAAAAAGGAATTAAGGGAGTTAGATGCAGCAAAAGGAGTCACAATACTATCAAAACAGCGTCCACGTCTTCTAGAAGAAGTTGAAAAATTGATTCTTGTATGGATAAACGAGAAGCAATTAGCAGGTGATACCATAACCCAGAATTTAATATGTGAAAAGGCAAAGGCCTTGTACGCCGAACTCGGGAGTAAAATACCATGTACATCAATCAATAGAGAACGAAGTACATGCAGACTTCAAAGCCAGCAAGGGGTGGTTCGAAAACTTTAAGAGGAGAAGTGGCATCCATAGTGTCACGAGGCATGGAGAGGGTGCAAGTTCGGATGCTAAAGCAGCTGAGACATTCACTGCCGAGTTCGAGAAGCTCGTTGTTACCGAGTGTTACCTCCCACAGCAAGTTTTTAACTGTGATGAAACAGGACTTTTTTGGAAAAAAGATGCCGAAGAGAACCTACATTACAGCCGAAGCGAATACAATGCCCGGTCACAAGCCCATGAAAGACCGTCTCACCCTCTTGCTGTGTGCTAATGCAAGTGGAGATTTGAAAGTAAAGCCACTGCTCGTGTATCATTCTGAGAATCCACGGGATTTCAAGAAACACAAAGTGCAAAAGAGCCAATTGAACGTTTTGTGGAAGTCGAATACTAAGGCTTGGGTCACTCGTTTGTTGTTTGTTGAGTGGATGAACGAAGCATTCGGTCCTGCAGTGAAGAAATACCTTTCGGAAAAAAAACTGCCACTCAGAGCGTTGCTGGTTATGGACAATGCTCCTGCTAATCCACCAAGCCTTAAGGATCACTTACTGGATGAATTCAAGTTTATTGAGGTCAGGTTCCTCTCTCCTAACACCACCCCACTACTGCAGCCTATGGATCAGCAGGTCATTTCCAACTTTAAGAAAATATATATCAAAGAACTTTTTCAGAGATGCTTCGAATTAACTGAAGAAACAAACCTTACTCTCCGAGAGTTTTGGCAGAATCATTTCAACATTGTCCACTGCCTTAAGATCATTGATAAAGCATGGAATGGAGTCTCCCAGAGAACTCTCGTTTCTGCTTGGACAAAATTGTGGCCTCACATCGTCCATGCATATGATTTTAAGGGGTTGTCTGGTGAACAGGAGCCACCAATTATCGATGTTATTGTGTCTCTGGGGAAAATTTTAGGACTGGAGGTGAATGAGCCAATAATTCAAGAGCTTGTGGAGGAAGAAGATCAGGAGCTTACCACAAATGAACTGATCGATCTTCATCGCGAGCAACACCAAGAGGTTAAGGAGGTGATCTCGTCTGGGGAAGAGGAGGATGAAAATTCACTGGGATCCCTCTAGGGCCTCCAATCCCGGGATCCCGTTTCCCGGGATCCCGGGATCCCGGAGCCAAATAATGATCCCGAAATCCCGGGATTCTGCTCGAAAAATCCCAGGATTACTGGTTTGTGCATGAAAACCAGCGCAAAAATATATTTTTATTATCTAGCATTTTGGTAATCAAACAGATGATGGGATAGCACAATTTTGACGTTTTGTTTATACAGCTGCATTTCAGGTTTTTTTTTTTTCTGAGAGACTTGAAATTATTTTCATGCACTAATAACGAAGGGTTATTCTGCAAGATCTTTCCAAAATGGCAGCCTCTAGAATGAGAGTATGCAGCAGTATACATGGAGGGTGCCCCAGTTTTTGTTGACATGAAAATAGTGGCTTCTTAGATAGTAGCGGCATCCCTTTATTTTTGTGGCGGACCTGCGTGTAACATGGACCCGCCACTAACCTCTTATCTGGACTGAACTACTTGCGGCAAAATAATCGCATTTCCACCAGTATGTGTCTCATTCTCGACTGCAGAACGCGCAGGGATAGTTTATTGAACATGTAGGAGAGACTTCTCAGTGTGAAGTCAGCGATTCAGAAGGCGCTAATAGATGTGAATGCAAATGTCCGTCTAACTGATGAAGATTTTGATATCATGACGCAAGTAATTTCCGCACTGAAACCATTTCGGGCAGCTGTGGCGGCTATCTGTAGACGCGACGCTACGCTTTTGACTGCAGAAGCAACAGTAAAGTTTCTTCTAGAGGAGCTGCAAGCACAATCTCATTCTCTCAGCAAAGATCTGCAAAAACCTTTCAAAAGAGAATTTTAGAAGAGCAATGCAATAAAACATCTTTATTCCTCCAATATCTGCACAATCCGCAAGCACAGTTAGAAAAAAAAAGAAGATGGTCAAAGACTTTAGCGTGAAATTGCTTTTGCGTCTTAAACCGTTACAGGCCGAAGTAAGAATTCAAGCTGATAATTCGCAACTTCCTCGGAGTTTACAAGAACGTCATGAGCCATCACAATCGAATGACCATCTTACAATAGAGCGCCGATTGCAAGAAGCTATTGAGGCTGCCTCTTCAACTTCAATTGCAACACCTACACCAGACTCCGCATCCTACTCAACTATGATTTGTCTTCTTTCTAAACATTAATACATAGTTGGGCAAAATGCAATAATGATTACATTTTCTATAATCACAATTGCAAATAATCATGATTACATTTGCTATAATTACAATTACAAGTAATTTTAATCACAATTGCTATCATTATATATAGAATTATGAGTAATTATGTTTACATTCTAATGCAAAATTATTTTTTTTTTGCAAAGTAATGCATTGCAAAGTAATCGTAATTACAAGGTAATGTATTACTTTGAATGGATTACTGCCCTACACTGCATTAAGAGATGTGGTCTAAGAGTTCCAAGAACAGTAATTTTTTCCAGATGTGTGTACAGTAATTGACAGATAATTTCAAACTGTAACCCAAAAGCAATGATTTAGTTCATAAGCAGGCGCAAAATATATGGCTTTCAGGTTGTTTTCATCGAAGTAAGTGCCACGTCATTGGCACTATATAAAAGAAAAAAATATATATAACGAACGAAACGATATACCTCTTGGTGTAGAAAGACGAAAATGTTTTTCAATCCCGGGATATCCCGGGATCCCGGGATTGAGAAAAAAACAATCCCGAATCCCGGGATTGAAAATATGTACCGGGATTGGAAGCCCTAGATCCCTCCCTTCAGATCAGATTCGGGAAATATGTAAAATGTGGGAAACTGTGCAATTGTTCGTAGCAAAGCACCACCCGAATAAGCCGGCTGCTTTGCGAGCGACGGATCAGTTCAACGATAATGTGATGTCGCATTTCCGTGAAATTCTCAAAAAGAGGCAGAAGCAACAGTCATTGGACCAGTTCTTCGATAAAATTGAAAGAAAAAAATAAAATGTTATAAAATAACCCTTTTATGCCATTTTTCCCTCAAATAGTGTTTTTTTAACGCAATTGCATCAGCCATCCCAACATTATCTTTTATTTTTGTTTATTTTATCTTTTTTATACATTTATTTATGCATTATCTTTTTATTTACTTATCACTAGGTTTGAAATTCAGTAACTATCACGTGTAAAATTTTTCTTTCGAATCTTTCATTAAAAATATGATAGCTATGATTTCAAATATTGAATGGAGTACAAGCTTCTCTTATACTTATCACGAAGTGTTTACCGACTCTAATTAAACTAAAATTCATGGAAGAATTGCCCGAGTTTCAATTATTAAAAATAAGAAATTAGTTTCGCACTACGAGCGTTTTGGAGTACGAGCATGGCACTGGAACGGATTATGCTCGCAAACCGAGGGTCCACTGTATAGAGAAGAGATATAATTTTGTATCTGATAATCAAACATGATACAACAATATCGTCATCATCATTTTCTGAATAAAAATATATAGTTTTAATAATTGATTTATATATATTTTTAAAATAGCCAATCGTCTTCCCCGTATTTTTTACCTATGTATGAAAATTTTGGTTTGAATTAGTGAACTACTGCGAATTTGTATACCGGACATACAGACAGACATACAAACATTCATTTTTATATATATAGAGATAGAGAAGAGATATAGAAGAGATATAATTTTGTATCTGATAATCAAACATGATGCAACAATATCGTCATCATCATTTTCTGAATAAAAATATATAGTTTTAATAATTGATTTATAAATTTTTTAAAATAGCCTATCGTCTTCCCCGTATTTTTTTACCTATGTATGAAAATTTTGGTTTGAATTAGTGAACTACTGCGAATTTGTATACCGGACATACAGACAGACATACAAACATTCATTTTTATATATATAGATATATATATATATAGTATAGTTATGAAACTTTTAAGATTAATAATTTTTTTATTTAATTTAAATGTGTGAGGTTTGTTTTTATTTAATTTTTTTGTAATAAATAATTAGTTAAATTATATTTAAAAAAAAAAAGAAAAAAAGTAACACCAGCAAAGCATCGGCAGTTACGCGTCATAGGCTGGGTGAAAAAAGGAATAAGCGAAGAGAAAGTTTTAAAGAGAAGAGCAAAGACACAACCATGATAATAATTTTTCAAATATAAAATAAAGCTAATTAGAGAGAGAGAAGTATTTTTTTGCTCTATTTTCTCTCTTGATGAGAGAAGATAGATTTTTTTTTTTTTTTGGGGGGGGGGGGGGGGAATTTTTTTTATATATATACTAGACGAATGGCCCGGGTTTTACCCGAGTGCGCATATACTTTAAAAACGTTTTAATTCAAATACTATTCGTTACAATTATAAATTGGCGCCATGGATGTCACTCTTGTGAAACGTCCCGTTCCAAACTGTGTGTTTTTAAAATGTTTTAATTAAAATACTATTCGTTACAATTATAAATTGGCGCCGTGGATGTCTCTCTTGTGAAACGTCCCGCCCCAAACTGTGTGTGTCTTGAAAATATAAAAATAAAAATGTGAATTTTCATAAAGATTTCATCATGTCGATTTTTTTTTTTTGCATTTCACCTACTAAATCGATAGAGATAATTACATTTGCAACATGAACTTAGGTATATTGACTAAATAGAAAACTGCATAGTAATAAAGATCAATTTTTAAAGGCACCATATCGTTTTTTTTCAATAAAATCGAAACAAAAATTAACGATAAATAACGATAATTGCCTTAAAAAGAAATTGCCTTAAAAAAAAGAAACATTCGCGGTGATTTTGTCTTGCATTCGTTTATACAATTATTATTTACGAATGACCCGGGCAACGCCCGAGTTTTACCCGATTAAATGCTTTTATTCAAATACTATTCGTTACAATTATAAATTGGCGCCGTGGATGTCATTCTTGTATAATATATAAATGAGTTTTAAAAATTGTAAAAAAAAAAAAAAATGCATCGGCCGGGAATCGAACCCGGGCCGCCCGCGTGGCAGGCGAGCATTCTACCACTGAACCACCGATGGTTATGAAAAATCCCATCCGTGAGCTTCAAACGGACAAACAGACAGAATAAGGAAAATATATATATATATATAAGCCTATTTTAAAGACAATCTAGTGTAAATGTGTTACAACAATGTGGAACACTAAGGGATAAGTATGTATCAATCTGATTAAGTCTAAGGAACCGAATAAATTTAACTTCTGAACTGGAAAAAAACTTTTTCTGAGTTAGGTTTGAAAGTGCAGAAGATGATACTGTCTCAGTTCATTAGTTGATTTATGTAGTATCTAAGGCTCAGCTATTACCCTATCTCCGTTCCAACCTAAATTTGCTTTCTATTTGGTCGAAGAGGCATGATTTGGCAGTAATGGAGTAAGGGCCGAAACTGCTGCTCAGGTCTTCATCTGAAGAGGCCCACCTGAGTACCATCCTCTTTCCATCTGGTCTAACCTTTATGGTTTTCAACTGGTCTAACCCTTTAGGTTTTCATCCTTCCTAATTTAATATATTATCTTATATCGTTTCCTCCACATTTATACTAGATTGTCTTTAAAATAAGCTTATACAGTCTACTCTCGTTATAACGCCACCATCCGGATTTTGCAAAAAAGCGGCGTAAGGCGAGGGTGGCGTTGTATCGAACACGTTTAAAATGTGAAATTTAAAGATCCAATAAATTATTTATAACAATTACTAATAACAATTTATACTCTAAGTAAATATATAGAATGCCGGCATTAATTAATTAATATGAAAAATTGGAATAATTAATTTATAATTTATTCATTAAAAAGTAATTACATTTTCTTGAAGAAGTCTGTGATCACAACTTGTGTTTTCTCTCCCTCACTTATGGCATAGACACGGCGTAACAAATCCGCAGATAGATTGACGTCGTCAGATGTTGCTCTCTTGGAGTGCTCAAGAAACAACAAAACTGTCTCAGCAGCTGTTCTGGCTTCCCTTAACAGTGGTAGGCGCTGGGTCACTGTTGCATCATCATCCTCGCCAAGTTCTTCTTTCGCTGTAACAGTGGACACCAGAAAATTGTCATCTGTTAGCTTCATTTCCGCCTCCTGGAATCATCAACCAGTTGAAACTCCCTTTCAGTCATCAAATTCTCTGGTGTAATAGCGAAGATGTCGCGAATGCGATCGAGCAGATTTCCATAATTAAGAGGCTCAACTTCAGCAGTAGAAGTGAAGTGAATAATGCCTGTGTTATTCCAGCAGTTGCTGATGGAATCAGGGCTCACAGAATCCCAAGCCATTTTACAATAGCGCACAGCGTAATCCAGACGTAATTCTGTGGGTAGATGGGCATCCGCCAATTCCATCATTTTCTGGGGTTGAAGCTTGCGATATTGAGCCTTGAAACTATTGATGATGCCACTATCCAGTGGTTGCAGACTGGCAGTCATATTTGGTGGAAGGAAGTGTATCTTTATGTTGCTGAGACCATCATTAAGGACGCAGTGAGACGTAGCGTTATCTAACAATAGTAGGATACGACGTCCTTCAGAGACAAGCTGCTTGTTGAACTGCAGTAGCCATTCTTGAAAGATGCTAGAGGTCATTCATGCTTTGCTGTTAGATGTATAAGTGCAGTAGAAGTGTGGACTAAAGTTTCTGAAGCATCGAGGCTTTGCCGATTTTCCAATAATCAGCAATCGCCGATTGTCTGTTCCAGTAGAGTTGCAGCACAATAGAACAGTGATTCGTTGCTTCATCCTTTTGACACCACAGCAGTTTTCATCTTTGTGAGCAAGTGTTCGGTCAGGAATGAGCTGAAAAAAATAATCCTGTTTCGTCTGCATTGTATATGTTAGCTGGATCATATCCAGAGTTCGCCAGAATACTGTTCAAATTTGTAAGATGTTCATCAATGATAGCTGGAGAAATCGATGCGCCTTCCCCACAGAGCCGTCGTTGCGAAATATGGAATCTCCCTTTAAATCGCTGCAGCCACCCACTGCTGTACGCGAAATTTTCTGGTACGTCCAAATGCTCGCCAAGTTTTTTTGCCTTTTCTCTTAAGAGATCATCAGTAATAATAATATTATTGGCACTATTTTGGGTAAACCAGTGAAAGAGAGCGTCTTCCAAATCACTAAATTTTTCGACTCTTTGAAGAACCAACCGTATAATTTTCCCACTTCTCAGCCTGAGTGAGAATATCACGGACAGTTGTTCCAGTTGTTCGTGGAAGTGAGAAACGCTTTCCAATCTCATTCTTCGGCATCGTAGGGTTATTTCTTGCCAACAGGCATATCTCCTTCTTCTTTTCAATGGTGATCGACTCACGTTTACGCTTTTGGGAACTCATGATACGACAATAAAGTTGTTGTGTTGACGTTAGCAAAGGATGAAGCGACTGTGTATGTCCCAGGAACAAGCAGGAAAAGGGCCTGCTGGCTGTTCACACGATCTGTTATCTGTTGTGTCAACAGCAAACAAAGTCCGGCGCCGTTGGCGTAAAAAAATGCAGACAAGAAAGAAGCGGGGGAAGGGGGGGGGGGGGTGAGGGACGTTGTGAGCGGCGCTATAACGAGTGGTTTTTGCTACTTCGGATACGAAAAATTAGCGGCGGAAGGCGAACAGCGAGGGAGTGGCGTTATATCGAGAAAAATACATTGATGTCGATTGGGACAAAACGAAAAAGCGGCGTAAGGCGAGGGTGGCGTTATATCGAGTGGCGTTATAACGAGAGTAGACTGTATATAAAAAAAATCTATCTTCTCTCATCAAGAGAGAAAATAGAGCAAAAAATACTTCTCTCTCTTTAATTAGCTTTATTTTATATTTGGAAAATTATTATCATGGTTCTGTCTTTGCTCTTCTCTTTAAAACTTTCTCTTCGCTTATTCCTTTTTTCACCCAGCCTATGACGCGTAACTGCCGATGCTTTGTTGGTGTTACTTTTTTCTTTTTTTTTTTAATTTAATCTAACTAATTATTTATTACAAAAAAATAAAAAATAATCTCGCACATTTAAATTAAATAAAAATTTATTAATCTTAAAATTTTCATAACTATACTATTTGATACAGAATTAGCTTGCTGTTCTGACTCAAAATTAATTCAAAATCTGTAGTTCTTAATAGTTTACTTTTCCTATATTTTCCAAATATAAAAAAATACTATTAATATATATATATATATATATATATATGAAAAAACAATAGAAAAAATAAAAGATAAGTGGGTCAGGTGTTGATATTTTAAATAAAGAAGGCATCTCCTGACCACAAGCACTTCACAATGCCTTTTTATTTTAAATATATATATATATGTTTCTGGCTTCGCCCGGTTTTTACCCGAGTAAAAGTTTGCCTAACGAATATTTGTTAAAACGATTCTAGCAAACATCCAATCCCTACTGAATCTATACTTCTCTACAAGTATGCTCTCGATAATTTGACATTTTTTCCCGGTCCCTTGAAAAATGCTCGATAAGTTGAATAAAATCAATATTAATTGGTCCACTCGGTAATTTGAAGTTGAAGGAATAGTATTTTGCCACAAACGAATACAGTGGTACCTCGACATACGAGCGCCCCAACATACGAGTTTTTCGAGATACGAGCCGACGAGCAAGTGATTTTTTGCTTTTAGTTACGAGCGAAATTCGAGATACGAGTTCGGTCGATTCGGTAGTAACACGCAGTCGCGCCATCACGATCAGTTAGCAGCGTGCTTCCGCTGTGATAAGTTGTGTTTTGTGTTGCGTTTACATTTACAGTTTTAGTTTATTTATTTTTTATAACCATGGATCGGAAGAAAGTTTGTAAAAAGTCAAGTGCTAAGAAAAAGATGATGAGTATTGAATTAAAACGTGAAATAATAGAAAAACATGAGCAAGGTGTTCGAGTTGTTGACTTGTCGAGGCAGTATGGCCGTAGTACGTCCATGATATGTTCTGTGCTTAAACGGAAGGAGTCGATAAAGAGTGTAACGCCGGCTAAGGGCCTTACGATGGTTACATTGGTTTTGAGGAGTCAGAGGAGGAGGTTATTTCTACAAATGAGATAAAGGAGATCTTAGGAATGTGGGAGAGAGTTTCACAGTTCGTGGAAAAAAAACACCCAGAAAAAGTTGCAACAGGTCGTGCATCTGACCTTTTTAATGACACTTGCCTAATTCATTTCCGGAACATTCGATGATTCTCTCCTGTGCTGGGTCTTGCATCTTACCAGAGCGTGTTTCAACCATCCTACAAATTTATATAAGGGAATAATGAGATAAGTCTACTTTAAGTAGCCTCCAGAATAATTTATTTATTTCTCACATCAAAGAGAGCAGTGAAGTCACACGTGTACCCAAATACAAATGATGATTCTATAATACATATATTCTGTTTAATAAAATAAATAAAAATAAAATATAATTTTGAATTTAAAATATATGAAAAATAATATTACTAATTAAAATAAAATAGGTTCATTAGCCATGATGCAACACTTCCCCCTCTCCAGAGGTCGTCACGTCCTCGTGAATTACCTCATCAATTCTCTCAAAATAGGGTTTGAGTCTTGAGACATGGACAATCAATGGGTCTTGGCCAGGATTATCCTTCGGCTCAATTAAGTAATTTACGTTAAACAGCTTCTTTAATATTCGATATGGGCCAAAATATTTTCTCAATAGTTTTTCACATTTTCCGATTTTCCTGACTGGTGTCCAAACTGCCACTAAATGTCCTGGTTCATAGATTTTCTCATTGTGTTTTTTGTCATAGTTTCTTTTCATTCTTTCCTGAGTCTTCTCTGTGTTGTTAATGACTACCTATCTCGTCCTTGCTATTTTATCTAAGTAGTTTTCTATATATTCGTCGTAATCGTCCATGATACTGTCCGTTGGGATATTCTCGTCGTCTAAGAGGGACATGGGTTCCCTTCCAAACAACAGGAAAAATGGAGAGTAGCCTGTGGTTTCTTGAATCGTGGTATTATACGCGTGGGTGATAAAAGGGAGGATTTCATCCCAGTTCTTTTGGTCTGTGTTCACATACATGCTGATCATATTGATTAAAGTTCTATTTAGCCGTTCCGTTAGTCCGTTAGTCTGGGGGTGGTAGCTCGTTGTGAAGCAGTGTTTAACTTTGCACATTTTCATTACCTCCTTCATCAAATTGCTAGTGAATTGTGAACCTCTATCGCTAATAAGAAATCTTGGGGCCCCGTGACGTAAAATAATATGTTCGATTAAAAATGTAGAGACTTCTTTCACGGTTGCTTCTGATATTGCCTTTGTTTCAGCATACTTGGTATAATAATCAGTCAACACAATTATCCAATTCCTTCTTCTTTTAGTTGATGGCAAGGGGCCAACAAAGTCAATTCCGATTCTTTCAAAAGGGTAGTTAGCTGGGGAATAGGTTGTAAAAGTCCAGAAGGCAAGTGATTTGAACCTTTCCGACTTTGGCAAAGATCGCACGTCTTTACAAATTCTGAAACATCTTTCAACATGGAAGGCCAATAGTATTTATTCTTCAATCGGTAAGTGGTTCTGGCGACGCCCAGATGGCCATTCAGCATATGGTTGTGGTATTCACTCATGACTTCCTTCCTTCTCTTCTTTAGCACTACCAGCAACCATGCCCTACCTTCAGGATTTGGATTTTTCTTGTAGAGACACCCATTTTCTTCCTTGAAGTTCTGTGTAATTGAACGCTTGTTTCCACTAAGGTTCTCCTTAATATTCTCAATAAAATCATCCTTTTCGTCTATTATTTGATTCAGAAATAGTCTTTCATAATCTTCGTCCTATTCGTTTTCAGGTAAGGGTCCTCTAGATAGACCATCAGCGTGCAGATGTTTTTTACCCGATTTGTGTATAATTTCGAAATTATATTCCTGAATCTTCAGTGCCCATCGTGCTAATCGGCCGGTCGGATCTTTCAGATTCTTAAGCCAGCATAGTGCGTGATGATCAGTTACGATTTTGAAGTGCCTTCCATATAGGTAAGGTCGTAACTTGGACATTGACCACACAACAGCTAGACATTCTTTTTCGGTAGTCGAATAATTTTGCTCAGGTTTGCTCAGTGTTCGACTTAAATATGAGATAACTTTTTCTTTATCGCCGAACTTAGATGTTAGATGCGTCAGTATGAATGTAAGTAATTGCATTCGGATCAAAGTGCCCTAAGATTGGGGGATTTATCAATGCTACTTTAAGGGTTTGAAATGCTTTTTCTTGATTTTCTGTCCAGGTAAAAGGTACATTCTTTTTTATAAGACTGGTTAATGGATCGGCAATTTTTGAAAAACCTTTGATAAATTTTCTATAATATGAGCACATTCCTAAAAATGATTGAACTTCTTTTATCTTTTTGGGCCGAGGAAAATCTCTAATAGCCTTGATATTATGCTCCGCTGGTTTTATACCATGTTGATTAGTTATATGGCCACGAATCTCCAGTTCTTCGAAAGCAAATTGGCATTTTTTGTTATTCAATTTTAAATTAGCCTCGCGAAAACATTTTAAAACAGCTTCTATTCTTTTTAGATGTGTTGAAAAATCCGAGCTATAAATGATTACGTCATCTAGATAACATAAGCAAATTTGCCATCTAAGATTACCAAGCATATTTTCCATGTTCCTCTCAAATGTAGCAGGGGCATTGCATAGACCAAAGGGCATTACGTTGAACTCATATAGGCCATGTGCTGTAGTGAAGGCTGTCTTTTCTTTATCTTTCTCCTCAACCTCTACTTGCCAATATCCTGATTTAAGGTCAATTGCTGAAAAGTATTTGGATCCTTGAAGTGTATCCAATACTTCATCAATTCTGGGAATTGGGTAAACATCCTTCACTGTTACATCATTCAATTTTCAGTAGTCAACGCAAAATCTGTACTTACCATCTCGCTTCTTGACCAAGATTACAGGGAAGGACCATGGACTCGAGGATGGTCTAATTATGCCGTATCTGAGCATTTCATCAATTTGTTCTTTTATGATTTGTCGCTCTTTCGCGCTCACCCTATACGGCTTGTGTTTGATCGGTTTCGCGCCTTCTGTATCGATCCGATGTTTCGCTAAGTTGGATCTTTCTAATCCCGACGAAAACAAATCCTCGTACTTTTCCAAAACTTGTTTCAATTGCTCCTTTTCCTTATATGCTAAATTTTCGTTCATCTGAAATTGGGGTTCTTCATGTTCTTTTTGTTCACTTTCTTCCATAAGATTCACTTCGGCTGGCTGGCTTCCAAAGCGCAATGTTTGGTTTTTTAATATTTTTAATGGTCGAGGGTAAGGGTTTGTTATCCAGATATATGTTTCCTTATTCACAACATTTATTAAGCTTCTCGCTAGTCGAAGTCCATTTGTTTGAAACATTTTATGGTTCTCCTCGATGATGTATTCGCCATCCTCTGCTTCTACAAATGCATTAATCAATTTAATAGAAAGTTCTGGTATAATGGCATCCTTTGAACTTTTTATTTTCTTCTGTTGATATTTGATTACGTCACGATTTTCTGTCAAGTCATATTTGATTATTTCACGCTGACAATCAATTTTTGCGTTCATTTTCTTAAGAAAATCACGTCCAAGTATAAATATTCGCAAATGTGTTCTCATTATCACAAATTGATGTGTAATTGTTTTGTCATCAAATTTTATATTTAAAATAATATTTCCTACGATATCTAATTCTTTGCCATCGGGTCCGGAGCACATTTTATCAGGATTTATTATTTCAAGACCTGTGTTAAGAGCTGTACTAAGGTCGACCACTGAAAGATCGGCGCCTGTATCAATCAAAGCTTCGCAGATACCGATTCTATCCACGTTAATGTTCATTTTATATTTGGGGTCCAACTTTTAAATTCCATTTATGGTCGACTTGCTTTGATTGACGGACTCAGGCGCGATGCTTAGTTTAAATCTTCTAATGCGGCATATCTATTCCTTGTAGGGATACTCGAGTACGGGCTATTACTTACGTCAGCGTAGAGCAGAGGTCTCGACTTCTCAGTTCCATTATCCATTCGGATTTCTTCTTCGACCTTGTCTTGTGTAACTATGGGGTCCTCTTCCACAATTCTTACAAACCTGACTCTGCAATACCGCGCTACGTGTCCTGGCTTGTTACACTTGAAACATATTGGTCTCCCATCTTCTGTCCTATTCCTATTTGAATTTGGATTCTTATTGTAAGTTTTACTTGGGTAGATCGGTTTTGGCTCAGGATTGGGAGTGTAAGATCGTCTAGGGGCAGATACCTGGGGCAGAGGCTTGTTCTGGTAGTACCTCGGAGTGGGGGCCTGGGGCTTGGAGGTGTTCTGGTAGTACCTCGGAGCGGGGGCCTGGGGCTTGGAGGTGTTCTGGTATGGTCTTCTGAACGACGGAGCGCTCTTCCATTGCTCTTGATGATGGGGACGAAGAGAGCGTGGTCCATTATATAGAGCTTTTGATTTTTCTACACGTTTTTGGTAATTCTTTTCGAACAAATCCAGCTTTTTACAAATTTCTAGAAGTTCATTGGTATTTTTAGGAGGGTTTAGGTGAAGGGCAAAAGAGTATTCTTTCTTTAACCCTCCAATAACCCAGTTTAATTTAGTCTCTTCTTCCATTTGGGGGACGACCTTGTTGCACAGTACAAGGATATCCTCTGCGAACCTGATTGCAGGTTCATTCCACTGTTGCATCCTGTTTAGTCTCATCTTCATTTCTTCTTTGTTGGCGTCTGAGGCAAAATCCTCAATTAGGCGGCTCTTGAAATTTTCCCAGCTGGTGAAACTTATCTTGTGTAGGTTCAGCCAGGTTTTGGCGCTACCAATCATATTCATGGCAGCATAACGAGAGATAATGTAGTCTGCCCAATGGTACAGGAAGGCAATTTCTTCAAGAGATTCAATCCATGGGCGAGGGTCTTCCGTTCCATCTTACTTGGGGGTGTCGATGTTGGGATTCAGGACAACTGGGTCGGAACTAGCATCTCTACCAATTGTTGCACCAGTTTGCGGCTTGGCAGACTTCAGCCATGATTCTCTCCTGTGCTGGGTTTTGATCTTACCAGAGCGTGTTTCAACCATCCTACAAATTTATATAAGGGAATAATGAGATAAGTCTACTTTAAATAGCCTCCCGAATAATTTATTTGTTTCTCACATCAAAGAGAGCAGTGAAGTCACACGTGTACCTAAATACAAATGATGATTCTATAATACATATATTCTGTTTATAATACATAAATTCTGTTTAATAAAATAAATAAAAATAAAATATAATTTTGAATTTAAAATATATGAAAAATAATATTACTAATTAAAATAAAATAGGTTCATTAGCCATGATGCAACAATATATTAATATTGAAATGCCAAGTTTTTTACAACGTCTTTGGAATATTATATTACTAAATCCTCAAATTAAATATTAAATATATTATACTTGGAACACGGGTATGAAGCTATTAAATCCTCGTACAATAATGAAATACCAACACGAAAATTCATTTGGACGAAAGAAAATGTGGAGATGCTAAAACATAACTTAAGTGATATAGAAGATGGAAATGAAACCGATATCGACACAAAAACAGTAAATTTTACTAAACAGATCTACACGGCAATGGAATCGGCAAATATAATTAAATTCGCAAAACGACGACATCAACTTTCAAAACCTTGGTATGACAAAGATTGTTATATTATGAAAAAAACGACCAAAATAAGTTTACAAAGATGTAGGAACTCAAATAACACACACGACCGCCAAAAATATATTGAGGCTAGGAGGGAATATTTTAAGCTCCTGCAAAGAAAAAGAGATGAATTTAATAAGGACAAGAATGAAATGATAAAAAATGCCAAAGATCCCAAATCTTTCTGGAATGCCATTGCAGCCTTTAGAAAAAAAACAATAATACAAGGAGAGATTGATATAAAAGAATGGTTTTTATTTTATAAAAATTTACTGAACAAAGAAAATAATGAAGCTACTTTTACGTTAAACCAGATGATTGGTTGGAAAGATCCAGATTTAGACGCGGAAATAACCCTTGAAGAGATCTATGATGTAGTAAAAAAACTAGCGAATGGCAAAGCAGTGGGACTTGATGGTATACCAAATGAGTTGCTAAAGAATTTACCGATACCGACTTTAACTAAATTGAAAAACCTATTCAACAAAATAATGTCCACAGAAAAATACCCGCAACTCTGGACGAACTCAATAGTACACCCCATATATAAAAGCGGTGATAAGAATAACCCAACAAATTTATAGAGGGATTGCCCTCTGCAGTAATATATCTAAGTTATTTACTACAATACTAAGAAACAGATTAAACAACTGGATAGAAAAAAGAGAGATTATTTTAGAAAATCAAGCAGGTTTCCGTAAGAACAGATCATGCACTGACCACATACTACTACTGAATTCACTCATCCAATTATCTTTAAGAAGAAAACGAGGCAAGCTATATGTCTTCTTCGTCGATTTGACTAAAGCTTTCGACACAGTACCACATGACTTACTTTGGCAAAAATTGCATAAAATGGGCATTAGCAATAAATTTGTAATGCTGATAAAAAACTTCTACCAAGAAGCTAAGATTACTATCCGATGGAAAGGGCAATATTCAAGTGATGTGAAAATTAATTCTGGAGTGTTGCAGGGAGAATCACTTTCCCCACTCTTATTTATATTATATATGGCCGACCTAATAGAACTTTATAATAACTCAGCACTTACAGGATTTCATCTCCCTGATTTTGGCGTTTTACACCTACTTATGTATGCGGATGACATAGCCATAATCGGAGAATCGAAAATTAACCTACAAACTAAAATCAAGTTACTAAAGTCTTATCTGGACAATAACAAATTAGTTTTAAATGAAAATAAGTCCAAGGTGATGGTATTTAGAAATGGAGGAAGACCGGCAAGACACGAAAACTGGTACTGGGGGGACATCCCACTGACTGTTGCGTCCAATATTATGTATTTGGGATATCCATTCACTACCACTAACAATAGCAAAAAGGTAGCCCTTTTTTATAAAGCCAAAGCAAATACGGCAATAAATGCAACTATTAGACTGATAAAAAGGGAAAAAATTAATTCATTAAAAGTTGCACTGAATTTATTTGACTCAGTTATTAAATCAATACTACTCTATGCGGCCCCTGTGTGGGCTTGGGACAATACCGATATTATAGACCAAATACAGAATACGTTTATCAAAAACTTTCTGAATCTGCCAAGATATATACCGGGGTATATTGTAAGGTTGGAAACAGGCAGATTATCTCTGACTTTTACAACGATCAAACTAATTATGAAATATTTCATTAGATTACAGGAAATGGAAGACAATAGACTACCTAAGCTATGCTGGAATAGATTGAAGGAAATTTCCTTAATGACAAAAAAACCTATAGGATTCTGTAAAAATATCATGGATATCATCAATCATTGTGGACTCACACGGCTAAACTTTAGGTTAAATTATGATGACATACAGACCGAACTTCCGAATATACTAAAAATAAAAATTGAACAGCTATTGCAGCAAGATCTGGCAAAATTATCTCTTACGAAAACATACTCAAACTATAGGTTACTTTATGATTCATTCATTCCAGAACATTATTTTTCATGCAATTTGTCCTCAGCTCTAGTGAGTTTTATTGCACAGATCAGGATAATATCAACATTGATCAAAGAAAATCATATCTACGTAATTAAGAAAGAAGATTTGTACTGTAGGTTATGCGGAAGTCAGATAACCGATGAAATATACCATTTTACTGCTGAGTGCGGGGATCTGGAAGGAGAGAGAAAAAAGATCCTGAAAAGTCTTCCTAGACCGCATTTGAACTCAATAAAGATAATAAAAACTGTTTCAGATAAGAAAAGTTGGGCAATAGAACTGTTCAACTACCAAAAAGCGGTTGTAAATAAAATTGCACTCGTGGAAGAGAGAAGAACTGGGGCAATATAAAAAATATATATATATATATATTTGCCATACCTTAATTGTAAACACTCCATCTCTCCCTTTTCTCTTGTGTTGAATATTGTTAACAATTCTACGGCGGATCTGTACAGGGCAGGACGCCCTAATAAAGTTGATTTGTTGTTGTTGTATACTTGGAACACATTTTAGCATTTCTTCAATTTATAAATGTAATTTCACCATATGCCGCGAGAGGCGCTGCTTGCGAGTGAAAGTAGAAAATTTGCAAATAAAATTGCAACGAATATTTATTTCAAATCAAATTCAAACCAAAAACCTTCCCAGTAGTATAGTAAATAACTTCCTGAAGTTTCACGGCGATTGGATAATCTTACCTTTTAAAAACATTCATCGTGTAAACAAGCTACGTGTAAAATTTATAACCAATCAAATTCATTTATCGTCGCGACCAGTGCTGCGCCAAGCGGTAAAAGGCTGGAACTAACTCTTTTTGGTTTTACATTTAAAAAAAGCACATTAACCTTTTTAGTTTTTTTTAATAGCCTATATGCTAAACGAAATCTTCAGCTACCTACATGCGAATTTGGATATTAATTTTAATAGATATAAGGATATTCACTAACATTCCCAATAAAAAAAAAGTGATTAAAAAATCAAAGCAAGTACAAGTTAAGCTCTATATTATGCGTATTATATATACGTTGTTATCAATAGTGTGCGAGACAGTGAACCGTCTTATGTTGTCTTGTACCTTTTGTTGCGATGTATACAACAATTTTGTTAGACAGTGAACCGTCTTGTGTTATCTTGTACCTTTTGTTGCGATGTATACAACAATTTTGACAGACAGTGAAGAAATGAACCGTCTTATGCTGTCTTGTAGATTACGGCTTTACCGTTGGATGAAGGCTCCCAAATTCAGGACGCTTTTACGCTGCAGAGACTTGTACTTAAACAGATCCCGCACATTCTCGATGAGGGTCTCACTAGAAGCCAGTTGTCCTTCCTTACCTTTAGGGCTTGCTCACAGCCATATTTCAACAGGATAATGCGCAACCACACGTGGCACGCATTGTCCAAAGGTTCTTCGTCAATCGCCAGATTGAATTGCTTCCCTGGTCGGCTCGCTCTCCGGATCTTTCGCCGATAGAAAACATGGTTTGCTCAACGATTGACCCAGATTACATCCCCAGCTGCCACACCAGATCAACTTTGGCAACGTGTGGAAGCTGCTTGGTCTGCTGTACCCCAAGAACACATCCAAAGTCTCTTTGAATCAATGCCGAGGCCTGTGGCAGCGGTGATCTCCAACAATGGCGGCTACTCTGGCTACTGATTCTGGCAGGAACCACACTTCGCAGAAGTCTATAAATTTAATCATTTGATACTTGTTCAACATCTTATCTACAAAATAAATTTATGATATCTCTTGTCTTTCTTGGTCTTGCAATTTGGGTGGCCAGCAGTGTATATATAAGAATATTTTTTATTTATTTAAAATAAAAGCTTTTTCTTCTTCACAATAATATATGTAATATTATAAAGAATATTGTCTAATAAATAATTATGTACCATGTTGGATATAATGTATTCTGTATGGATTCAAATAAAGATGGCAGTCAAAGGACGTGGAGATGGAAGAAGTAGAAGAGAAAAGAACGACAGATCCAAGTCGTGTATCTAGGTCACTTAGAACAAAGAGGCCCTCATATTCCAGAGTTGAATGTCCTGAGAGATTGGGATGTTAGGCAAAGCTCCTTCCCGACCAAATTCACCATCATGGCCGACAGAGACAGGGACCAATCAAAGGTCAAGCAGGGTCCCACATGACCCAAGCCGGGGGGTGGAGCAACCGCAGTTCGGTCGGTGTAACGTGTGTGTCAAGACGTGTGTGTGCATCTTCTAAAAGTAGTGCCTCGAGGTCCAAGATGTGAGTCATCTCAATCCAATTTAATCGCGAAAATCCTTCCATCTCCTCTCCCGAGCCGCCAATGATTAATATTCCGAGGTGTTTTGTGATTCATTAATCGATATAGTGTGCCGATTTTTCATCCACCGCCATCGATAACGACTGCCCAAACATACAAAACCCCATCCACTCCCGAGGATTCTCAGGACAAAGCACTTTATCACAGTGAAGTCGACAAGCATTTTTTTTATATTATAGAGAGTCGACAAGATTCTCAGGATCCTTTTCCCATATATCACAGAGAGTCGACAGGATGGACGAGAAAAACGAAACGCAAAACGCGGAGGAAGACACCGCAGAGGGAGAAAACAACCCCGCCGTAAGTACTCCCAAAATAGAACCACCCCCTCCGTCGGCAGAGTTGCCGGCCGTCTTGGCACGCCTCGCGGCGTGTTTATCTGCCCTTCAGACCACCAGCGACCGCGTGACCCATCGGACGGAGATAGAAGTCCAGAGCTTCGACGGGACCTACCCAGCCGCCCAGTTCTTTCGGACATATGACCAGAAAACAGACTGGGATGGTCTCACCAACACGGAAAAGGTGCTCCGCCTACCCCGTTACCTGAACAACAAACCGCTAGAACACTTCAGGAGGCTTCGGATGGAGACCCAACATTACATCCAGGTGAGACAGACCTTCCTGGATCTCTATCCGGAGACCAATGAGGCCACGTATGCCCAATACTTCTCCATGAAGCTGGCCGGACAGCCCAACCTGGAAGAATACTATCGGAATAAGACCGCGCTGGGTCTACAACTGGGCCTCCCACAAGAGGTCATCTTGGAGACGCTCACCGAGGGGCTGCCACCCTCCGACCAGCGCCTCGTCCGCATTGTGCCGCCAGAGAACCTAGGTGCATGGTTCCGGCTGGTGCAGCGGATCCGCGGCAGCGGCGCACCATCTCCAAGGCACCCAGACGAGCACGCACCACCCCTACTGGGCCCCTACGCACCGGTGCGACCTAGTCCAAGAACAGTGCCAACCAGGTCGACCCCGCCAACAGACTGCCGTTTTTGTGGTGGACTACACTGGCACTCTGAGTGTCGTCTCAGACAAGCCCCGCAGTTGCCCCGTGCCTCCGGAGACGCACGAGCAGCGCGCTCCGCGCAACTAGCGGAACAACGGCCGCGAGCCCAGCCCCATCACCAAGCGTCACGCGCACAAGCCACTGGGATAACCAAGGGAGCCCCAGACCAGCAGCCAGCAGGTAGGCCTACTGACCAGGCCTTTCGTCAACCTGACAATTAGACTGCCAATCTCCCATGGACTGTCCCTACCATTCCTGATAGACACGGGTGCGTCCGTTAACCTAGTGTCATGTGCCATATATAAAAATTTAAAGAATAATTTCCCTGACCTAAATTTAATAACTAAAAAAATAATAAATTTACAGACAATAGATGGCTACGTGCCAACAATAGGCCAGATTACCTTCCCCCTGTCCATTCATGCCATAACCCAAAACGAAGTATTCCACGTGGTGGACGCCCCTCTACCATTTGGAATACTTGGTATTAATACCCTCCGTAAATTCAAATTAAAAATCGATTTTGCACATGGCACTATGTACCAACTCGACGCACCTTTGTCGCCCCTGACCTACCACTTTGCTGTGTTGCCCGAAAGGTGCACATATTGGGAATGCCAGGCGGACCTATGCAAGGCCCACACTATTTTTCCGCCTTCCGCCAACAATACCCAATATGCGCATTTTTCGGACAACACGTCCACAACCCAGGGACTCACCCAACCACCGCACCATGTCCAATCAAAGAACTTTTTTAGAGCCAACTGCTCTTATTATAGGGTCAAGGTACCAGAACAACCACCCAATGCCAACCTCTCACACCCCACCAAGGTCCAAACGGACCACCTTCACCATACACCCAAACATCCCCATTCCACACACCATTCCATGTACCACACACACCACCCATCATCACCAGAACACCTCCCAGGGATCCCCATAGACAATCAACCGCAGCCACCGTATCCACCTCAATTCCCGGCGCTATTGCGCCAATACCAACACGTGTTCTCCCGGAACAAATTCGCGGTCCCATGCCTAAAGGTTCCCCCAGTAAGAATCGCCACCAACTCCGACAAAGTCGTCACCATCCGCCCATATAGGGTACCGATATGCGACCAACGGGAAATACGCAGTCAGATCCGACAGATGTTGGATAATGACATCATTGAGCCGTCCTACTCCCCTTTCTCTAGCCCGGTCACCCTAGTGACCAAGCGAGACAAGACCAAAAGGTTTTGTATCGACTATAGGAAGGTGAACGAGGTCATAAGCTCCGATGTCCATCCACTCCCGAGGATCGAAGATATACTGGACCGTCTCGCGCGGGCCAAGTATTTCTCGACTGCCGACGTCTCCTCCGCATATTGGCAAGTGCCGATACACCCTGATTCTCGACCACTGTTGGCCTTCGCCACGATAGACGGGTTGTATCAGCCCACCCGATTGCCTTTCGGACTTAAGACCAGTCCACAGATCTATGAAAGGGCAATCAATCAGGTCCTGCAGGGGCACGGACTTGATTGTGTGGCGCACTATTTTGACGACTTTGTCATCTATTCGGAGACACTGGAGGAACACCAAGAACACCTGCGCAAGTTTTTCGCGTTCTGCGACGCGGAGAACTTGCAACTCAACCTCACCAAATGCGAGTTTTTTAGGCAGACCATCGAATTTCTGGGGTACACAATCACCGCTGGTACCACCACCCCACTTATCCGCAATACCGACGTAATCCACGCTATCCCACCCCCGAACAATCGCAAAACGCTGCAATCCTTCTTAGGCGCCGTGAACGTCTATAATAAGTTCATCCCGGACTATGCCCGTTTGCGGACCCCACTCAACAACCTTCTCAAGAAGGATGTGACGTGGGACTGGGATGACAAATGCCAAAAGGCGTTCACCAGCCTGAAGGAAAGCCTCACACAACACCCCGTATTGCACCTCTACAAGGATGAACTACCATGCCAGGTATATTGCGATGCATCAACACTTGGCATTGCAGGCGTCCTCAAACAAGTCCACTCCGCTGGGAAGGCCTACCCAGTCCAATATTTCAGCCGCGCTCTGCGTGTACACGAGCGGAACTACACCATCTCCGAACTAGAATGCCTCGCCATTGTCGAGAGCGTGGAGAAGTTCCGTGTGTATCTAATGGGCAGAAAATTCACCATATTTTCTGACCATCACGCACTGCAGTGGCTGAAGACGATCAAAAACCCGTCAGGCAGATTATTCCGATGGAGTTTGAGGTTATCGTGTTACGAATACGAAGTCCGCTACATAAAAGGAGCACAACAACATGAAGCGGACCTCCTATCCCGTAACCCGTTTTGTGGATTCTTAGACACCACCCTCATTAAGAACCACCAACTCACTCCTTCGGGAGAATCTAAACTGACCATTGATCGAAACGGACTGCAAACCCTAAAGCGTAGAGGTGTAACCAAAATTGTCGTCCCTGACGCCCTCGTTCCCGACCTACTAACAAAGGTGCACAGTCGGTACAACTACCCGGGCATATCCCAGATGACCAGGCTCATCTCTCCCCAGTACTACTGGAAGGGGATGTCAGAAGACATCTCCAAAACCACCAAAGCCTGCGCCATCTGTCAGTCAACAAAACCCCCTCGAGGTCCCACGTTTGGGGAACTAGGACAACTTCCTGTGGCCACTCAGCCTTTTGACCTGGTCGCCCTCGACACCATAGCTGGACTTGCCAAATATGGTAACGCCAAAGCTTACCTCCACGTTGTGGTGGATCACTTTTCGCGCTACACGTGGACCTTCCCCTCAAAATCTACCAGCATCACCACCTATCAACAGGTGATAAAGCGAGTGTTGCAGGACGGCTCTCCGAAACGCCTACTCATGGATAGAGCGCCTGCGTTCACCTCACCAAAGTTCAGGAAGTTCCTGATTAACAGGAACATCCATCCCCTGCTCACCACCAGTAACAACCCCCAAGCTAATGGTCTATGCGAGCGCCTGAACGCTACCTTAACAGGCAAACTAAGGTTACTCCATTTGGAAAACCCCAAAGCCGCATGGACTAAGCTGGCGAAGCGCGTTACTGTGGTGTATAACAACACGCCCCACTCAGTTACCGGGTTCCCACCTGGCTACCTGATGTTCGGCGTTCTACCTCCCGAGCTCACTGAGCATGTAAACCCCTACCCCGTTTTAACCACAGCCCGACGGATAGCCCATGAACGTACCCAGGCCAAGCACCTCAAAGACAAACATGCCTACGACCAACAACATAAGACACCCCATTTTGAACCCGGAGATCTCGTGTTGGTAGAAGTTTACCATCACCCCAATACAGGCAAACTGGCTCCGTATTTCACGGGTCCCTACGAGATCTTAGAGATCATCTCTCCCAACGTGGTGAGAATAAACCGACCCAACCAACCTCTAAATCGGAATACCGACACAGTCCATGTAAATAAATTACAGTACTATAACGAAAATATTCGTTATATCGCACCTCCCACTCTGATACCACACCCTGCTAAACCCCAATCTAGGACGCTACCACCACTGTTCGAGCACCTCACCCCAGACCTCTTTACAGTTGAGCGCTTTGCTCCTACAATAGGCAATTGTACCACTACCACCCCTGTTGACCCACAATGTAACATTATCGCCCAACGCGATATTCCCCAACCTGCAATATCCCGTCCAACCCATATAACCAAAGTTAAAACCCCAATCCCTACAGTTAGGGCTGATCCCAAACCAATTCCCTTACAGGCAAGGTTTTTTCATAACGTGAAAACCTTCCCCTTGTTCCACCTCCTATACCTCATCAACCTTTTCATCCTACCCACTGTACTATTACCCATGGCCACCCTACTGTATGTCAGTGTCTATACACTGCAGCCCAACCGTCTCTTCCAACTACAGGAAGCCCTATTCGAAATAACCATCGCCGTAGTGGAACTAATCCATCGAACCATAGGAATAATTCTCCCGGAGTTATGGACCATCCTTGTCCACAGTCATGCCTTGGTCGCTCTAATAGGTGAAATCATAGGAGAGATTTTCCAAACCCTCTTTAGAGCGCGCCAAGTCGAATAGCAATCTCCCCACCTTTACATCACTCATCGATCACCCCGCTGTCAGCTGGCGTCCACTTTACAGAAACCTTCCGCCGCGCCGACGTCACGTCCTTTCCGATCACGTGACTGACGTCACATCCTCCCTGCGGAATGTAAACAAACCCGCCGTCACTTTTCGCGTGTCACCACACTTAAAGTTACTTTCTGGAACATACACTCACACACACTCGCATACATTCACGCACCTATATAGTTTTGGCAACCTTATGACCTACGACCCTATAATAAACAAAGATTGGACATTGTTATGTAAAAAAATATTCTTCTTTTGTGTATATTTTTGTTAACCAATTTTAAAAGACTTGTACACAACCAGCACTTTTATTTTTTTTTATTTTAATTTTTTTTCCCACCATCCATGTCTATCACCCTTTCAATTTCTTAATCACCTCAAGTTTATTTTTTCCTTTTATTGTTTAAACCTTGTTTTGTCCTAACTGAATGAACAACTGACCTGACGCAATACTTCTCATGTATCAGCCTTCAGTTTATCATACAGGAGCTTTGATTTCTTTTTTTTAATGTTTTTGTTTATATTTTTTCACCGCCCCAAAGGCTAATCAGATTTCTTTTTTCTTTTTTTTTTTCCTCCATCACCAAATTTTATTGTCTATAGTTTTCTTTTTATTTCTGTTAATGTCTTATATGTTTTGTTTGGATTGCACCTCATAGAGTTTCCCTTGCTGTGGGTTTCCACACAGCAAGATTGAACACCTATGCAGGCAAAATTTTTTTTTTCCTCCAAAAAATTATCATATTTTTTCCTAGTTTAGCAAGCACCCCTATCTACTCAAATTTCTTTTTATTACTTATTTCCATCATTTACTTTCTCCCCAATTGTATCTAACCACTCACTATTTTAAAAAAATTTTATTTTTTTTTTCCCAAAAAATTATTTTTCTTTTTTCAGAATTTAATACAGATCCCTTTTAAAATTCTTATTCATAGGGGGCGCATCTGTAATATTATAAAGAATATTGTCTAATAAATAATTATGTACCATGTTGGATATAATGTATTCTGTATGGATTCAAATAAAGATGGCAGTCAAAGGACGTGGAGATGGAAGAAGTAGAAGAGAAAAGAACGACAGATCCAAGTCGTGTATCTAGGTCACTTAGAACAAAGAGGCCCTCATATTCCAGAGTTGAATGTCCTGAGAGATTGGGATGTTAGGCAAAGCTCCTTCCCGACCAAATTCACCATCATGGCCGACAGAGACAGGGACCAATCAAAGGTCAAGCAGGGTCCCACATGACCCAAGCCGGGGGGTGGAGCAACCGCAGTTCGGTCGGTGTAACGTGTGTGTCAAGACGTGTGTGTGCATCTTCTAAAAGTAGTGCCTCGAGGTCCAAGATGTGAGTCATCTCAATCCAATTTAATCGCGAAAATCCTTCCATCTCCTCTCCCGAGCCGCCAATGATTAATATTCCGAGGTGTTTTGTGATTCATTAATCGATATAGTGTGCCGATTTTTCATCCACCGCCATCGATAACGACTGCCCAAACATACAAAACCCCATCCACTCCCGAGGATTCTCAGGACAAAGCACTTTATCACAGTGAAGTCGACAAGCATTTTTTTTATATTATAGAGAGTCGACAAGATTCTCAGGATCCTTTTCCCATATATCACATATACTTATATATACTACTGGCTATTAAAATTGCCACACCAAGGCGACATGCTGCAGACATGAAAGTGACACGATAGATAGAAGATTGTGCGATATGCAAATGATTGGATTTTAAATGATTTATGCAAAATAGTCGCTGGAAGCATCGTCTTAAATGTGCTTAAAAGAATAGATTGAATAGCTGTTTTCTCATATAGATATTGCAATTGAGGTACTTATGAAGCTTCGAAGACACCTCCACAGCACACGATTCAGGCGCTGTGCCATTTCTGCAACTTCCTTCAGTCTTCACAGTCCAGAGATCAGCATAGGTATTTATTTTGAATTTTGTAAAAAAACTACTAAATTCCATTGGAACACTTTCAATTAGAAATTAACTCTGTTTATCATAGTTTTAATTGTGAATAATTCTCTAGTGTCTTGCATATTTTCATTCTAAAATATTCCTTAAAACTTTCTTCAATCTGTAAATTGTTTTCCTCGAATACACTACAATTGATTTCATTTAACTAAATTTGCATACCAACCATTTGTACATATTCCTAGTGTTGATATTTTTTATCTTTTATCCAACCAACTTGCATACTAATTCTTGAATATATTTCAAATATCTTTCTTTTTATGTTTAGTTCACCTTAAAAGTGCAAGTGTCCCTAGGGGGACATAGCGCTCAAAGTCAAAATAAAATAAAGCATAGGTAGGGATTTGATGAGCGATAGCAGAAAACAAAATATGCTTTTCATAAATATGCTGAATTAGTTTTGATTACATATTTTTACATATTTTCTATTGTTTTTATTTTTATTGCTAAAAACACTCATATCTAAAAGTTTGACTTCTCAAACTAGCTTTTGTTTTATTTAAACTATATGAATGCGATTTTAGCTTGGGTTCTGGTTGAAATGAATGTTAGCCCCCAACCAATAATTCATTATCCTCAAGTCGTATATTAGCAGTGATTGTATGAATTTATAAATATATTTTGGTTTTTCCAACCTGATGAATCCTTTTTATTCGCGATCGAACGTTGTGGCCCACTGTACGTATTACATCCCAAACACGATGCGACGCCAGCCATCTCTGTCTTAAGCTCGATGTACCATCTCGGCGACCGACAAGCCAGTGAGTTCCTTTAATTGGTCCACGAAACGTGTCGGCGGGCGTCCAGGTATGTGTCGCCCAGACATCTTTCCGGTCAGTATGGTGTACTCCATTCCCCTGTGTCGCGTGATGTGACCGAAGAATCTCAACTTATTCCGTTGTACACGCCGCAGAAGTCGATCATCTTCCGAAATCCAACCTTTAATATGCAAATTAGCTCGTTACATGGCTAATTTTCATTTTTGAATTATAAACTATGATAGCTAGACCCCTTTTAACCCAAATTATTATTTTTGTTATATTTGTTACGTTAAAATCATAAAAGTTAAAGTCGACATATATCACTAGAGTATAGCCCGTCACACATGAAAATTTCAAGAATAATTAAACCAAAAAATGTCTCTCAATAAAAAAATCGAATTATTCACACGCTGTTAAAATTAAACATTACAGAACAAATATATTAAGAGTATCAGATTACTATAATACAAATAAAAAAATCTAAACATTTCTCTCAAAATAATTTGAAGATACAGTAGAACCTCATTGTAAAGGACACCTAATTGAAGAGCTAAAGTGTCCTTTAGGGAGAGGTGTCCTCTTACCGGAGAGTTGCTCAATTGTAAAAATGGTAATTTTGCAAATGAAAACTGTCCTTTGTAGAGAGGTGTCCGCTAACGGGGTGTCCGCTAAAGAGAGGTTCTACTGTACAACTAAAAAAAATATATATATATCATAATATATGCTCTAACAGGAATAATAAAGTAAACCTACAGTCAACGAGAGAGATATGTAGATAGAAAACAACTAAGTTACGGCCATGTTGAACCACTGACCACATGCCATTCTTGGAACCCTGCAGGACTATTTTTGGATAGTCGGGGGGGGGGGGGTGGGGGAAAAACAAACGGTCTTTCCGCAGTGGCAGTCGCAAGCGCTCCCTCTCTCTCTCGGTTTGCTGGGTCCCATCTTCCAAACATGTGGTTTTCCTTATTTCTCTCTCCCCACATTATCACTATATTGCCACATTGAAAGTCGACAGGATCTCATCACAGAAGAATCGACAGGATCATATCACATATATATATATTTAAGTACAGATAAGAAACATTGATATTGTCAACAAAAAAATAATAGAAATAGATAACTTTATAGAATCGCGAACCTACTATATTTAATATAAAATAATGTCCTTGTTCAAAGCAGCCTCTGAACTAAAGAAGTACTGAACGCTCATTGGCCAATGAACTAAACGCTGGTTTGCTGGTTAAAGACACATGACAATAAATAGTCAATAGCCAAACATTGAAGCGGAGATATTATAGTATATTATTGAGATAATTAAGTAACGTTTTTTTTTTCTAGTACATGTGGTACAGGCCATGATAATCATGGTGGGTAGAAGTTTATTTTATTTCAATTTAAAGCGCTATGTCCCCCTAGGAACACTTGCGCTGTCATACATGGTGGGTAGAAGTTGGTGACTGCTTTTACTTTGGGTGCACCACATGTCTACACACGTGAAAAGCAGTTCGACTTTGCATTTACAAATGTACAAGAGTCCTGTTTGGTTACTTGCACTCGCTGGTGGTGTTGGGGGCCATTGGAGCATTTTTAAAGTAACGTATATATAATAAAAGCTTAGTGTCGATATATATATTGGAATGATAATCAAGTTCTATATCAGGGCAAAGGTACATTCCTGGTTTAATCCAATATTGTGGATATTAAAATTCATTCGGAGCAAACACTCAATGTAACCTATCTACATTTATTTTATATTTATTTAAATATTTATTCTCAAAAATATATTTTCAAGTGTTTTATAATGCATTAGCGCGCCATCTTTTATAAAAATTCGAAACTACATAGACAATAATACCCATTCCAAGAGTCAATCATCAGTATCACTATAAAATGAAGATCTAAAAATGTAATATAACAGCGGTATGGTATATTAAACTGGCGAAACCGCTGGAAGGGTTCACCACTGATGAGCCAGGCCCTCCCATTAATTTTTCCATTGCAGTAAGGGCAGTAGAATTGTTTAATTTTTAAAAGAATCAAACGCGTCTATAATAGTTTCGAATTTTCATTTTCAAGTGTGTTTAGAATGCGTTAATGTGAAAGACTTTCAATGTCGCGTGTCCAGTTTCCTTTTAGCGATAATGTTTGTCGTTCAGCGAACAATACCTGATATATCGTCAAAAGAAAACGAAAGTACTTCTTGCAAGATCACTCTACCACAATCCTTCGCGAACAAGACGTATGGGTAGTTCACAGAACCTCCGGAATTTTAGTAATAAAGTGACGTCGAATTCGAGAAGCGATGTTACAGACGTCCACTCATAATGATAAATACAGTAGAACCTCCCTGTAAAGGACACCTAATTGCAGAGCCAAAGTTTTATTTAGGGAGAGGTGTCCTCTTACTGGAGAATTCCTAAATAGTAAAAATAGTAATTTTACAAATGAAAACTGTCCTTTGTAGAGAAGTGTCCTCTAGCGTGAATGTCCTCTCATGGAGGGTCTACTAATAATTCAATAAAAAAATCAAGTAATATAAAATAAGTTCATATATAAGTGATTAAAACTATTATAAGTATATGGCTATAGAGAGAGAGAGCAAAAAATAGAACGTTTATTCGACGCTCAAAATAAAAATATTCGATCTTACGCGGCACGAGGCGTAGCAGCCAACCTGCGCCAATAAAGGTGTTAGGTTTTTTAAATATTGTGTTACAATAGGTATCTAAAGAAAATTAACATTTAGCGCCGTTTTGTGTCTTCAATATTAAACAAATAAGGGCCATGGTATAGTGGCTTGTCGTTTAACTGTATCTGGGTTTTAAACTTGTATTGGAACAGAGTTTAATGTAAAGATATTAATAAATTGTTTTCTAATAATTAAGTATTCTTGGGAAAGTCCAGCCCCGCTAGCCGTTAAAACTATCTAAACATGGTTATGACACCTTGTAAGTGAAAGTTTTGAAATCATTCTACATGGATATTTTGTGGTGCACTAGCTGACACTAACCCTACTTTCTATGATTATCTATACCATGTGTACTTGGGAGGATAAGTAAAATGTTGGGAAAAATTATAGATTCGTAGAAGAGAAAGAAGGCTGATAATTACGAAAATCATTTTATTACTTAAAGGTATTTATAAACAATAAGGAAGGACAAGAGATTAAAGAAATTGAACTTGATCAAATTATATTGTCAAGTAGCTCTGCAATCCCAGCCACAAGAAGCTCCATGGGACACCTGTCAATTATCCCTGGACTCCGGGGGGACAGATGTGAGCGGTTCTCGGAATCTTATCGGCAAATAAGGAAAACGGGACGGTGGCTGAACACTCTCATTATTATTTTTTTTATCTTGGGATAAGTTGTTATCTCTCTCTCCCTATAAATACCTCTTGTATATAATTTCTTTGGAGAACTAAAAGGTAAATACCCTTTATAATAAATTAATTATTCCCAAATTTGCCCTTGCTTTATTTATCTCCGCGACAATATATATACACCAGCAGCTCTCACCTATCGGCCTGCCCTATCCAATACCCGCTAGCCAACTACAATCCAACAAAGCTGCGCTATATAGGCAGAGATACAAATTAGCATAGATATTACTAAAGCACTATGTAAATCACTATAGTAATTTATCGTAGAAATATCCGGTAATTGTCACTTTCAACATAAAAAATAAATATTATTTTGTTTTTCTGTCGTCATAATTTTCATCTTAATTTGATTGTGGCATCAATACATCGAAACAATACTAAATGTCAAAATGACATTGTGCAATTCATTGATTTTCTTTTTTTAATTAGAATATAACCAGAGACTTCAATATTTAGGGCAATGGTTAAATTCAATTACTAATATTCAAGAAATGATTGCTGACAGGAATCCACTGGTAGGTCCTATTGAAATTTAGCTCGTGTCGAAGAATAAGATTCATCGAGCTTTTTTACCATCGCAGCTCTCTGATTTAGTTTAAACTACGAATACAAAATGTTTAGGTTGTTGTTGTTGTCGTGCTCAAAGAGGAGCCTCAGATGTCCCCATGCATCTTTATCACAACAGTCGCAAAGTCCACTATCTTGGGTGTGTAAAGCTGCTGCTCTAGATCCATGTAAATTCTCTGCAAGACTGCGGCCATTGCAAAATTTTAGGTGTAATTACACAGGTCTACAAAAAAACTTTTTTTTTTTTTGCACAAGAGAACCTGATGGTGTTTCTAGTGTAACTTTTCATGCTGAACTCAAAAATCTAATCAGAAATTTCCCATCACCCATGGTTTTTGCCTGATGGTCATTTTTTAGTATTGGGATAAATACAGTAATAAATGCAACAAATGTTACGTAAGCATTTTTTAAGTTACATCATTAACTAAGCTAGCGCTTTATTTTTGACAAGAAGAGTTAGTATGTGGAGCCAAAAGCTTTATTTTATTTGTTATTAATTAAATGTTACTCTTTAAGAATCATAAATATTAATTTAAATAACAAATTATTGAAATTTTAATTGAATATATATAATTTATTATTATATAATATTATAATCTCTGTTTTGCTTTCAACTCAAAAATAACGACAAGCTCTGTAATGCTATTTGCTCATTAACACTTTTAATATATATATATTTAAATTGAACCTAACGATTTGTTTAATAGATTTGGAGCAGAAGTGACAGGTAAATTTGAAGTGATTAGTTTATTCTTCTCAATCGATTTGCTTTTATAAATCGTGTGCACTAGACTGTGTCAATATGCCGAGGCGTTGCATTAATATTCCTGATATTTTCTGTTATATTTGTGGGGAATTAACTTTCAAAGTTCAAAGGCGAAACTTTACACCGCTCATCAAAAAGTGCTATGAACTTTATTTTGGCGTTAAAGTCGGTGACCAAGATAAGACTTGGGCTCCTCACCATTGTTGTGTAATTTGTGTTCGACATCTTACAGGGTGGATTAAAGGTGAACGTCATATGCCTTTTGCGGTTCCAATGAAATGGAGGGAACCTAAAGACCATTCTTCAGACTGTTATTTTTGTTTGACAAAGACTACAGGTATTACATCCAAATCAAGACATACAGTTGAATATCCAGATTTGCCTTCTGCTATGAGACCGCTTCCTCATAGTGATATTTTACCTGTTCCACAGCCTCCTGAAAATGTAATATTTAGTGACGATGATTCAGATAGACGAGAGCAACAGTGGGATGACACAAATTTTGAAGCAGGTGCTTTATCTGAACCTCATTTATTAACCCAAGGAGATTTGAACGACCTCGTACGTGATTTAGATTTATCCAAAAAACAGAGTGAACTTTTAGGCTCTAGGTTAAAAGGCTGGAATTTGCTGCATAAAGGCGCAAAAGTATGCTTTTTTCGCAAGCGTCAAGATGAATTTCAAGACTTCTATTCACAAGAGAATGATTTAGTATATTGCAATGATGTTGTTAGTCTAATGGAAGCGCTTGGTCATGACCATGATACAGAAGAGTGGCGTTTATTCATTGATTCTTCAAAAATTAGTATGAAAGCTGTTCTCCTTCACAATGGAAATAAGTTCCCATCAGTGCCAATAGCACATGCATCCAACATGAAAGAGACTTACGAAAACATGAAACTGCTTTTGAAAAAGATAGAATATGAAAGATACGGTTGGAAAATATGCAGCGATTCGAAAGTCGTTGCTCTCTTGCGTGGATTACAGCTTGGATATACAAAATTTTGTTGTTTTCTGTGTGAGTGGGATAGCAGGGATAGGGAAAGGCATTACATTAAAAAAATCTGGCCAAACCGTAAAATCTTTACTCCAGGATATAAAAATATTGCAAATCTACCTCTGATCGATTCAGAAAATATTTATTTACCACCATTACATATTAAACTGGGATTAATGAAGAACTTTGTCAAGGCAATGGATCGAAATGCCAGTGGATTTGCCTACCTAAAACAAAAATTTCTAGTATAAGTGAAGCGAAGATTAAAGAAGGCATTTTCGTTGGACCTCAGATTCGAGAATTGCAGCAGGATGGAAATTTTCAAAATAGTTTGAATGAAGTTGAAGCAGCAGCATGGAATTCCTTTAGAAACGTTTGCAAAAACTTCTTAGGAAGTGTCAAGGTTGAAAATTACCGAGACATAGTTAATGATCTGTTGCTTTCCTACAAGGCACTGGGATGTAACATGTCCCTCAAGATCCATTTCCTGCATTCACATCTAGATTTCTTTCCAGATAATCTTGGCGCAGTTAGCGATGAGCATGGTGAGAGGTTTCATCAAGATATATCAAGCATGGAGAAGCGGTACCAAGGTAAATGGAGTCCCGCTATGCTTGCCGACTACTGCTGGACACTCAAGAGGGATCTACCACAAGCAAACTATAGAAGAAAATCCACTGTCACTGCTTTTCAATAAATAAATATGATTCGTTCATATATGCCTATATATTAACAATATTTCCAAATTTCAAGTAGGTGTATCTCAGAAATATTGCGTAATAGAAAAAAACTAATGGTATATTTGGATTCAGGACATGTAGATAAGATGCTATTTCTTTGTGGACAAAGAAAAATATTTTTTGATAAACCAGTGTAATGTAATAAGGGTTATGCAAAACTGCTTACGTAACATTGTTTGCATTTTTTTACTGTATTTATCCCAATACTAAAAAAAGACCGTCACGCAAAAACCATAGGTGATGGGAAATTTCTGATTAGATTTTTGAGTTCAGCATGAAAAGTTACACTAGAAACATAATCAGGTTCTCTTGTGCAAAAACTTTTTATTTCAACGTAGCAAATATGTCAAAATATTTTATAGTTAGATTTAAAAGGGGTCTATGTCACCTTTTCAAACACAACAAAGGCAACTTTATAGAAAATGGTGTTTTACAATGGACTAATCTTTTCCAAATTTCTACAACTTTTAATGTATAATCAAGATTCTCTCCGAACAAATATATATATATAAACTGATATCTCTATTCTGAACGAAATAATGAAAACTAAACGAAACTATTCCTTCAATATTCTTATAAAAATTAATTTTATTTTTCTGAATTTTATTTTGATGATCCAAAATTCGGAGGATACCATTGCAGAAAACTCAAGCCTCTCAAAATTTTCAAGAAAGAATTCATAATTCTCGGAATTAAAGTGTGAGTAACTATAGTCTTTATTACATCATTAGCATGTTCATACAATGGAATTTTCACTTGATTTTATCTAATATATCAATTTCTTCACTTACTTTTAACATGTGGAAATTTATAATGCTAAAAAAAATCTCTTTAAAACTAATACATTTTGCGTATGTGAAATAATATAAGAAATTTAAAATTTAAATATTGATATTCAAATCCGCAGAAAGAGAAAATCAACAAAATTTCAAAAGAAAATAATTCTAATCATATTTCGACAAAGTTTTGCTTAGGAACTGGTTCATAATGATTCAATATTATCTATAGTTTGCCAAGGTAAATCGTTCCATTTGGTTTCAAATACAACGTTGTCCCAAAAGTTGGTAAACACTTGCAAAAAATTGAAATACCAATATTATTCGCCTTTATGTATAATGTATTTGTATTATGTATAAAGTAATTGTATTATGTATTATTATATATTCGCCGTAATAATATTATTTGCCAAGTAATAAGAAAAACAACGTTTTAAGAAAAAGACAAACTTTTGAGACAACCTTATATACTTAAAATAATAAGGGTTTTGATATGAGAGATATTTACTAATTTTATATTCACTCAATTTGTCACATCAAACGGAAAATTACAGAAATACTTACATAAAAGAGGTCTATCAGAAACACCAAATTGTTCCTGCGGAGAAACTGAACAAACTGCTCTTCACCTTATCTACGACTGTCCGAAATTTGTTCCCTGATTTAAATGATCTAACTCTTTCACCTCAGCCACTTTGTCTACAGAGGGTGTTCACACTTATAGGAAACAAGTTTTATTATAAAATATTAAAAATTAACACCATATTTAAAAATTTTCAAATGTTCTATTTGAAAGCCTTTTTGTTTATTTACAGAACGGCACCTGATTTTTCACGATAGCAGACACTTTCTGATCATGGTCATACTCAAAAGATACCATTCTAATTTACCGCTTTCCAGAGACCTTCAATTGTCCTAGGGTATCTCTTTCCAAGTGCTCTTTTAAGGCATCCAAAAATGCAAAAATCCATCGGGGCTAAATCAGGAAATTTTACAGGGGTTCTGTTCTTTGGAATAGTGTTGATTCCTGTTCTTTGCCTTAGATCTTCCAAATAAGCTTGGGTTGAAGATGAGGTATGACTTGTGGCGTTATCATGGTGAAACCAGACTTTGTTGCTCTGTTTTCCATAGATAGAGGGAATATCATTTTAAAATATAGGTTCTAAAATGTTGTTTTGATAGTACTCCGAGTTTATTTTGGCAATTCTTTCAACTTTTCTTATTTTTAATTTTCTTCATATGATATACCGCATGCCACCATAAATCCTTTGGGGTAACTTTCGGCACATTCCTTCAACCAATTGGCCTAGATTTTTCCACCCTTTTTTGATAGTATATAGCTCTTTTTCTGTCGCAATCGGTTAAATATACCCTATCTTCGTCATATGTAACAATAAATTTCCATCTATCAGCAGCCAATAAATTTTCATAAAAATATCTGCTGATAGTGTGTCGCTGACGAATATGGCTCTGAAACAATTTGTGAACCGCATGTTTTTTTTGTAGTTTTTAGGCATAAATCTTTATTTATTATTTTATTTATTGTTGACACTGATGTTCCTATTAATTTGGCTATATCTTTTTGTGGCATAGTATTTTCTTTTGTAATATATTTTTTCACTTTTTTTACAGTTGCAGGAGTTCTCACACATATAGGGGGTGATAATCTTTTGTCCATTTCTCCGTAGGTGCTTTGAATAAAAACTTGATATTTTTGTCGTGAATAATATTATAAATACCTTTTTTAGAAATGTTGATATCATCTTGTTTGCATATTTTAATTATGTCCAAATAGGTAAGATTAGCTCTGGAAAGTGGTAAAGGAAGAATGGGAACTTTTGAGTATGACCATGATCAGAAAGTGTCTGCTATCGTGGAAAATCAGGTGCCGTTCTGTAAATAAACAAAAAGGCTTTCAAATATGATAAGAGCTATATATATATACTCGAAGCATCTACTTCTGGAATGCCCAATTTTTCAGGATTATATGGAAAGAAAATTTGGTGGCATCAGACAGCTACATGAATTCGTAGATGAGAAAAGAACATATAAAAATTGTAATCAATTTTGTAGATACGATTGTAGATCGTATATATACAACTATCTTTTGAACTAGGAAAGAAGAAGGAAGGAAATTTTGAGTGAATTGTTTTGTATGTTTGTCTTTTTTCTCCTTTCTCCTTGTATATAGCCAATTTGTAAAGAAATGTATCGACGCAAATATCCCTGAGTTTGGGATATTGCGTTATAGGATGTTAATAAAGTTAAAGTTAAGAGCTGCTATAACTTTAGGATAATGCTCAACTAGCCGAATGATCCCCGACTTCGCCTTGCTTCTCTTCAAATGAATGTTTGCATTTTAATATATTATAGAAGCATATTGAAGATAGGAATTCCTAAATATTTTAATATTATTGTTTTTCGGATCCAAATTGTGGAAAACAGCTCAACAATCTGTTAAATTGAATACTATGGTGTTGGATAGAAACTACGATAGAGATTCCATCCAGACCTCATTCTGGTCAAATTTCATCCGAATAGGTCAAATATTGTGGATTTCTATGAAGAAAACGCCTATAGATTAATTTTCAAAACTCGTTGTCGCGGAGATATACCCCGAATAAGTCTACCACTGAGAAAACTTGTACTTGCGGAAGAGATACGTTTATTTCATCAGCAAGCTGTGCGCTCTCTTTAAACCACGAGTCACACTCTATTCTACAATCCACACTACTCTACCACGACTACCGGCACAGACAGCATCCCCTTTTTATAACGTAAAAAAAAAGAGATAAATGTAAAATAACTATTTAAATAAAAGAGAAAAATGAAAAGTATCTATATGCATAACTAACACTAACATACAACACTCATTGTGTGCGTGCGGAATAAATACAAAGGGCCAACAAGAATATATAAGCTCCCATTTCTATATAAAACTCGCTAATATAAATACAGCATTTCAATGACAACAATTTTTAGCATACAAATCGTTGGCTAACCCAGAATCAAAAGTTAAACAAGCGTTGGAAAACTCAGAATCGGAAAGACTACGAAAGTAATATTTTTTTCGTAGGCGTATATGGCATCATCTTTCGAAATATCTTTGAATCATCGGATATTCCGGATATTGTAAGCTTGTTGGCTTGGCTAACCACTCATCGTGTTAAAACTATTTCATTTGTATATTTATCATTTACTGATCACACACAACACACACATGTGCCAAAAAGAGCCAATAAGGTGAGCACGGTATAAAAATCGTAGAGGAATGACTGGCGGCATAATGTTTAGTTATAAAAAGATCGTTTGGTTATAAATGGAATGATTGCTTGAGGGGCGAGACGACAAGAGGAAGAGAGCTGGTCCCACTTCAGAACTACCAGTAGAAGAAATTTAAGAACTGGATAAGAGTGCCTGAAAAAAAGGAAGACAAGGAATTCAAGCTCAGAGAAAAAGAAGAAGCGGATCTTATCGGCGATAAAAAGGTTAGTGATAGGCATAATAGTTGAAGATAATTGCTCCAATTAGAGATAGTTTGTTTTCTAATATATCATATTTTCATACTGGAATAAAATTCATTATTTTTGGACATGAGGAACAAACCTCAATACATCTTTTACTAGATTTTCCTGTTTTTCAAGACTACAGAATCGAAAATAATTTAATAGTAACAGATTCAAGTATTTTTATTTCCAGTGAAGAAATGTATATTAAATTCAATACCATTTGTAGATATATTTTAAATTATATAGCAAAAAATATCTTTTTTAAGAAACTGATAATTTATATTATGCTTATTGTACATATTGCCAGACATTTCTTTCTTTTGTACACAGTTCTTTTCTCTCGTTTTTTTTTTCTCTCTCTCTCATTCTTAACATCATATGACTATTCTATTCACGGTCTAAATGTATAGACAAATGTAAAGACATACATGTATGACAGCGCAAGTGTCCCTAAGGGGACATAGCGCTTTAAATTGAAATTTAAAAAATGAATAAAATTCATTATGTTAAATTTATCAGCTCTTGTGGCTCGCTTTCTTCAGATTACCACCAGCCTATCGCTACTGTAATTATAATATTTAAATACACTTCTTTCTCTCTTTTTTTTTCTTCTTTTTTATTTTTCCAACACATCACCCCGGTGTCTCAGAATTACTGGCTATTGAACACAAGATATAAGTATAGAGATATGAAAGATTCAAGAAAAAATACAATAAAATTTAAATCAAGGAAGGAAATTTTGGTAGATGAGGCATCTTCAGGAGACATTGTGGATGTTTTATGAATTTTGAGGGAAAAATTAAGATCGATCTAATTGATGAGTCACTTTGTATATGGAAACAAAAGTTTTATTATTATTATTATCCCCAGTACACGTGGTACAGGCCATGATAATTATGCTGGGTAGAAGTGCACATTTGTAAGTGCACCACATATCTACACATGTGAAAAGCAGTTCGACTTTGTACTTACAAATGTGCTAGAGCTGCTTTTGGTTACTTGCACTCGCTGGTGGGGTTAGACTTTTTCAAGAATCGGGGGCCATTAAGGCATTTTTTTATCAGAAAAAAAAATGCCCATTGCGGGATTCGATCCCGGGTCGTAGCGGTCGAAAACCAACGGTTTAGACCATCCTTTCACTGACCCCCTAAACAAAAAGTAATTTAGACATAGAAATCCTTCTAATTCTTTTTAGAGAGTTTTATTTTGTTTTAGACATCTTCTGGATGTCGAGTCACACATATAGAGTCATCTGTTATTGCGGGAATATTTTGGCCTTATTTTTAAAAGGGTTGCAACCGTTCATGTCATCGCGCTGTCTAAATTTGGAATCAATTTTAATCAAAGGGTTAAGAGTTAAGCGACGCAAAGCTGTGATATCAAGATGATACGATAAAAATGTGCGTTCTTATTCATTTTTAGTATTTTCAAAAGCAGGTAAAATGCTGAACCTATTTTAATTATCCATGTGATGAGTTGGTAATGAATTATTGATGAACTGTTGCCAGGGTGTGATTCATGTTAAATCATAGATTATAGAATAAATGGCCTGGCCCCGATAACATTTATTTAAAGCTGACGCACGACTGAAGAAATACCTAAGACATTTGGTGTGTCGAGCGCTGACGTGTTCGTGCGGCCTTGAATTCTGAATTAGGTTGTATTCCGGCAAGCCAGTTGTAGTGTCTGACGCGATGGCACATAAAAAGGACGGTTTTCCTTACAAAGTGATTGATTTCTGTTCTTTTATTCGCAATAGATTCACAAGACTTTTCTTCATAGGTCTCTCTAATGAAATAATACAAGGTTGTCCCAAAATGTTCGTAAACACTTGCAAAAAATTGAAATACTAATATTATTTGCCGTTATGTATGTCTTTATATTATGTATAAAGTAATATTTTTATGTATTATTATATGTTCGCCGTAATAATATTATTCGCCAAGTAATAAGAAAAAAAACGTTTAAAGAAAAGCACGAACGTTTAGGACAACCTTATATTATTTCATTGATTACATTTTTAATACAAGAGACACGCTCAAGTTCATAGCCAATTGTTCCTACATTTACCGATTTGAGTTTTATTTGTCGTGTCGGATACCAAGTAGATCAAATGTCGACACACCGATTTGTAATTGTGAGAAGCACTCAATGTTATTGTCACTGAATAAGTTATTTATATTAAAAAAAAAAAAAAAAAAAACACTCTACCTCTGAAAAGCGGTCAAAATTGCAAATATTTTCTTCAATTATTCTTATTACAGTGGCAGCCTATCTCGGAACCTCTAATAAAATCTATCTAGACTTGAAAATGTCCTGCGAAGAACTCGGCAGTAAGGTTACGTAATCTCTAAAATTAAAAAAGAAACAGGAGTAGAAATTATACAAGTTTCTTCGGGTCATTTGTTGAGTGGTAGATTGAGAATATCGTGGTTACTAGTAAACACACTTTAAATTTTGAAAAGATGATTGGAAAGAATTATTTTCTTAAGTGCGTTAAAAGCGTTGGAGACTAGCTTCATAGTAAATGCATAGTAAGTTTCATAGCGTTAGTAGATTTCGCTTTGGTGTTCGTGGACACTCTATATAAGATTGTACTCTCTATAACATTATATCCCAATAACTTGCCTCAATTTTTTTTGTGCACATCTTAATTATTTTTCAATTTTTTTTTTAGCAGCTCAAATTTAAATACAGTCCTTGAGTCTATATGGCTACTCGTTAATAGAGTTACGCGGGATATATAAGGAAAAATTTGCCACAGCATAGGTAAGAAAACTTTTTAACCAGTCTGTTCAAAAGGTGTGCTGACGAATACACACAAACAATATATACAAATATTTAGTTTAGACATATATGAAAATATCTATAATTCCTTAAATTAGAATCCTGCTATATCCATACAACTACTACATTTGACAAAGCGGTCAATAATTATTTTATTCGTTTGCTCATTTCCATCGATTTTGTTGAATGCGAATAAGTCATTATATCGATAATTAGAGGGTTGGTGATGCATGCAGATATTTGGCCCGTAAATGAAGCACAGAATGAATTTTATGGATTTCCGCCAAATTGGAAAAATAGAAGGTTTTGTACAGTAGAACCTCCCTGTAAAGGACACCTAGTTGTAGAGCAAAAGTGTTCTTTAGGGAGAGCTGTCCTCTTACTGGAGAGTTGCTAAATAGTAAAAATGGTCATTTTGCAAATGAAAACTGTCCTTTGTAGAGAGGTGTTCTCTAGCACGAGTGTCCTCTCATGGAGGTTCTATTTTATATAGATTCAAAGTTTTTGTGAATAGTTCAAACGATTGTCATCTCTGAAATATAACAGGGTTCCACGTTGTAGTGTTTCGTTCAGGTGATTAAATATTTTATTCTGGTAATTTTCAAATGTTCAACCATTTTGACCTCTTTATTCTGTATAATCTTGAAACTATTAGGTATGTTTTAGAAATTCTATACCAACTTCCAGCAGATGGCGTGCATGGGAATTCGATCGTCACATACTTAAATATATATATATTTTTCCTGGCCAGAGAGAGAGAGAGATTGAAACAACTTTTATTGATCGCCCATATAAAATTATATAGTACCAAAAAAATCTATTATATTACATATTTATAAAAGAAAGCAAAATATATATAAAAATTAATAAATATTTACATCAGCCTTCTCTGAAGGGATGTCTAGACTATGTCAAATGTTCAAGGCCGCCCTGAGTTCGGAAAGGAGGGTGCTTATGGAGGGTTTTTTGTCCCCAACGTGCTCAATTGCATCGCCGAGGAATTCGTACAGAATTTTCCTGTTTTCATAGGAGAGTGCATCGGGGAGTGCTTCTCTGTCAGAGCGGTGTATAACCGCGACCACTACTTCATCATCATCAACCTCATCATAGAGAGGGGCCAAAATAGAGTCAGCGTTTAGCTCTATGAACATATTCTCAACCTGATCAGTCATGTCTTAGTTGTCCTCTTCAGGAGCCGCAGATGGCTCAGTATTGGTCGAGGAGGGCTCTGGTCGTGACGGCAACTGGCTGGTGCTCGGCGCCGGAGCAGGAAGCTCGGGAGCTGGAGTCTCGTAGGGACGGACAGGGAAGTTCGCCACGGATGCAGGCGCGGCAGGGCTGGAGGGTGTTGGGGGGGTCTGCTTGATGGGTGCAGACAATCCCGAAGCTGGTGTTGAGAGGGCGGAGTTGTTGGAGGGCATGGGCTTGGATGAGGGAGGCCTCGACACCGGGCCCTGCCTTTTTTTCCATGATGCTTTCGGCGCTAGATTTTTTTGAGCGCTCGTTGTAGGGATATACTTGAGGGTGAGGTCTTCCTGCTGAGCATTGGATGCCCTTGATGGAGGTGGGGCTGTGTCCACAGCAGCAGTAGGTGAGGTCTGTTGGGGTCTGTGGTCAGAAGGTGTAGGTGCTGCAGCCGGAATGGTATTCGAGGTGGAGGGTGGCTTGGTCCAGCCTTGTGTGCGGACAGCAGGAGCCTCCAGAGGGAGCACCAGCTTGTCCTCTTGGACACCAGTCTCACGAGGACAGTTCGCACGTTTGTGTCCCTGCTTATGGCACAGGGAGCACTTGATGCCGTAGGTCACATAGAAGTGTGTGACCACTCCCTTGGACTTGACATCCAGCCGGGCAGGGATATGGGAGATCTTCACCCCGTCGCGCAGAGTGATTAAGGCCTCGCGCCGAGCATCAGCCCAAGAGGAGTCCTCGAGCTGCATCATCTTCTGGATGATGGACGTGACCTGTCCGTATGGCCGCAGCGCAGCGACGAGGTCGGCGTCCTCCACGAAAAAGAGCACATTGCCGGGCACTATTCGCTCAGCCCTTTTTCTTAGAGGGAAGGCCTTCAGGGTGGCGTCCTCGATGTCGAGGCCTTCCTCTATCAGCTTGTCGGCGAGTGGCACGCTGGAGAGGCCGGCCAGGATGTGTCCCTCCATCTTTGTCAGCTGGTAGATGGTTCCCTTGCCCAGCTTCGCTTCCAACGCCCGAAAGTATTGTTCTTGTGTGAAGTCTGCGCAGAATTCCAGGTAGACACACTGGTCCGCCTGCCCCGCTGCCGACCTTGCTCGGAAGGTTGCCTGCTTCTGCCTGGTGGTCTGGCACTCGTGCACCTTGCTGGGTCTTGGTGTAGCTCGTGGCCTGCTGCTGTTCAGAGGCATTCCCGGTGCCTGAACGCAGCCCTATTTGGTCCCCGACTTGACGTGGTCAGGATCATGGGCCTCTTCTTGGAGCCGCCCATTTTGGTGAAGATCACATCTTGTCTTTCGATAAGCTGGTCTTCTTGTTCCGGGCAATCAACCCAATTTCGGCAAAAATTTGCATGTCCGCCGTCCGCCGCCGGCTTGGTATTTGCATCTTTGCCATTAGTTAATTCTGAATGACTTTCAGTTATTTCAGAATATTTTAGCGATTTCTCGGCAAAGACTTGGCCGCTTTGGATAATTTTTATATGAGCTTGCAGCCCATTCGTTTGGCTTTCAGCCAATACCCCATAGGGGTTAGAAATATTGATTTCCTCAATCTCTATCCCATAAGAACGCGGAGCTCGCGCGCCGCGTGGCCGCCCGGCCGAGAGAGAGATTGAGATTGAAACATATTTATTAATCGTGCATATAAGATTATATAAGGTTAATATATATTTTTAAACAATACTTAAAGTTATACCGCATAAGTTTCTTTTCTATGAAAAATCAATATTTATTTTAAAGAGAAATATTTACTATTTCTAACTTTTTTGCATGAAGTATGAGAGGGTGAAAATATGAAGAGTAATGGCGAACGGGAAAAATAAAAGTGTCCAGGGGCGGGAATTTTATTTTTCCCGTTCGCCATTACTCTTCATATTTTCACCCTCTCATACTTCATGCAAAAAAGTTAGAAATAGTAAATATTTCTCTTTAAAATAAATATTGATTTTTCATAGAAAAGAAACTTATGCGGTATAACTTTAAGTATTGTTTATAATCACACGCCGCAGTCCTTATAATGTAATATATATTTTTGAAAAATTAAACACAAATATTATTTTCATCAGACGAATCCCACTGAGGGTCGTCTGGTATGATGTCACATTCCGTCCTGAAGTTAGACAGCGTTCCGCGTAGATCGGACTTCTCCCCGAAATGTGCTATTGCCATGTCGAGGAATAGCTTCAGAGCAGACCTTTGCTTAGGCGAGAGAGTATAAAATTAAATTGTAAAACGAAAATTGCAATTATACCGCGAATGTTTCTTTTAAACAAAAATCGAAATTTATTTTAAAGAGAAATAGCGATTATTTCTAACTTTAAGGATGACGTATGATAGGATGAATTGTGAAGAGTAATGACAAACGGAAAAATAAAAGTGTCACTTTGTGTGTATATATATAAAAGTCTATATATAACGAATGAAGACATTAAGACGCGAATGTTTTCACAAATAAATCAAACCTCTACTATCCTTACTGCGATAAAAAAATATTGGAAGGGCTTGGTTTCATCAGTGGTGAACCCTCCCAGTGGTTTCGCCAATTTAATTTACCAGGCCGCTTCTTTAGAGATCTAATATTGTATGGTCCTAAAAGCTTATGTCCATAGTTTGATTAAATACCATTTCTAAGATTCCACCCTTCAGTGTTGCATATAAAAACAGAATGATATTCATTACAATATAAGTTTATATATATATATATATATATATATGAAATAAGGTTGAAGTCCTGGTAGCTCTTGTTGTACTGTGTTGACCAAGAGGAACAGTCAGGATGTAGAGTTTTCCAGTACCTCTCTGCACCTTGGAAGACCTTTAAAAGTTCTCACAAAATACAGGCAGTCGTGGTCGAGGCAGAGTGGAAAAGCTTGGGGATATCCATACACAAAAAACGAAGACACAGTTGCACTAAGAAAGTTCCGTTAACAGATAAAAGTTGAGCTAGAAGCGCAAGATGGAGATAGAAACGTTCTGACTCGTCTACAAGATGGATGAGATCGACATGACATACGACCGACGCGGCTTGCACTAAGGGTGAACTAAACTAAACTGTACTCTCAAGAGACTGTAAGGTGATGTATTTATAGGTTAAAGACGGGGGGACCTTATGTGACAGGGGCGTTTCTGAGAAAGGGGGCCTTTGCATATCCAGGTGTGAGAGGGGTCTCTGCATTCCACCACATGTGACAGTGTGGGTGGCCTGTCGTGGGAATTGTAAATCTATCTGATTTTGACGTTATGACTTCCATCTTTAGACTTTGTTGTTTTGGCAATACTATATGCTCGATCTCTGCTTTAGCTCAACTCTTAAATCTATTACAGATTTTATTTATTTATCCACTTTGTACAAATTACATTACATATGGCGATGCAATGACACAGATTAATCATGCGCATAATTATTTATAGATGTGTTTCTATATACAACATGACAATCTTGTTATACGTAATTATGCAATATAGGGTTGTTGGTTTAAATTACCATAGATGGGCCCCGGGAGTGAAAGGGTTTATCCGGGTTTAGGCGGGTAAAGCCTCTCTAACACAGGTAAGTAATTAAAATTTATTTTAATTAATTTAAACTGTGAGGGTTAAAAAGGGCTATAACAAGATGATTTGTTGGATATATAAAAGTGAAATAAAAATGACACATTTTGTTTGATTAAGAAAAAAGATGATTAAAATAAAATGATGACATAAAAATTCACATTCTAAGAGAATATTGGTGGGCGTTGGACAGGGTTAGTAGTTGAAGAATATGCAATTGTTAGAAGTGCACATATAAACCAAATACTCAGGTCCAGGTGCAAAGCGAGGATATAGACTTGAGTTGTCTTCCTTGGCAATGTTTCACTTGCGATCCTATATAAGGGTTACAGTGTTTTGTCACAATTTTAGGACTATTGGGTTAAAAGTTGCTGAAGAAAAGTTGTTTATTTATATGATTGGGAAAGGAGTGAAATAGAGCCATGCGATAAGTAGAATTGTAGCGACAGTAGGTGGTCTAACTTGACTCGAAATCAAAGGTTGAATGTGGTCCGCTAGAGCTGAAAAAAAAAAGTTGAAAGTTGAAAGAAGTGAACGCTTTGTGATTGCGTTGGTGATTGTGCTCTGCGGATGAAATGAAATAAACTCTTGAAGCGTGTTCAGACCAGAAGTTTGGATTTTTAAGTCTGGGGAACTGTGTTCAAGGCGTTTGTTGAATTACGAAATCAAAAAATAAATTGTCAAGCAGTGCTGTCGTTTTTCTACGTTGATGTGACGCAATGACTGAAAAGATAGTGATGAAAAATATAGGGAATTGGTTAAAGAATATGATTGTTGAAAACGATTGTTGTAGATGCCCGATAGTGGATGATAAACATTGTCAGATAATAAAGGTATTTAAGCAAATATAAAATATAGTGAAGTTTTCTTCCTTTCATTCATTAAATAGTGAATAAAAATATAGAAATATGATTGTGGGTACCAAAAGTGTAAGTGGATAAAATTAAACCTGTAATATATAAAATATATAATAAATAATAAAATAAAAATAATTTTTGAAACAATTAGATGTTTTCTAATACTAAAATAATATCATGAAAAATAAAAGTAAATTTGATTAAAGTCTTTTTTTTTTTTGGATTAAAATGTTGGATTAAAAATTTGTTTATATAATTGAAAGGTAACAATAAGAATAATTATTCAAGATTTTATACAAATAACAATATAATTAAAGATTATTATAATGATTTGATAAATGTTAAGTAGTGGGAAATTGAACAATATTGTCTCTTTTGAAGAAAAGTTACAATTGTTGTGTGTAGATCATATCCCATTGGTAAACATTGGTGTTTTTATGACTCTCTGAAACTGGGAATATGTGAAATGATCCCTTCGTTTGTCCACAATGCTGGTATGTAGAGAATGATTTATCTTTCGCGTTATAAAGTCTATATAAGACTTAACCAAATTGTTTTAATTGGTGTTATCAATTAACATGTAAAATGTTTAATGTATGTTGTGTTGTGATATCTCGTTGGTGAGATTTGTGAGATTCTCGAGGAAATCTAAATGATTAGTGTGAAACATGTGTTAAAAATGGCGATCATGAAGCTAGCGGTCAAGATGACTGATCGAGGGGGGAGAGAAGATATTCTCAAAAGATAGCAGTGACCAAGGGAGTGACGTCATAAAGGGCGGTCACCGTCCTGTTTTTCACGGTATCGTCGTGGGTGGTCAATCATGGGGGATGTTTGAGATTTACTTGAAACTGACTTTCTCTCTCTCTTTTGTCGAGGTTGGCAATTTTCTGTTATAAATGAAAAATATAGTTTTCTCGATGTTCGTAAGTGTTGTGTCTCGCAATCAGTTTAGACTTAGTAAAATTGTTATACGATGATTACAGGCTAGAAGTGAGTGAAAGATATGACTTTTGACGTGGACACGCTTTGAGGTGAGAAGTGTCAAAGGCGTGAAGGGCGTCTTTGGCCTGAAAAGTGAAAAGGTTTTGTGGTGTGGCACTGTGACACGAAGTGAGAAATGTGAATGAAAAGGTGTCACGTGAAATCATAGTTTGGTACAAAATCTAACCTGTTTCACCATAAATAACAAATTTAATAAAGTCATGGGTGGTTGTTGTATGAAACACATCGAGAGTATTTTATATTATTATGGATGTGGCACGTTTAATGCGAAAATGTTTAGTGTTTAGTGGGGCGACGTTACAGAGCTCGTGTGGCTCGAAATTGGATTTGTGTGTTAAGTCGCGCACTAAAAATTGTTTCCAATTGGAGAAAGTGATGTGAGATTGTTGTAACGTTTGTTGAGAGAGATGTATAGTTGATTAAATATGCATGTAAAAGGAAAGGTGAGGGAGTGTATTTATCCTCGAATATTAACGATTGTAATCGTTTTGGAAGGCTGTGTGATTAATTTATATTTAAAATTTGAATATACTTTTTAAATTGTTGATTATGTTAGTTAAAATGATTCTTATAAAAGGGCAATGTCGTGAGAGTTACAAATAATTTGAATTGGGCGCTTACTTAAAATGGTGAACATTACCAAATTTTAAGAATTGAGAAAGATATTGGTCTTTTGGTATAAAGTTAACTAATAAGTAAAACAAAAATAAGTTGAGAATTATGATGAATGAGATTTTTAAAAAATAATAATAATGATTTTTTTTTTCAAGTCGTAGCTTTGGATAATGCCATTTTAGGTAAATTTAGGAAAGGCATGTAAGATTAGTAAATTAGTAAAAATGCGTGATGGGCGAATTTTTTTTTTAATTAAAATTGAGAGTAATAACTTGAAATTTATAATCTGATTAAAAATTAAAATAAATTTTATAAATGTGAGAGTGTGAAAGTTTTAAAAATTGAATAAAAAATGATATAAAAAAGGTAAAAATTGAATTTAAAATGCTTAAAGTCAAAATATAAATACAAAATTAATGGTGAATCAAGTTGTGAACTTGAGGATAAAGTTAAGGTAGGTTTTTTAAAAACTTACAATTTTGAAGATAGTTCAGTCAGGAGACTTGGTCTTTGGTGGTCGTCCTGTTGTCGTGGAAGTCGCTCCATGTAAAGCTTGTAGAAGCTTGTAACTTCTGGAAAGTTGTTTGTGGCTTGTTGCCTTGAGCACGAACTTGTCACAGGGTTTGGGCCACATCGCTGCTCGGTTTCCATGACTTGCGGGAATTTCGGGGCTGTCGTTGGCGCGGTCAGCTTGCTTCCGGCGTTGGCGATCGGTGTTAGCGGGTATGCGGAAGTCCGTTGGGGCGGCGTTTCTTCCGTAAATATCGTTTCTTGTTGGGGGGAGAGATTGCTTGGTTGTTTCGTTGGACTGGCGGGTTTGTTCCTCCATCTTTGCTCTTTCTCGCTTCTATCTGGACAGTCTTCTTACCTTTTAGTTGTGTCATCCTTTGTTTTGGTCATCCTGTCGGCTCATGTAATGTAATTTGAAATTTGGCGTTGTCGACTTGTAGTATCCTGTCGACTACTGAAATAAGGTTGAAGTCCTGGTAGCTCTTGTTGTACTGTGTTGACCAAGAGGAACAGTCAGGATGTAGAGTTTTCCAGTACCTCTCTGCACCTTGGAAGACCTTTAAAAGTTCTCACAAAATACAGGCAGTCGTGGTCGAGGCAGAGTGGAAAAGCTTGGGGATATCCATACACAAAAAACGAAGACACAGTTGCACTAAGAAAGTTCCGTTAACAGATAAAAGTTGAGCTAGAAGCGCAAGATGGAGATAGAAACGTTCTGACTCGTCTACATGATGGATGAGATCGACATGACATACGACCGACGCGGCTTGCACTAAGGGTGAACTAAACTAAACTGTACTCTTAAGAGACTGTAAGATGATGTATTTATAGGTTAAAGACGGGGGGACCTTATGTGACGGGCGTTTCTGAGAAAGGGAGCCTTTGCATATCCAGGTGTGAGAGGGGTCTCTGCATTCCACCACATGTGACAGTGTGGGTGGCCTGTCGTGGGAATTGTAAATCTATCTGATTTTGACGTTATGACTTCCATCTTTAGACTTTGTTGTTTTGGCAATACTATATGCTCGATCTCTGCTTTAGCTCAACTCTTAAATCTATTACAGATTTTATTTATTTATCCACTTTGTACAAATTACATTACATATGGCGATGCAATGACACAGATTAATCATGCGCATAATTATTTATAGATGTGTTTCTATATACAACATGACAATCTTGTTATACGTAATTATACAATATAGGGTTGTTGGTTTAAATTACCATAGATGGGCCCCGGGAGTGAAAGGGTTTATCCGGGTTTAGGCGGGTAAAGCCTCTCTAACACAGGTAAGTAATTAAAATTTCTTTTAATTAATTTAAACTGTGAGGGTTAAAAAGGGCTATAACAAGATGATTTGTTGGATATATAAAAGTGAAATAAAAATGACATTTTGTTTGATTAAGAAAAAAGATGATTAAAATAAAATGATGACATAAAAATTCACATTCTAAGAGAATATTGGTGGGCGTTGGACAGGGTTAGTAGTTGAAGAATATGCAATTGTTAGAAGTGCACATATAAACCAAATACTCAGGTCCAGGTGCAAAGCGAGGATATAGACTTGAGTTGTCTTCCTTGGCAATGTTTCACTTGCGATCCTATATAAGGGTTACAGTGTTTTGTCACAATTTTAGGACTATTGGGTTAAAAGTTGCTGAAGAAAAGTTGTTTATTTATATGATTGGGAAAGGAGTGAAATAGAGCCATGCGATAAGTAGAATTGTAGCGACAGTAGGTGGTCTAACTTGACTCGAAATCAAAGGTTGAATGTGGTCCGCTAGAGCTGAAAAAAAAAAGTTGAAAGTTGAAAGAAGTGAACGCTTTGTGATTGCGTTGGTGATTGTGCTCTGCGGATGAAATGAAATAAACTCTTGAAGCGTGTTCAGACCAGAAGTTTGGATTTTTAAGTCTGGGGAACTGTGTTCAAGGCGTTTGTTGAATTACGAAATCGAAAAATAAATTGTCAAGCAGTGCTGTCGTTTTTCTACGTTGATGTGACGCAATGACTGAAAAGATAGTGATGAAAAATATAGGGAATTGGTTAAAGAATATGATTGTTGAAAACGATTGTTGTAGATGCCCGATAGTGGATGATAAACATTGTCAGATAATAAAGGTATTTAAGCAAATATAAAATATAGTGAAGTTTTCTTCCTTTCATTCATTAAATAGTGAATAAAAATATAGAAATATGATTGTGGGTACCAAAAGTGTAAGTGGATAAAATTAAACCTGTAATATATAAAATATATAATAAATAATAAAATAAAAATAATTTTTGAAACAATTAGATGTTTTCTAATACTAAAATAATATCATGAAAAATAAAAGTAAATTTGATTAAAGTCTTTTTTTTTTTGGATTAAAATGTTGGATTAAAAATTTGTTTATATAATTGAAAGGTAACAATAAGAATAATTATTCAAGATTTTATACAAATAACAATATAATTAAAGATTATTATAATGATTTGATAAATGTTAAGTAGTGGGAAATTGAACAATATTGTCTCTTTTGAAGAAAAGTTACAATTGTTGTGTGTAGATCATATCCCATTGGTAAACATTGGTGTTTTTATGACTCTCTGAAACTGGGAATATGTGAAATGATCCCTTCGTTTGTCCACAATGCTGGTATGTAGAGAATGATTTATCTTTCGCGTTATAAAGTCTATATAAGACTTAACCAAATTGTTTTAATTGGTGTTATCAATTAACATGTAAAATGTTTAATGTATGTTGTGTTGTGATATCTCGTTGGTGAGATTTGTGAGATTCTCGAGGAAATCTAAATGATTAGTGTGAAACATGTGTTAAAAATGGCGATCATGAAGCTAGCGGTCAAGATGACTGATCGAGGGGGGAGAGAAGATATTCTCAAAAGATAGCAGTGACCAAGGGAGTGACGTCATAAAGGGCGGTCACCGTCCTGTTTTTCACGGTATCGTCGTGGGTGGTCAATCATGGGGGATGTTTGAGATTTACTTGAAACTGACTTTCTCTCTCTCTTTTGTCGAGGTTGGCAATTTTCTGTTATAAATGAAAAATATAGTTTTCTCGATGTTCGTAAGTGTTGTGTCTCGCAATCAGTTTAGACTTAGTAAAATTGTTATACGATGATTACAGGCTAGAAGTGAGTGAAAGATATGACTTTTGACGTGGACACGCTTTGAGGTGAGAAGTGTCAAAGGCGTGAAGGGCGTCTTTGGCCTGAAAAGTGAAAAGGTTTTGTGGTGTGGCACTGTGACACGAAGTGAGAAATGTGAATGAAAAGGTGTCACGTGAAATCATAGTTTGGTACAAAATCTAACCTGTTTCACCATAAATAACAAATTTAATAAAGTCATGGGTGGTTGTTGTATGAAACACATCGAGAGTATTTTATATTATTATGGATGTGGCACGTTTAATGCGAAAATGTTTAGTGTTTAGTGGGGCGACGTTACAGAGCTCGTGTGGCTCGAAATTGGATTTGTGTGTTAAGTCGCGCACTAAAAATTGTTTCCAATTGGAGAAAGTGATGTGAGATTGTTGTAACGTTTGTTGAGAGAGATGTATAGTTGATTAAATATGCATGTAAAAGGAAAGGTGAGGGAGTGTATTTATCCTCGAATATTAACGATTGTAATCGTTTTGGAAGGCTGTGTGATTAATTTATATTTAAAATTTGAATATACTTTTTAAATTGTTGATTATGTTAGTTAAAATGATTCTTATAAAAGGGCAATGTCGTGAGAGTTACAAATAATTTGAATTGGGCGCTTACTTAAAATGGTGAACATTACCAAATTTTAAGAATTGAGAAAGATATTGGTCTTTTGGTATAAAGTTAACTAATAAGTAAAACAAAAATAAGTTGAGAATTATGATGAATGAGATTTTTAAAAAATAATAATAATGATTTTTTTTTTCAAGTCGTAGCTTTGGATAATGCCATTTTAGGTAAATTTAGGAAAGGCATGTAAGATTAGTAAATTAGTAAAAATGCGTGATGGGCGAATTTTTTTTTTAATTAAAATTGAGAGTAATAACTTGAAATTTATAATCTGATTAAAAATTAAAATAAATTTTATAAATGTGAGAGTGTGAAAGTTTTAAAAATTGAATAAAAAATGATATAAAAAAGGTAAAAATTGAATTTAAAATGCTTAAAGTCAAAATATAAATACAAAATTAATGGTGAATCAAGTTGTGAACTTGAGGATAAAGTTAAGGTAGGTTTTTTAAAAACTTACAATTTTGAAGATAGTTCAGTCAGGAGACTTGGTCTTTGGTGGTCGTCCTGTTGTCGTGGAAGTCGCTCCATGTAAAGCTTGTAGAAGCTTGTAACTTCTGGAAAGTTGTTTGTGGCTTGTTGCCTTGAGCACGAACTTGTCACAGGGTTTGGGCCACATCGCTGCTCGGTTTCCATGACTTGCGGGAATTTCGGGGCTGTCGTTGGCGCGGTCAGCTTGCTTCCGGCGTTGGCGATCGGTGTTAGCGGGTATGCGGAAGTCCGTTGGGGCGGCGTTTCTTCCGTAAATATCGTTTCTTGTTGGGGGGAGAGATTGCTTGGTTGTTTCGTTGGACTGGCGGGTTTGTTCCTCCATCTTTGCTCTTTCTCGCTTCTATCTGGACAGTCTTCTTACCTCTTAGTTGTGTCATCCTTCGTTTTGGTCATCCTGTCGGCTCATGTAATGTAATTTGAAATTTGGCGTTGTCGACTTGTAGTATCCTGTCGACTACTGAAATAAGGTTGAAGTCCTGGTAGCTCTTGTTGTACTGTGTTGACCAAGAGGAACAGTCAGGATGTAGAGTTTTCCAGTACCTCTCTGCACCTTGGAAGACCTTTAAAAGTTCTCACAAAATACAGGCAGTCGTGGTCGAGGCAGAGTGGAAAAGCTTGGGGATATCCATACACAAAAAACGAAGACACAGTTGCACTAAGAAAGTTCCGTTAACAGATAAAAGTTGAGCTAGAAGCGCAAGATGGAGATAGAAACGTTCTGACTCGTCTACATGATGGATGAGATCGACATGACATACGACCGACGCGGCTTGCACTAAGGGTGAACTAAACTAAACTGTACTCTTAAGAGACTGTAAGATGATGTATTTATAGGTTAAAGACGGGGGGACCTTATGTGACGGGCGTTTCTGAGAAAGGGAGCCTTTGCATATCCAGGTGTGAGAGGGGTCTCTGCATTCCACCACATGTGACAGTGTGGGTGGCCTGTCGTGGGAATTGTAAATCTATCTGATTTTGACGTTATGACTTCCATCTTTAGACTTTGTTGTTTTGGCAATACTATATGCTCGATCTCTGCTTTAGCTCAACTCTTAAATCTATTACAGATTTTATTTATTTATCCACTTTGTACAAATTACATTACATATGGCGATGCAATGACACAGATTAATCATGCGAATAATTATTTATAGATGTGTTTCTATATACAACATGACAATCTTGTTATACGTAATTATACAATATAGGGTTGTTGGTTTAAATTACCATATATACACTTTTATTTTTCCGTTTGTCATTACTCTTCACAATTCATCCTATCATACTTGCAGTGGATATTAGTGCAGCGTTTGATAATGCATGGTGGCCGGCCTTGATGAAAAGACTAGATGAAGATGGTGTGCAGGCTTCAATGATAAAGCTTCTACAATCATACTTTGATAATAGAAGAATAAGACTTAGATATTCCTCAACTGAAATTAATAAGAAACTAAGTAAAGGATGTCCACAGGGAGGACCACTGTCTCCCACATTATGGAATATTCTTATTAATGAGATACTGAATAATAATCTGGATGATAACTGTGAAACAATAGGATATGCAGATGATATTACGTTAATATGTTGGAATAAAACTCCTGAACAACTAAGAAAGACAATAGATAACGTATTAAGAAAATTCAATGAGTGGTGTGAAAGTCGTAAATTAAAATTGTCAGATGAAAAAACAAAAATATTATATTTATATAAATGCAATGGCGATATAATAGTCTCAGGTAGCAAGTTAATTAAACCGGTTGAAGAACTTAAGATCCTAGGAGTGACTATTAAAAATCACCGAGTCAGAAGCAAACTGGACTTTACGCCTCACGTTAATGAAACGATCATAAAAGTAACTAGAGCTAATGGATACCTATTTGGCCTGACAAAGAAAGCATGGGGTCTAGACTTTAGACGAAGACTGATACTGCATAAGACATTATATCGAAGTACAATTACATACGGTTATCCAATATGGTATCCATTCATAAACAAAAAGTCTAAGGACAAACTAAATTCTCTTCAATATAATATTTTAAAACATTGTATACAGGCCTACAGTACAACATCATCGGATTGTACACACATACTTGCACAAGTCCCCAAACTTACTGAATATATTGAATCTAACATGCTGAAAACCGAAATAAATTACAATCGATTTGACTCTTCAAGTAGGAATATAATTTATAATTATATAAGGGAAAAATTGCAGAAATACTATGAGAAGACTAACACCATTTTCAAGTCCTTCTTTACTGATTCCCAAATACCCAAATATGTCAAGCCAAATTTTTACAACGTTCAATTTTTTACTGGACACGGTAACTTTAGATCATATTTGTACAAGGTCAGAAAGACGGATTCGCCTAAATGCTCATGTGGTGCAGAAGAAGAAAATCTTGTACATATTCTAACGGACTGTCGACTTGTAGAGGACTTGAGAGTCAAAAATCAAATAAATATAAATTGTCTAAATCAAATAGTTAATAATAGAGATATATGTATATAAATTTTAATAGATTTTGTAGAATGTTTTTTAGTAATAGATAGCCTGGGCTGTAATGAATGGTAAATAGTTATATGCTGTAAATAGCTCTAAATTTCTGTTCTTAAATGTGATGTTCACTAATATTCATTATAGGGTAATTAAATCGTTAACTAACTGACAAATACGTTAATAATTTCTATTATAATAACTAAAATCATATTAATAATTACTGTAAAAGCTCCCAAACTTGTGTATGCATGCAAATATCCAAAACGGATATCGCGTGCTTTGTAAATGTTAATAAATAAATAAATCATACTTCATCCTTAAAGTTAGAAATAATCGCTATTTCTCTTTAAAATAAATTTCGATTTTTGTTTAAAAGAAACATTCGCGGTATAATTGCAATTTTCGTTTTACAATCATCAGCCGCGTTATATTGTATTATAAAATTAAATTGTTAAAATAATATTCAAATCAATTCGTTTTTTTAAACGAAGTTCAGTTATTGCACTCTACAAAGTAATAAAAACTGTGGTATATTTGCTTTGCAAAAGAATTAAAATCAGCCGAACGTATCTATGTATCGTATGATACAAAGGAACCGTGACATTGGATGTGTACAATATCACTCACGAATGGGACGACACGAACTGTAAGAACTCCTGAGCATGCCAAAGCAGTGTTAGTTGGTATCAGGAGAAATCTTGTCGGAAGCCAAGAAATAATGGCTCGGAATATAGGTATATAACGAATGAAAACATTAAGACGCGAATGTTTCTTTTCACAAATAAATCAAGCCTCTACTGTTCTTACAGCGATGAAAAAAATATTGAGAGACCTTGGCTCATCAGTGATGAGCCCTCCCAGTGGTTTCGCCAATTTAATCCATCAGATCGCTTCTTTAGAGCTCTAATATTGTAATGAATCATTCTGTTTTTTATATGCAACACTGAAGGGTGGAATCTTAAAAATGGTATTTAATCAAACTATGGACATAAGCTTTTAGAACAATACAATATTAGTTCTCTAAAGAAGCGGCCTGGTAAATTAAAAATTGGCGAAACCACTGGGAGGGTTCACCACTGATGAAACCAAGCCCTTCCAATATTTTTTAATCGCAGTAAGGATAGTAGAGGTTTGATTTATTTGTGAAAACATTCGCGTCTTAATGTCTTCATTCGTTTTATATAGATGGCGCGTTATATTGGTTTATATAGGTGTGTCAAATATGACAAAATCGCGAATGCTCAATAATGACCTACGTACTAAACGGTTAAAAAAGAAACAATACATTATCTTAAGAAATCTCAAACACAATAGATGGTCATGTAATATAAGAGCCACTTGCAGTTTTACGCTATGAACAGTCATCGAAGAATATTTTTACAGATGACAAACATTTCACCATTAAACAGTATTTTTTATAACATCCAATCTCTGTGATAGTGTAATGTGCTATATGATGCCTTCACAATGCTCCATTTTGGCAAAAAAAAAGGGGTTAAAGCCTAGAAAAACGTATAATACAACCATTTTAAAGGCACACGTTAAATATCCTTCGACATCCTTTTTGGACATCAAAATGGTTAATATCGTCTAGAAGTGGCTGCAAGAGAATGTTCATATCACCAAATAAATGGCTCTCAAGTAGCCTTAATCTCGATCATTTGAACTACAAATTGTGGTCAATCCTTGAATGCTTAACCTGCTAGAAAAGGCACACTAGCTGTTGACTTTGCTTAGACAATTCAATATATTTTATTGAAACTCTTAGTCAATTATTATTAAAAAAATCAAAGAGAAATTAAACAAAGATAAATGTGATTATTTACAATTTGGTGATAAAAATATATAAAAGACTATTCTCAGGAAGGGAGGCTCTTCCATCTTGTCCTCCTCCAGACAAGGACAGGATCAATTTGAACCGCTCTCAATTCAATGTTTATAAAATACTTATAGAGACACGCCTTGGCAGACTCCAGGATGGCCAGGGTGTCATCATCCAGGCCTCGCCCGAAGACCCAGCCCTGCAGTCATGGGGGATGATGGTAAATGCCTCCCAGATGAGAGGACAGCGGCAAGACCAGTACCTAGCGTCAGGTTGCTGGACCCACAGGCGACGCAGGACTGTTGGGCCGAGGCTGGATGTGACAAAGCGTGCTGGGCTAGTATCACTGCCACGTCATGGCGGAGAAGGCACAGAGTGACGTCCAAGAGATGGTGTTAGGGAGATCCAAATGTATAATCTTTGCTTAGAATTTTTTAATGAAACTGATTCCAATAATATTAAACAAACATTATATTTATTGATCTACAAAACAGAGAACAAAATAAAAGATAAACTTATAACATATTAAACAAAGGAAATTTTCTTCTAACGGTTAGCGCCTATTTACACACTCTGTGGGAATAATTATTTAATTAAAATATATATACAACACTAGCTTTAAAAGATTTCTTACCTATGCTGTGGTAAATTTTCCTTATATATCCTGCGTAATTCAATCATCGAGTAGCCACATTGACTCAAGGACTGTATTTAAAATTGAGCTGCTAAAAATAATTTTGAAAAATAATTAGCACTTTTTAATTGTTTTTTTTTTATTCTAATATTTATATTTTAGGAGAGAGAATAAAATAAAAATAACGAAGGCATATCTTGGCCAAAAGCACATGTGCTTTTTAGATGGCAGAGCGCTATCTAGTGGAACAGAAATCAACTAAACATTGATCTAGCCTGTTCCCTGATATTCTGCCAACCCAATTTCTTGATAAATCAAGAAAATCCATCTAAGAACGCGATTCGCGCTGTTGGCCCCTGTCAGCGTGTAGTAGGCTGTACCACTGCGACCAAAAATATTTTTGGTCCCAGAGGCTTCTTGAGAAACCAAGAAATGGGTATTTAAGGCCAAACTTGCGTAAATACGCTTAACACAGAATGAAATATTTAAATGACTTTTATATTTCTTTTTATTAGCTTATGATATTGCTATGTACAATCTTACTCCATTAGACGAACTAATCAAAAGATTTTTCTTCTACTTATATTATTTTTAGTCTTCATAGAGAATTTGCTTTATAGCTTTAAAAAGTGCTTTTCTATTTCCTTAAGTTACAGCGGCTGAAGAAATTCGGTGTTGTTCTAAATTATTCATTCAGAGATCATGTAAACATCCTTTTACCTACCTATTTTAAATACGATCGAAATATTTATCGAATTTTGAGGAATTATTGGTGGGTATACCACACAGAGTCATGCTTCAGAGTCATGGACTATAACATCATCGTTAGAGAAGAACATCGATACTATCACAACTATCGATTTCGGAAGATGACCGACTTCTGTACAACGGAATTGTTTGCGATTCTTCGGTCACATCACGCGACACAGGGGAATGGAGTACACCATACTGACCGGAAAGATGTCTGGGCGACACATACCTGGACGCCCGCCGACACGTTTCGTGGACCAATTAAAGGAACTCACTGGCTTGTCGGTCGCCGAGATGGTACATCGAGCTTAAGACAGAGATGGCTGGCGTCGCATCGTGTTTGGGATGTAATACGTACAGTGGGCCACAACGTTCGATCGCGAATAAAATGATATCATTATACCACACAGATGCCTTGCAGACTAATAACCTATTGAATGCATGCGCAACTGTAGAAAATTTCTCGAACCATTGAACACACTTTGTGTTTGCATAGTATATAGAAAGTCATCATGAGGTAGAAAAATATGGATTAGTAAATACATAAGTACTTAGAAAGGCATTCAGTTGGATATATCGCCCATGTTCTTGTGACCCTGGGCAGCTGCGGTCCAAAAGTTGCCACAGTTTACTTAAGACTATCGCGCGAGCGGCAACAAGCTCTCATCACGTCTGGCGATAAAACTCCAAACATGGCGGCCGCCAGATAAGTCTGTAAGTAAACTTCTACGGGGTTATCGCGGGGTGGGAAGGCCACTTGAGGTTGCAACCCTTCCTTCCACTCTGATGACTCCAGTCAAGGATACAGGTCTTCTAGAGGCTTTAGCAGATTACGGTACACAGTAGCGGCTGGTACTGGTTGACACCCCGCTTCTGTGTCTTCACACGCAAATATAAGATTTCTGTAGACAGTAGTAGAAATGGGTTAGAAGTAGAGCGCCTGGATGGCATCATACTGCAGTCTTCATTCGAGAATATAAGCCTTCTGAAGACATTAGCAGATGCAAGTTCACAGTTGAGAATTCCTTTAATTATATCGCGGTACTATCAGTCGAGGATGCAAAGTTTATGAAGGCTTTGGAAGATTCCAGTGTGACATAACTCTTTATATGCTTTTGAACATATTCTAACTCAGGTACCGCCACACAAGAATATGGTCGCTCTGGTACCTTCAGCAGATATTAGTACGCAATAGCTTCTGGTAGTATTTGGTAACATCTCACTTGGCTCTTCATACAGAAATACGGAGTATCTAAATACTTCAGATTCTGGTATTCGGCGGATCTAGATATTTTCTAGCATGACATCTTCTAGTTCCCACAAAAATGGAGGCTTCGTCAGCACCTAAACACATTAGCGCCGTGAACTGCCATTTCTGACATCACCACACTACAGTGGCTTCACACAAATATTTAGGGCCTTTTCAAGCTTCATCAGATGCACAGTAGCTCCTGGTAGTTCCTAGAATGACACCCACAGTACGGTGGTACCACAAGGGCTACAAAAAGCTTCAGAAGATACTGTTACGCAATAGCTCCTGGTAGTTTATTGAATGGTATATCACTTAGGTACCTTCATACAAGAAGAATTTTAAAGGATACCTAAAATACTGTATCGCGGAAGAATATAACCTATCAAAATATATTTAGTTGTGAACTATAATTGTCTTTATTGCGACTTCTGTTTAGAAAAGACACTATATGTGTGTAGAACGACATTTGAAAATACCCCGCATGTGTTTCTTTTGAACGAAAAATCGAAATTTATTTAAAGGAGAAATAACGATTATTTCTAACCTTAGGGATGAAGTATGAATTGTGAAGAGTAATGATAAACGGAAAAATAATCATTACTCTTCAAAATTCATCCTTTCATACTTCACTCCTAAGGTTAGAAATAATCGTTATTTCTCCTTAAAATAAATTTCGATTTTTCGTTCAAAAGAAACACATGCGGGGTATTTCCAAATATCGTTCTACAATCATAGGCCGCATTATATTGTATAAAAATCACAGTATATGTGTCTTGGTCTAAGGTGCGCAGCATCTTCTGGATGATAATCCACTAATTGACTGGGCAGCGCGGCGTATAGAGCGTGGCAATAAAACCCTATATATTGGTTCTGATTTTCGCTACTTTTGCCAATAAAGCATATGGCGAATTATTTTCATAAGCAATATTCTGGCGGAGAATTACTCTCTCATCTTCCAAAGTCGGACAATAAAACATGTAGTGTGGAAATTCCTGGATAAATTCACTATTACATAGAGTTCACTTTAGGTTCTTTTACTTCAACAACAGAACTTATTTATGTCTAAATAGTGAAAAGAGAATTCTCATCTGGCAACGCATCGCTTTACAGTCATTGGGATATCTTCGTTGAGGTAAGACTTTATAGAAGTTGATTTATGAAAATACTGAAAAGGGAAAATAGAGTTCAGAATTTCTCATTCTTGCATACTCCAACTGTATAGACTGGTCTATGGTAGTTCTAATAACTAGAGGAATGTTTCTTTGTAAAATATTGAAATCTGTACATCCAACAAGCCACGAGAAGCCGGTGTTATTTAGTATCTCCGTCACACTTTTTACCAAATCGACATTCTGTCTGAAGAGGTTGATATATCCCATAGGTGCGCCAGACAATTGAAGGTGGCCTACTGTGGTCCATATTTAGTATTCTAGTCCAGAATTTTATGGTTAATTTCTTCACTATGACATCGAGAGAATTTCTTCCTGTTTCTGCCCTCGGAATGTAATCCGGTGTATAGCTTGGAAGGTTTAAATATCGCCTAAGTAAGGTATCTTGAATTCTATTTATAATTAAGGCCTGATAATGTGCCCAGATTGGAGCCGCATGGAGTAAAACCGCTAGAATCATGGTATCCAACAATTTCCTACTTGCGTGAAAATAATTTATCTTGGCTTTTAAAAAGATCTCTCCAACGGTCCTCATCGCTGCCATGGCCTTACCCTTATAGTTCAAAGCAACTTTAGTGAAAGAAATTGAAGGGGTAAGCGGGTATTCTAAATATGTATATTTCGACGCGACCTTCAGAGCACACTGTCCCCAATACCATTTATTAGAACGCTCTGCCTTTCCACCATTTCGATAAATCAATATTTTTGACCTACTTCCATTCTCAAAACTAGTAGTTTATATAGATTCTAAACTACAAAATAGGTTTTAATTACATAATTTCTGAAAATCAAGAATAAACATGGAGATAATGGTTTACCTTTGAGCACACCAGAATGAATTTGAATATAATCGGTGAAAGAATTATTCACAAGGACAGTCGCTGACATATTCTCAAAGTAATTTGTAATCAGATTGACAAACTATGATAGTGGACATTGCGACTGCTGTGATAGAGATGTATGGAGATATCTGAGGCTCTTCATTGGACACGACAACAACAACAATACAGTATACACCCAATATAGAGAACATTGCGACTGCTGTGATAGAGATGCATGGAGACATTTGAGGCTCTTCATTGGACACAACAACAACAACATTACAGTATACACACTCAAGATAGAGAACATTGCGACTGCTGTGATAGAGATGCATGGAGACATCTGAGGCTCTTCATTGGACACGACAACAACAACAATACAGTATACACACTCAAGATAGAGAACATTGCGACTGCTGTGATAGAGATGCATGGAGACATCTGAGGCTCTTCATTGGACACGACAACAACAACAATACAGTATACACACTCAAGATAGAGAACATTGCGACTGCTGTGATAGAGATGCATGGAGACATCTGAGGCTCTTCATTGGACACAACAACAACAACGTTAATTCAGTCCTAAGTTATATAGTTTCGACCATAATAGTGAGTGAGGGACTGTATCGAAAGCATTTCTTATATCTACAAAGAAGGAATAAAGTATAGCTCTTTTCTTTTTAACTTAGAGAAAGTTGAATCAGAGATATCAGTAGAATATGATATTGACAGGAGTGTACAGACCTGCTTGATTCTCTGAAATAATGTTTCTGTCTTCAATCCAGTTAATCAGACAGATCTTAAGTATTGATGTAAAGAGTTCTGCAAAGTTACTCAGTAGGGTAATTCCTCGGTAATTAGAGGAACTATCCTTGTCGCCATTTTTTAAAATCGGGTGAATAATAGATTTTGAAAACAACGATGGGAATACAACTCTTTTATAATAAAAAAAAAAGTAAAACATTTTCATACATTAGGTATGTAGGCCAATAATTGTACAGCTGCCTTTTCGAAATATCAAAATCATTGACAAATTTAACTATATTCCAAAATTGCAACAAAAATAGTCGGCATGACATCGAAATGACAGTAACTTCCTGAGGAATAAAAATTCAAGGTAAAAGATGTCAACAGATAGAAGAATACTATCTTGTTCCCCAAGGTTGAGCCACAAGTCTCACTAATCAAGGACTTCCTTTCAATTAAAGAACCTATTTGCACCTATTTGCCGATACAACGTCATCTTTGCTATACGAGGTGTGTTCAAAATGTATCGCGACTTTTGTGTTTTTCAAAATTATTTATTTATTCATGAATACCTATTTTGTTCCCTTCAAAGTAATCCCCATGAGATATTATACACTTGTGCCAACGGTTTTTCCAATCTTCGAAGCACTTCAAAAAATCATTTTTTAAAATCTTTTTCAGCTCCTCCTTCGATGCCGTCTTTATCTCGCCAAGCGTAGCGTAACGTCGTCCTTTCATGGGCCTCTTCAGTTTAGGGAACAAGAAAAAGTCACAGGGGGCCAGATCTAGGGAATACGGTGGCTGCGGCATCATTACTGTGTTGTTTTTGGCCAAAAAGTCGCGCACAAGCAATGATGTGCGAGCAGGGGCGTTATCGCGGTGCAAAAGCCAATTTTTGTTCTTCCACAAATCCGGGCGTTTCTGACGGATTGCTTCGCGCAAATTGCGCATAACTTGCAGGTAATATTCCTTATTGACCGTTAAACCCTGTGACAATAACTCATGATGCACCACGCCCCTGCAATCGAAGAAAACTGTCAGCAAAACTTTCACATTCGACCGAACTAGGCGCGCTTTTTTCGGTCTTGGTTCGTGCGGCAGCTTCCATTGAGATGATTGAGCTTTGGTTTCCACGTCATAACCATAAACCCACGCTTCGTCACCAGTTATGACCCTCTGGAGCAAATTTGGGTCGTCGCGGACAGAGTCCAACATCTCATTAGCAATGTTCATGCGATGCTGTTTTTGGTCGCAATTGAGCAATTTTGGTACGAATTTCGCGGCGACCCGTCTCATGCCCAAATCATTGATAAAAATCGAATGGCACGAGCCAATCGATATGTTTAGGTCCTCAGCAACTTCTCTAACGGTGATTCGACGATTGGCCAATATCATTTTCTCCACTTCATTAATTTTTTCGTCTGTTGTTGAAGTGCTCGGACGTCCGGCACGCTCTTCGTCGTTCACATCTTCTCGGCCTTCTGAGAACATTTTGTACCACCGATAAACGTTGCTTCGGTCCAAGGTAGCTTATCCGTGTGCCACAGTCAACATTCGGAATGCATCCGCGCACTTAATTTCGTTTTTCACACAAAATTTGATACAGGTTTTTTGATCCATTTTTTTAATAGGTAAAAATCGAAGACGATCCAAAACACCTGCAAGCAAAGCAGCTGTCAACAATTAAGTGAACATTCAAATTGTCGGCATAAGTGAGAGACATGAGTACCAACATAAAGCCACAAAAATATCGAAATTCGAATATACGTAACCCGCGAAAATTCAAAGGTCGCGATACTTTTTGAACACACCTCGTACATATTTGATAGAGTTAACCCGAGAGATCTAATATTTGCCATGATTGATTGCAAACAAATGTTAAGCAATTATTTCTCTCCATTAAAACGAACGAAATAAATTAATCTCTCTTGACAAGCTATTATTTTTCGAATTACGTAGAAGGCCTAGAGGTATTCCTGGACAAAAACACGCCTTCCAGAAACACACATCAACCTGGCAAAGGAAGCAACAAATATAGATTACGATTTGAACAGAAAAACCAATTATCCCTACATTGTACTCCCGCCCAGAAGTCCCTCTCTACATGGCGGGTGGGAGAAGCAGCACAAGTAAGGCACTACCCTGTAGGACAAAGTACGGTGTCGCGAGCCCCGAGCCGCTACGGTAACCGTGAACTCTGAAATGTGGCTGACTAACGGGGCAATGGCACCTCCCGTTTCCATAGAGGGACAAGACACCACACCTCAATAATAATCGATACTCATCTATAATAATCCAAAATCTCTCTCATATAAAGATTAGAAAAAAGTTCTGAGAATTAATTAAATTTAAAAAATACTTATAAAAAGCTTTTATTATAAATGCACTATAGATGCATCATATTAATATTATGTTTTAAAAATACTTTTATTTGGAATTTGTAGAAGACCAATGAACTCTCAAAACATATTATATATTTATAAGAAATGGAAGCATCAAAGCACAAATGTTTCTTATAAACATAAAACAAACTTCTACTGTCCTTACTGCGATGAAAAAATATTAGGAGGGCTTGGCTCATCAATCGTGAACCCTCCAAGCAGTTCCACCAATCTAATCTACTAGACCGCTTCTTAGCGTTTTTTTAGCAAGCTTGTTACTGCTCCCCCTCCTCCTTTTTCATCCGGGCTTGGGACCGGCAAAGGCGGAGTTGATATTACATGTTGTTTGTTTGCTTGCCTATCCCTAGTACAGGCCATGATAATCATGGTGGGTAGTTAGCAACTGCTTTTACTGTAAGTGCACCACATGTCTACACATGTGAAAAGCAGTTCGACTTTGCACTTACAAATGTGCCAGAGCCCCTTTTGGTTTCTTGCACTCGCTGGTCGGGTTGGACTTTTGCAAGAATCGGGGGCCATTGGAGCATTTTTTTTTTTATCTGAAAAAAGTGCTCAATGCGGGAATCGAACCCGGGTCATAGCGGCCGAAAACCAACGGTTTAGACCATCCTTTCACCGACCCCCTGATATTACATGTTCTTGTGTTAAATGGCAACCTGTTCTTTCCAGCCTCTGTCAAGTGACTACTTGAAAAACAGGTTTCACTGTGATAAGTTATTTTTAGCCGATTTCTTCAGAAATCCTAGGAAGGAAGAAAACCAGCTAAGCCGAATCAAGAAGTAACAAACCAAAACAAAAAGAAAAATTTATTAAAATGTCTCTTTTATGGCTTCTCAATATAGATTCTAATTGTGAAAACATTTTAAAGCAAAACTTCTGAAATTTTATTTACTTGATTTTAAATTCTTTTGTTTTTTTATAAATTTCATAATATTTGTGAGAATCATAAGGTAACAATATCAAATACAAATAAATAAATTGAGCATGACATTTCAGTAACATCGCTATTACCAAAAAAGTCACTCACAATTTATTAATTTGGAGATTTGGTCTTGTTACTTCATGTTTCTATTCTATAATCCCCCTCGGCAGAGCTAACTGCTACAGGGCGCATCACCAGGTGCCGGATAGGGGAACGACTTTCAGATATGAAGACCAGCTGTGAAACAAGCAGAATAACTTTGACAAATTGTTAGAAAGAGGAGAAAGACCTCTTTAAAAATCCCAAGTTCAACTGACCCAGTTGATAGACCTCAGCAAGGGTCCCACTCCAGGGATACAGAGGAGCTGCGTCTGTACTCATGTTAGAGTAGGCAGCAAAGGTGTCTGCTTCCATGTTGGGAATAACCTCAAACTACAGGCAAAGTCAGACTTTTATCAAAGTATGCCTGGATAATTGTGCCATGATCAACGAAAGCTACACCCCTACCTACCATTCCATGAGATCATGAACTCATGGAATTTGAGTAATCTTTATACAAGGGGACATGAAACAAAAACAATCTATAATCCAAACTGTAACTTATTTGTGAAGAATGGGTAGAGAAAGAATGACAAAAGTGATGATCTGATATATAGATAACATTTTATTTTAGTACTTTGAAAGCCAGATCTGGAAAACTCTGACATAATAACAAGGAGGAAACAAGGAGAGAGGATATCTAGTTTCTCATCTCTGTTTTGACGCAAGACTTGAAGGCCTCCCAGCCTTCATTCTTGGCCAGATGGGCCTGCAACATCAGCCACAGGTTGGTAACACAGTCACAAGTGGTCCTTCAAAAGAGAGATGACTTTTAAAAGAGTATTCAGCAAAATCTCCCAAGAGTAACCCATCTGATGAACAACCTTCTTTAAAATCAAACAGGACACATAAGCTAATTTAAATAGTGTGTTGATGGAAAGTTAATTCTTCTTCTTTCTTATCACTACTCAATCATATTAGGGTACTGGGTGAAGTAGAATGCGTCAGCCTTTGTCATTAAGACTGGGAGCACTACTCAGTGGCAGGCCGACTTAGCTCCAAAAGAAATGGCCGCCTCTGACATGAGGAACAGACGCCATGTGCAGCCACTCCTAACATGGAGTATAAATGCTACTAATCCTGTATCCCTAGATTAGGAGCCCTTACAGGGTACTATCAGCCGGGCCAGCTGAGCCCAGGTTTTTTAGTGAGCTTGTTACTGCTCCCCCTCCTCCTTTTTCATCCGGGCTTGGGATCGGCAAAGGCAGAGTTGGAAGGTTAGTAAAATGGCTTTGTTCTAATTGATGTCACCACTTTACCAGAAGTGTTCTGGGAACCAGGTAAAACAGGTAGAAAAATGGCCCTTGACTGTTAAAAACTGTGATGGGTTAACCCCCATTGTGGGGCAGTTGATCTTTGGAATTATATGTTAAATTGGAAATTCCATTGGTCTTGGATGAAATCTCCTTGGCACTAATTTGAATAATTAAAAAGGTTTCTGGAGATGAGTTTCTTTTTATTATTATTAAAGCAGTCTCAAGCTTTCAGGCATCTCTGTCCTTCTACAGGAGAACATGAATAAAACATCACCTTTGACATCAGGCGTTGTTTTATTCGTTTGTTTATGTTCTCCTGTAAAAGGACAGAGATGCCCGAGAGATTGAGACTGCTTTAATAAAATGAAATAAAAAATCTTCTCCAGAAACTTTTTAAATTATTCATGTCCAGGAGATTTAAATCAATTGACACATAAGCTGAGATAAGAAAGAAGAAGAGACACATAAGCTAATACAACATTCAATAAGAGACCACCTCCTGGGAAAAAATACATTGTTATCATTATGTTTTACTCTCATAAGAGGTTCAACTGTGTATATATATATATATATTTTTTTTTTTTGTACTTATCCATAGTACACGTGGTATAGGCCATTAAATCATGGTGGGTAGAAGTTGGCAACTGCTTTTACTGTAAGTTCATCACATGTCTACACATGTGAAAAGCAGTTCGACTTTGCACTTACAAATGTACCAGAGCCTCGTTTGGTTACTTGTACTCACTGGTGGGGTTGGACTTTGCAAGAATTGGGGACCATTGGAGGATATTTTTAATTAGAAAAAAGTGCCCAATACGGGATTCGATCCCGGGTCGTAGCGGTCGAAAACCAATGGTTTAGACCATCCTTCCACCGACCCCCTTAACTGTGTATTGAAATGAGGAAATTTGCTCTTGCAGTAAAACAGGTCCTCTATTAAAGGTTTTCAATAGGACAAATGTTTGATACCTTAATATGGAGATAAGAAAGAGATAATTTTGAATTAAGATTGAAATGTTGGCCCAGCGATCGCAACTTTATTAAAAGAAAAACTGATAAATTTCACAATTTACCATTATTATTGGTAGTAATCATTTTAAGAAAAGGGTGATAAAGCACAATTTCGATTATAGCTACAAGAAAATAAGACATAATCCAAATAAATTATTAGTGTGTGACATTTCAGTGCCAACACAGTCTTATTTTCTTGTAACTTTAACAAAAGGGCTTTTTTTTTTCACGTTTGTACTATTTTTTCACGGGAATTATTTTTATTCTCTATTTTTTTTAAAAGACCAATTTCTACCATCACCACTAAAAGAGGAAAAGTGGAAAAAAATGGAGAGCTTAGTTTAGCTCTAGTGAACCTTAGCAAAGAACTCCTAATATTTTTAATCTTGTAGTTAGTGGGGTTATATAAATTTGTGCTTTAATGATAAAACAGACAGTGTAAATAAAGCTGATAATGATGGATTCACATATTTCATAGGTAGATATGTCACATGTGTTCACATAAAGGTAAAACTGTAATAGACAGGGTATCACAAAGAGGACTATATTTATATAATATTGTCATGATGAAAAAAAATTTTTTTTTGCTTATCCCTAGTACATGTGGTACAGGTCATGATAATTATGGTGGGTAATTAGTAACTGCTTTTACTGTAAGTGCACCACATGTCTACACATGTGAAAAGCAGTTCAACGTTTGCACTTACAAATAAATGTGCCAGAGTCCTGTTTGGATACTTGCACTCGCTGGTCAGGGTTGGACTTTTGCAAGAATCGGGGGCCATTGGAGCATTTTTTAATTAGAAAAAAAAGTGTCCAATGCGGGAATCGAACCCGGATCATAGCGGCCCAAAACCAACGGTTTAGACCATCCTTCCACCGATCCCCTGATGGGATGGTCTAGATCAATGTATACTATGCCGAAGCCTATATTCCTGGAAACATCGATGCAGGGCTGTTGCTAAACATCAAGGTTTACATATAGATAGCAATAAGTTGTACAAGCATTTGTAAATCATTTTTAATAAAGCACTAAAATCATTCTTTTAAAAATGGAACACCCGCACTTAGTATGGATTTCCCAAATTTGGTGTGATGGAAAGTTCATCAATTTAAAAAGATTCAATAGGAATCAAGAGATGACATATATATATAACACATCTATTTTTTGAAGAGTTTATTTTTCCCTATTTGGATAGCTTTCAACAAAAACTATTATAGCTTTCATATATATATATACAGTAAAATCTCCCTGTAAAGGACAACACCTAATTGCAGAGCCAAAGTGTCCTTTAGGGAGAGATGTCCTTTTACCAGAGAGTTGCTACATTGTAAAAATAGTAATTTTGAAAATGAAAACTGTCCTTTGTGGAGAGGTGTCCACTAGAGGGGAGGTCGACTAAAGGGAGGTTCTACTGTATATACATATATATATATATATATTTACGCGTATTAATGCAAACTTGGCCTTAAATACCCATTTCTTGATTTCTCAGAAAGCCTCTGGGACCAAATTTTGGTCGCAGTGGTACAGTCTGCACCACGCTGACAAGGGCCAACAGCCCAAAACGTGTTCGTGGTTGACTTTTCTTGATTTATCAAGAAATTGGGTTGGCCAAATATCATGGAACAATAAAAGAAAATAAGACCTAATTCAAATAATTTATTAGTGTGTGACGTTTCGGTGACAATGTTGTTGCCGAAACGTCACACACTAATAAATTATTTGGATTAGGTCTTATTTTCTTTTATTATAATCTATAATCCAAATTGTGCTTTATCATCATGGAACAAGTTAAATAAACGTTTAGTTTTTTTTCCCCACTAGATGGCGCTCTGCCATCTAGAAATGTACATGTGAACGCGGTCAGGATATGCCATATATATTTATATATTGGAATATGAGTAACTTGGAGTACGAGCTTTTTGCAACACGGGGGGGAAATAGTTTTGCAAAGTAAACTACAAGCAACTCACAATGTGTAGTTGCCATCTTCCATTTCCATCTTTCACGATAGGATTGGTATATGATAATAGATTTTTAAAAAATTCTGGAGATATGGTTAAGTGAATGGATAGTAAAGCATATAGTGTATCTGTAGCATTCCCAGACTATAGAAAATTTGTTGTTTAAATCAATTTCCTATCTAAATCTATTCATCCCATCACACACCTATACTACATAGAAGTAATACTACTGAAAAATATGTTGAACTACTATAGAGAGAAATATGTCAGCTAGAGCAGCCGCCAAGGACAAGACACAACATGCATGAAGAAACATAAATAGTGCAGTGAGGTCTCATGCTGGATAGGTGAAGAAAGATCCTTCAAACAAGGATCTAAGAACAAGGGAGTGAGGTTTGGGTGAGGAGAGAATTTCAAAAAGAGGATGTAGGTGGGATATGTCAGGTTGGGAAGGGTTCTAAAATGGGGAAGAGCATTCAGGGAGTGTTAGGAACCCAAACACTTACCGTTACATCCATCAATTGATTTAAATCTCCTGGACATTAATTAAACAATTTAAAAAGTTTCCGGAGATAAGTTTCAAGCTATCTTCTACAAGAGAACATATACAATGAATAAAACGCCTCCTGATGCCCTGTAGAAGGGTGGAGATACCTGAGAAAGCTTGAGATGGTTTTAAAATAAAAAGAAACTCACATCTCCGGAAACCTTTTAAATTATTTAAATCATTGCATCCATGTTTGGGAACAAAATAAAGGAACCCAATACAATAATGGACATCTGATTGAGTAACAATCACTTATATAAAATTACAAATACCTTGTCCTGCTTCTATCCAACCTCCATTGAATGACCACCTCCACCTGAGGCCAGGAGTGTCCATGCTACTCTTGTGGGCTTTCAACATGAGATTCAATTATGGCGGCTCAATTAATAAAAAATCAAATAATATCAAAATGAAACAAAAAAAATTGTGACAGTAGCATTGTTGCAGTATCGACAATGAATTTGATGACTGGAGAAATGGTACTGCTGAAATAAAGTTTATCTGCTGTCTTGTGACATATTTCAAAAGATAAAATTACTCTAAAGCAAAAATTCAGGACATGTATTATAAGAATCATTATCTATTGACCATCCTCTCTCTCTCTCTCTCTCTGGACGGATACACCTTTTAGAGATGAGGTAGACCAAGAAAGGATTGTTAATTGAATGGTTGGGAATTAGAAGATATGAAGAGGTGAAGAGATTTGCTCGGAACAGGGTGAAAGGATGCTCCATATGGTGGCCAACATTATTATTAGAGATTGCACTATGTGATAATATAATGAAACAAAAAAAAAAGCACATACAAAGATAAAAATTAAGAAAAAAGGCATTTCCTGGACAAATTTCATAATGAAATTAATATTGAATTTTTGACTCAGAAAATTTAAAACAGCCGACAAGCCTGTATATTAAGAGAAAGCCATCTTCTGATTGTGCAACTAAAAGTTACCGATGGCTTGCACCATCAACTAATCAATGATTTTTAATTATTCCAGTTTTTTTTTTTTCTTTTCCCTTTTTTTATTAATTTATCCACCTGATATCCAAGTAGAAATTCACTTTTTTACTATTTTTCCCAAAGATAAAAATGTAAATCTAGCACTTTTACTTATCTTCTCTGCAAACTAGTTAAGATGGAGAAACAAAACCAACAATACCAACTTGTCAAATGTTGAAAGCTCATATTTAAATTCAGGAATTTGGACTCTCAACAACAAGGTGTGAAACAGAACCTTTCAAATAATTTACTAGCAGGCAGAGAAGTAAAGAGTAGCATGAAATTATTAATTCTTAAAATTTGCAACAAATAAATTTACTGGCAATGTGTTTCTTTTCAATAATATCAACAAATATTATCTTTACAGACCTTACTGCAATGATATAAGTTATTGCAGTAAGGTCTAGAGAGATAATATTTTAAGATATTATTGAAAAGAAACATATTGCCAGTAAATTTATTTGTTACAAATTTTATTGATAGATGGTAATGGAATTTATAAATTTAATTTATTAATTTTTGTTAGCTTATGTTTCAGAGAAGTTTACTTTTCTGAAACATGACGGTTAGGAAAAAAAAATACATCAAAACTTTCATATCTAAAGGCCCTAAATCCCTACATAAATATAAGGTGGTAGCAGATATGAGCCATTCTTTCCTCTTACTACCATTATAGCAGACTGAGAGATTTGTCTTTTTTCCAAATCTGGCCTTGTCATGTCAAGATATACTTTTTAAAATGATAGTTTTAGTTTAGCTCTCTTTGGTTTATATAAATTCTACAAGACTGCAGTCACCGTTCAGAGGAGATTAATAGAATCGCCGAATGTCGTGGTCCATTTGGATGAGGAAAGCGAAGACTAAAATGCGACTGATTCCACACTCGCCTTGTCAGTGATACGCTAACCTATGCACGGTGGATTCTGTGGCTATTGGACATGTGTGGAACCTGGAGGATGTTGGGTTCTGCACTGCCTGGAGTATAGGAGCTTCATCTATGCTTCTTTCCTGTGGTGAATCTGTATAAAACCGGTCTTCTTAATGACTGTATGTGTGTGTGTGGTAAATTTAGTTTATTTAAAATATTATTTGACATATAATAGAACCTCTCTCTGAAGGACACATAGTTACAGAGCCAATGTTCCCTTTAGAGAGAGGTGTCCTTTTACTGAAGA
>CP092883.1:47575262-47609613 GCA_030710605.1 Cordylochernes scorpioides
CCAGGATGAAGAGGAATATTGTTGGAAGGATTGGAAGCAGGAATTTATTGTTTCTTTTAACGAAAATCCCATTGTGAGTTACGACCGTGCTTTCAATTGGAGATATCGAGGAGGATCCTTGGTGGAGTATTTTTACCAGAAACAAGGAAAGATGCGACTTGGTATGCCTGGCCTTAGTGAGGAATTGTTGATTATTGGGATAATTCATGGACTTCCCCAGCATATGCAGGAACAACTGGCCACGGCAAATATCAAATGCAAGCAGAGTCTACTCAAACTCCTGGAGAACATCAGGCCGTCTGCAAGAACTCCTGGCACAGTCAAGAAACCAGTTCATTTCACTGAAAATAGTGACACGAGGTTATACCAGGCGGAAAATGATGGAAATGGTTCGTATTTGTCAAAAAACTGACGAGTATGGGTTCGCCGATCCCATGGTCAAAATCGACCATTTTTTCGATTTGTGATTCTCCCCATTCCTTCATTGATGTGACAATAAACTCTCACTTAGTAAAGGCCTATCTGGACAGCGGTTCTTCTCTTAACCTGATACACGAAAATTTAACACAAAAAAAACAAGTGGAAAACATACCCTACCAAGACTTTAATAAACACGATCAACCATAATAAATTCACTGCTACCGAAGCCATTGATCTGGTTTTGGAGGCTGGGGAGCAAACAATCAAGATCCAGGCTATTGTCCTCCCAGATATGCCCTTTGATCTGTTAATTGGTAAGCCTACGTTAAAATCCTTGAAAGTGAAGTGGGACTTCTTTACAGATCAAATCAGTTTCTTTTCTGAAACTGGCCCGAACCTCGTTACCAGGAGGGATGTCGAGGTCAAATACCCCAGCCTTTGCAAAAGGACTTCGCCAATAATTTCAAAATTTGAGGTGGACTTTGGACTGCAAGAAAACTTTCGAGTTGTCAGTGCAAAGCCATATCGATTGGAGAATACCAAAAGAAACTGGTTAAATGTAAAAATTAGATCGATGCTAAGCGAAGGAATAATTAGACCATCAAACTCGGCATTTGCATCTCCATGCATAGTAATTCCAAAAAAGAATGGAGACTATCGATTATGTGTCGACTATCGAAGGATTAACGATGAAACACTTTTGGATCCTTTTCCCTTTCCTCGAATAGACGACATTATTAATGTGTTCGGAGGATGTCGTTTTTTCTCAAAGCTCGACTTGAAGGATGGATTTTGGCAACTTGGCGTATCAGAAAATACTCGAAAATACACTGCCTTTGTAACTCCATCTGGTCATTACGAGTTTCTAAAGCTTCCGTTTGGATGGAAGAATTCTCCAGCTAAGTTCCAGAGAATAATGACTACAATTCTAGAGACCTACTGGGTGATAAGGTGGTAGCTTATATCGATGACATTCTGTTGTGGTGGCTATACTCAGGAGGATTGCTCCATTTTGACGCATAGAATTCTTGAACGACTGACCCCTGCGGGCCTAGTGTTAAATCTTGATAAATGTCAATTTTGCGTCCCTCGCATAGACTTATTGGGGAGAGTTATTGATGGAGACACAAAGAAAATAAGGGCTGAAGTTACCGAAAAGGTTCGAAATATGAAACGTCCATACAATTTGAGGTCCTTACAGTGTTTCACCGGATTGACTAATCATTTCCGCGCCTTTATAAAAGATTATGCTCACATAGTAAGACCATTGGACAAATTAAAAGGAAAAGATGTAACCTTCGAATGGGATTCTGAATGCGAGACGGCCTACCAAAAACTTATCGCACTTATTACTGAGGAACCAATTCTTAGGGTTCCTGATGGGAGATTGCCATTCGAGCTATCAACGGATGCCAGCTACTATGGAACGGGAGCCATTTTATATCAAAGGGACCTCCAAGAAAAAAGATGTAAACAACTTCGGGTAATTAGCTATTACTCCTACACCTTTACAAAAGCCGAACAAAATTATTCCGTTACCGAGAAAGAGTGCTTGGCGGTATTAAAGGCTGTGAAACATTTTCGTTCCTACTTGGAGAGTCGCCCTTTTGTGGTACATACTGATCACAGAGCCTTAACTCAACTTTTAAGTTGTGGAGAACTTAGAGACCGTTTAGCCAGGTGGCAGTTATTCCTGCGCTCCTTTAATATCATAATAAATCATCGGTCGGGAAAGGAACTGAGGGACGCCGACGCGTTGTCACGATTGTGTGTAAGCGTCCCAGACAAGTCTGATGAACAGACGTTCTGGTTGAAGCATAAAGCTTTAGAGCTGGAATACGACGAACAGAGAAAGTCTTATTTGGTGACTCCTGAACAAGTTCCTAGCATTCTCGGCTTGTATCATGATGATCCGAAATCCGGTGGCCACTCGGGATTCTGGAGGACTTATTATACAATTAAGAATCGATTTTGGTGGCGAAATATGAAGGGGGACATTCGACGTTATGTCCAAACGTGTTCCACCTGTCAGAAGGTAAAGGCCAAATATAGATCTACCTCTGACCAGATGAGTTTGCCTGTTCAATCTCATGTTCCCTTTCATACGGTTCATGTTGACTTCGCAGAACTCAAAAAGAAATCAGAATCCAATGCCTCTACCCAGTCATTCTTAGTAGTGATTGATGAAGCTACTCGGATTGTATACGCCAAAAGTATGAAACAGTCGGGTAAAGCCCTAAAGGAATACTTTGCGGACCATCCCATTCTTAAAAATGTAAAGAAAATTATTTCCGATCGAGGTACCTCCTTTACTCGAGGGGAATTTTACAACTGGACGCAGGAGAAGGGAATCGGGTTTCTTCATACCAGTCCTTATCACCCTGCGGGAAATGGTCTGGCCGAGAGAGTGATTCAAGAAATTAAGACCTTCATGGAATGCTACCCACAGTTCCCTAAAGGATGGAAATGTTGCTTGGAGGCAGCCGTCCATTATCATAATCGACATCATAATACCTATCTAGGATGCTCTCCATGGTACAAATGGAAGGGAACAGTGCCGGTAGTGCCTGCTGACGAGGAATTGGGCTTACAACTCCATAGAATTGAAACGGAGAATAATGACAAACAGCGCCATAAATACCGTCTGCGCACTAAATACTATTACAACCGAAATCGAAGAAGACCTGCTGATGTCAAACCTGGAGATTCGATTCTGGTGAAACACCAATACACAGGTAAACAGCGACTGCAGACTGGACCTCATGTTGTTACTGATGTAAAGATGGTGGACGGCTGTGTTAAATATGTCCTCTATGAATCAGAACGAGGAACCCAGAGTGCCCACATCACCAACATCATTAAGTTTCATCATAGACCACCAGGAGTCCCATCACAGGAGTGATGGGAGGTCATGGGGGGGGGGGGGGGGAGTCTGTCGCATACCTTGGGATATTTGCATGGTATTGTTTTATTTTGTATATTTGTATATTCTGTATATTTGCATATTTACTTTTTGTTTTTTTTAAAGGATGGTTGATTTGCATGTCCGCGAAAAGCGCGAGGTATAAAATATAGGTCAAGAGAATAATAAAGGAGAGTTCTGTTGATTAGAATCTTTTAGTGTTTCTTTAAAACTAGTTCTTATATTGGGAACTCGACATCATATTTTCATACTGGAATAAAATTCATTATTTTTGGACATGAGGAACAAACCTCAATACATCTTTTACTAGATTTTCCTGTTTTTCAAGACTACAGAATCGAAAATAATTTAATAGTAACAGATCCAAGTATTTTTATTTCCAGTAAAGAAATGTATATTAAATTCAATACCATTTGTAGATATATTTTAAATTGTATAGCAAATATCTTTTAAGAAACTGATAATTTATATTATGCTTATTGTACATATTGCCAGACATTTCTTTCTTTTGTACACAGTTCTTTTCTCTCGTTTTTTTTTCTCTCTCTCTCTATTCTTAACATCATATGACTATTCTATTCACGGTCTAAATGTACAGACAAATGTAAAGACATACATGTATGACAGCGCAAGTGTCCCTAGGGGGACATAGCGCTTTAAATTGAAATTTAAAAAATGAATAAATTCATTATGTTAAATTTATCAGCTCTTGTGGCTCGCTTTCTTCAGATTACCACCAGCCTATCGCTACTGTAATTATAATATTTAAATACACTTCTTTCTCTCTTTTTTTTCTTCTTTTTTATTTTTCCAACACATCACCCCGGTGTCCCAGAATTACTGGATATTGAACACAAGATATAAGTATAGAGATATGAAAGATTCAAGAAAAGATACAATAAAATTTAAATCAAGGAAGGAAATTTTGTAGATGAGGCATCTTCAGGAGACATTGTGGATATTTTATGAAGTTTGAGGGAAAATTAAGCTCGATCTAATTGATGAGTCACTTTGTATATGGAAACAAAAGTTTTTATTATTATTATCCCCAGTACACGTGGTACAGGCCATGATAATTATGTTGGGTAGAAGTGCACATTTGTAAGTGCACCACATATCTACACATGTGAAAAGCAGTTCGACTTTGTACTTACAAATGTTCTAGAGCTCCTTTTGGTTACTTGCACTCGCTGGTGGAGTTAGACTTTTTCAAGAATCGGGGGCCATTAAGGCATTTTTTTATCAGAAAAAAAAAAGCCCATTGCGGGATTCGATCCCGGGTCGTAGCGGTCGAAAACCAACGTTTTAGACCATCCTTCCACTGACCCGACCCCCTAAACAAATAATAATTTAGACATAGAAATCCTTCTAATTCTTTTTTAGATAGTTTTATTTTGTTTTAGACATCTTCTGGATGTCGAGTCACACATAGAGAGTCATCTGTTATTGCGGGAATATTTTGGCCTTATTTTTAAAAGGGTTGCAACCGTTCATGTCATTGCGCTGTCTAAATTTGGAATCAATTTTAATCAAAGGGTTAAGAGTTAAGCGACGCAAAGCTGTGATATCAAGATGATACGATAAAAATTTGCGTTCTTATTCATTTTTAGTATTTTCAAAAGCAGGTAAAATGCTGAACCTATGTTAATTATCCATGTGATGAGTTGGTAATGAATTATTGATGAACTGTTGCCAGGGTGTGATTCATGTTAAATCATAGATTATAGAATAAATGGCCTGGCCCCGATAACATTTATTTAAAGCTGACGCACGACTGAAGAAATACCTAAGACATTTGGTGTGTCGAGCGCTGACGTGGGCGTGCGGCCTTGAATTCTGAATTAGGTTGTATTCCGGCAAGCCAGTTGTAGTGTCTGACGCGATGGCACATAAAAAGGACGGTTTTCCTTAGAAAGTGATTGATTTCTGTTATTTTATTCGCAATAGATTCACAAGACTTTTCTTCATAGGTCTCTCTAATGAAATAATACAAGGTTGTCCCAAAATGTTCGTAAACACTTGCAAAAAATTGAAATATTAATATTATTTGCCGTTATGTATGTCTTTGTATTATGTATAATGTAATTGTATTATGTATTATTATATGTTCGCCGTAATAATATTATTCGCCAAGTAATAAGAAAAACAACGTTTAAAGAAAAGCATGAACGTTTAGGACAACCTTATATTATTTAATTGATTACATTTTTAATACGAGAGACACGCTCAAGTTTATAGCCAATTGTTCCTACATTTACCGATTTGAGTTTATTTGTCGTGTCGGATACCAAATAGATCAAATGTCGACACACCGATTTGTAATTGTGAGAAGCACTCAATGTTATTGTTACTGAATAAGTTATTTATATAAAATAAAAAAACACTCTACCTCTGAAAAGCGGTCAAAATTGCAAATGTTTTCTTCAATTATTCTTATTACACGTGGCAGCCTATCTCGGAACCTCTAATAAAATCTATCTAGACTTGAAAATGTCCTGCGAAGAACTCGGCAGTAAGGTTACGTAATCTCTAAAATTAAAAAAGAAACAGGAGTAGAAATTATACAAGTTTCTTCGGGTCATTTGTTGAGTGGTAGATTGAGAATATCGTGGTTACTAGTAAACACACTTTAAATTTTGAAAAGATTATTGGAAAGAATTATTTTCTAGTGCGTCGAAAGAGTTGGAGACTAGCTTCATAGTAATGCATAGTAAGTTTCATAGCGTTAGTAGATTTCGCTTTGGTGTTCGTGGACACTCTATATAAGATTGTACTCTCTATAACATTATATCCCAATAACTTGCCTCAATTTTTTTTGTGCACATCATAATTATTTTTCATTTTTTTTTAGCAGCTCAATTTTAAATACAGTCCTTGAGTCTATATGGCTACTCGTTAATAGAGTTACGCGGGATATATAAGGAAAAATTTGCCACAGCATAGGTAAGAAAACCTTTTAACCAGTCTGTTCAAAAGGTGTGCTGACGAAGACACACAAACAATATATACAAATATTTAGTTTAGACATATATGAAAATATCTATAATTCCTTAAATTAGAATTCTGCTATATCCATACAACTACTACATTTGACAAAGCGGTCAATAATTATTTTATTCGTTTGCTCATTTCCATCGATTTTGTTGAATGCGAATAAGTCATTATATCGATAATTAGAGAGTTGGTGATGCATGCAGAAATTTGGCCCGTAAATGAAGCACAGAATGAATTTTATGGATTTGCGCCAAATTGGTAAAATAGAAGGTGATGTACAGTAGAACCTCCCTGTAAAGGACACCTAGTTGTAGAGCAAAAGTGTTCTTTAGGGAGAGCTGTCCTCTTACTGGAGAGTTGCTAAATAGTAAAAATGGTCATTTTGCAAATGAAAACTGTCCTTTGTAGAGAGGTGTTCTCTAGCACGAGTGTCCTCTCATGGAGGTTCTATTTTTTTTTAATATAGATTATTAAATCCTTTTATTTTATATAGATTCAAAGTTTTTGTGAATAGTTCAAACGATTGTCATCTCTGAAATATAACAGGGTTCCACGTTGTAGTGTTTCGTTCAGGTGATTAAATATTTTATTCTGGTAATTTTCAAATGTTCAACAATTTTGACCTCTTTATTCTGTATAATCTTGAAACTATTAGGTATGTTTTAGAAATTCTATACCAACTTCCAGCAGATGGCGCGCATGGGAATTTTATCGCCACATACTTAAATACAGGGTGATCCAAAAGTCCCGCACAACTTTAAAAATTAATAACTCCGCGAATATTTGCGCTAGAGCAATGCAGTAAACACCATTGTGTTCAGGATGCAATGGGATTTTTTATGGCAAATAATGAAAAATTCGAAATTGATTTTAGTTACAACTTTATTCGCTAGATGGCGCCCTACCAGAATCAGCGATTCAGCGGCCAAATTGTTTGATAAATTGAAAAATATAACTGAACGACACGTATTTTTACTTTTTGAATACCAGGAAAGAACCCTAATAATATCAAATGATAAATTAATAAAACACCATTTCGCCAAAAGTTAGAAGAAATGGTTAACGATTTTTTAATACAATCTGAGATATGTAAAATAGGTATATGCAAATTAAAACATGTAGCAGAAAAAAAACCCTGATATTTTAGATGCGGTTTGCTGGAATCCTCTCAGATATTTATATTTCGAAAATAATAATTTTCAATTTTTTTAAATTCAACTCTCTCTCAGTATCGATTATATTTATTTTAATTCATTTGAAAAATATTTATCTATCTCTGATGATTTTACTCTGTAATGCCGTTTTTGTTTTTGTCGTGTCCAATAAAGAGCCTCAGATTCTTTTCGTTTGGCCAACAAAAAATGTCCAATTTATATACACATATATTCTTAGATAATGAGACTTTAAAGAATGCAAATAATCTTCGTCTATTTACATACACAACACATCTCCCCCCTTAATAATACTCCAGCCAGTCTAGGGGTTTCCTGGCTCTCTGAGGTCTAGAACTGCGGACGGGCACTTGCACAGCGGCAGCCTCCGGTTTAGGAGTGCAAGGGGGCACGTGCACAGCAACAGGCCCTGGTATAGAAGTGCAAGAGGGTACGTGCACAGAAGCAGTCTCCTCCTTGTTTCCTGATGTAACCTCTGGAACCTCCTCTTCACTTTATTTCTGACTTCCACCTACAGGCTTCTCTCCTGATGTTCGAGGAAGTATCAAATTTCTTGTCTCCACTTGTTTCTTTCTCACAGGTCGCAATTGATTGATATGCCTCTTATACACGACGCCCTCGCAACTTATAAGGTAGTGACGGTATCTCAACAATTCCAAAATGGTACCTTTTAACCGTTTAGGTTCAGTTGCATAGTTGCGGAAATAAACCTCGCAACCTGTAGTAAACTGCTCCTGCCTTCTTACGGCCTCATGAAATACCTCTCGCGGATTTCCCATCTTGGTATTAAATTCGAGAATCTTGATCTTAAACTTCTCTTTATTAGCAGTTCCGCCGGGGAATTCCTTTATTACAGTTTGGGGGAATGGTCTATGAGCAAATAGGAAACTTTGTAGATTCGTCTCTAAATCATCCTTCCCATTATTCTTTCTCAAAAGGTTTTTAAACTCTCTTACATATCTCTCAGCTAAATCATTTGTACTAGGATTATACGGACTGGTCTTAGTGTGCCGTATACCATTCATTTTGGTAAATTGCTCGAATTCACCGGAGACAAACTGTCTTCCGTTATCTGTAACAAAAAATTAGGGCAATCCAATTCTGGCGAGAATTTCTCTAAGATGACTTATAATCATTTTTCTGGTAATATCTTTGATGATAAAAATTTCTATCCACTTTGAGTATGCGTCCACGAGAACCAAAAACATTCTACCCATGAACGGACCCGCTAGATCAAGATGAAGTCGATGCCACGGTTTTTCGGGCCAAGTCCATTCCGAGATGGTAGTGGGGGCATGCTTGCCGATTCTTGGCATACTCTACATTCTCTAGTTAACTCCTCGATGTTACTGTCTATGCCTGGCCACCAGAAAATACCGTCTGGCAATCATCTTCATTTTAAAAATCCCCATGTGTATTTTATGCAAGTCATTTAAAATTAAAGATCTTAATTTTTGGGGAATTACCACTCTTTCACGCCATTGAAGACAACCAAACTCCAAACTTAATTCCTCATTGATCTTATAATGAGGAGCTAGTGGGTTTTCTCTCGGTACCCTTGTTGATTTCCAGTTGCCTTCTCTAACATTCCTTAATACTATAGACAGTATTTTATCTTGGGGCGTCTCATTAGCCACCTCCATAAAAGAGAACGGTACCTCATTCGACTTCCTAAGAAGAAGTACCTGGTCTTCATCAAGAGACTCCCTGACACTCGATTCTAAAGGAAGACGTGACAATGGGTCAACATTGGAATTATCACTAGTTTTTCGAAATTCCACAGTATAATTAAATGCAGCTAATTTTAAGGACCATCTTTTAATTCTGGATGATGCACATATGGAAATTGGTTTATGAGGTGAAAATATATGAATTAAGGGTCGGTTGTCTGTGACCAATACAAATATTCGTCCCAGTAAGTATTGTCTGAATTTCTCAACGCCAAAAGTTATGCTCAACGCTTTCTTTTCTAGTTGAGAGAAACGTTTTTCCGCTTCAGCTAATGTTCTAGAAGCAAAGGCTATAGGGCATTCTTCCTTTCTATCATTTTTATGACTCAGAATTACGCCTAGTTCATAGTCTATTAATATGATTTACATTTTTTAAATAGCATTCGATATTTTTTCGTCCAATTCCATCTACAATTTCTATTCAAAAGTTGATAGAATAGCGCTAAAATGTTTGCTATATTCTTTATGAATCTATAATAATAAATTAAGAGTCCTATGAAAGATATCAATTGCGAAACATTCTTAAGGTTCAGGCGCCTCTATCACTGCTTTAATTTTATTTTCTAAGGGATGCAGTCCATATTTATCCATTTTAAACCCTAAATATTCCACCGATTTCTTTTTAAATTTACATTTATATCTGTTTAACTTTAAACCTTTTTCTAGCAATCATCTAAACACTAGATCCAACTTTTGTTCATGATCTTCAAAGTCTTTTCCTGCAACCAAAATATCATCTATGTAGCAGGCCACACCTGGCAAATCAGAAAATAGGCCTTCCATAATCCTCTGAAATTTATTTGGTGTTACCGCTACGTCATATGGTAGTCTTTTATAAGAAAACAACCCTTTGTTGTGTTTATATTAACAACAGCTTTGCTTCTTCCGCTAACATTTCTTGTAAGTAAGCCTGTGGTAGGTATAGAGTCGAAAGTACGGTGCTTGTAGATAATTTTGAAAATATCTCATCGATCGATGGAAGGGGATACCTATCTAATTCTATTGATTTATTAGCTGTACATCTAAAATCACCACATATCCTTACACTACCATCCTTTTTTAATACTGGTACTATTGGAGCGGTCCAATATGCATGAACTATAGGTTATAAAATGCAAGATTTCACTAAACGATCAATTTCATTCTCTACTTTGTTTTTTAGAGAGAAAGGTAAACTTCTGGCCTTACAAAACACAGGAGTCATATCCTTTTTTTAATTAAAACGTATTCTAACGTTCTTTAGACAGCCCAAATCTTTGTTAAACAAATCTGCATACCTATTCATCAAATTTTTATATATTTAAATATATTTCTATTATATTCATTATTTAAAATTTTAATGCTAAACAATATAGAATAATCAAGTTTCAACTGTTTAAGCCATTCTCTTCCTAATAAAATTACCTGGATTTTTTCATTTACAACTATTAATCGTAAATATCGGTTGGCTTCTTCTACAAAAACATTTCTTTGATCTATAATCTCTATTGATTTACCACAAAAGGATTTTAATCTTAAATTTGTTGGAGATAATCTTTTACCTTGCCAATAATTCTTATAAATATCTTTAGGTATTAACGTAACTGGACTTCCTGTATCTATTGTAAAGCACAAAGAATAATCATCTACTGTTAAATTTATTGTGGCATCAGTTTCGCCCTGTACAGAATATATAGAGTCCTCTTGTACAAATTTACATCCCCACATTCTTTTACTAGCTTTGCAGACCCCACTTAAATGACCCAGTTTATTACATTTTAAAACAAGTCTTTGTTCTATGAGGTAAAACAGATGCCACGTGTGAATGTCTTTCACTACATCTATAACACACTATTTTGCCTTTGCCACTTTGCCTGAAAGGCCTATACTGCGCCGTACTATTATTGTACTCACCCTTTTTATCCTTTCAATTCACAGGGGATATCTTGGCCACTAATTTATCTTGTAATTCTCTTGTATTTATCTCCGCCAATTCGAACGAGATCGCCACTGCAAAAACTTTATCCAGGGTGACATCGTCGTCCTCTTGTAGTAGCTTCTTTTGCAGGATTTCCGACTTGATTCCAGCCACAAAACGGTCTCGCATCATGGTTCCCAACATATCGAAGTCATGCTGATCTTTTCTACTCCTTTGTTTTCTTGATCCAGATAGTTTAAAAGATGTAATCTTAACCCATTTTCCTATTTTACCTCTCCATAATCCGAGAGTCAGATTTGTTTAAAAGATGTAGTTGTTATACTTGCATAGACGCCGTTTTCTTCAGCTTTTTACTGGCTCTGTAGATCGCGCATCCTCGTCGCCACTTTTGTTGTGTCGTAATTAGACGTACAAGAGCTCAAACTTGACCATGGCCAACAAAAAATGTCCAATTTATATATACATATATTTTTACATAATGAGGCTTTAAATAATACAAATAATATTCATCTATTTACATAAACAACGGTTAATATATAGCGAGAAGAGTAGAGGACTGAGCACAGATCCCTGAGGTACACCAGCCCATGTTCTTCGGTCCTTGGAAAATGTTCCATTGACCCGAACCTTTATCCTTCTTCCCCTTAAGAAGTCTGCAATCCAGATTAAGGTTTTTCCTCTTACTCCGATGTTGTGCAGCCTTTCAAATAATTTCTACACTCGATCAAAAGCTGAGGTCATATCCAGGAATACGGCCGTTGTCTTCTTTGGCGGTTTTTCCTAGAAATCTATTATTGATTGACAGAAGTAGAACAGTTTATCAGTTGTACAGTGTCTGGATCTTTAGGCAGTTTGGTAGAAGTTTATTTTATTATTGTTAGTGTGCCAGACTATGAGCCTAGAGTGGATAATTCATTCTGTTATTTTACAAAGTATGCTGGTAAGAGCAATTGGCCGATAGTTCTTGCATTCCTTAGCATCTTTGTTTGGTTTCAGTATTGGCACTATAATTGATATCTTCCAATTCTTTGGTAGTTTACCAGTTTGCCATGAAATGTTCAGCTATTCGTAGGAGTTGATTTTTAGCTTCGTCTCCTAAGTGTTTAATCATTTGACCAAAGATTAGAGCATCTCCAGGTGACATCTTGGATTTAACTTTCCTATTGATGAATTTAGCTCATTCAGTGTGAAGTCTCTCGAGTAAATATCTTGGTGATGGTAATTTCTTGCTTGTTTAACTAACTTGTTTATATTATTTTTTAGAGTCCTGCCTTCATTCGTATAGCTGAGTCTGGAGGTGCTTGAAAGATATTCAGCAATTATGTCAGCCATCTGTTTGTTCGTTCTCGCTGTTCATATCGGTTAGAGTATTGGAGGATTAGTGTTGGTTTTGATTGTTTTATAACACTAATTATATTCCAGTGATGGCTTTCCTTTTTTGGATCCATTTTTTTCGCAGAATTCTGCCTATTTTCTCTCTCTCTAGTTTGAATATCCAAATTTCTTGTTCTATTTTGTGACTAATTTCAATGAGTTCCTTTATGATTTCTTCTGTTTTATTTGTTTTAAGAAGTTCATTTTTATTGTCTCTCTCTGCAATGATTGCCTCGATATTGTGGTCCTTCCAGTAAAGTATTCACAGGTCTTTACGTCTACCTCTAGGTATCGATACTTTTGCAGCTTTGGATATGTTCAAAGAGAATTTTTCCAATTTTTTGTCAATCGTTCTGTGATTTAATTCTCCGTTGCACAGTTCTTCAAGATTTTCTGTATTTTTTTCCCAGTGTTCTTCTATTCTGTTGGAAATTCTCAATTTTGAATTTTAGGGTTGTTAAAATTGTTCTGTGGTCACTGATTGCACTTTTCAGAATTTTCCATTGTGTTGTGGGTGCGATGTTGTAATTTATCGCTGTGATGTCTATTGCGGATTCTCTGCCTGTGGACTTGGATAGATAGGTGTTATTTTCGTTATTTAACGGCGTAGGTCGAGGTCGGTTAGCATGTCCTCAACCTGCTGACCTTTGTTATCCTGGACAGGTGATCCCCAAGTTGGTCTTTCGGCGTTAAAATCACCAAGTATGATTGCGATATCCGAAGACGCTTCACTTAATGTCTCTATCAGGCCTGTATTGATGATAATATTATCGTGGTGATAAACATTTATGATTGGAATTGTTTTATCTGTAAAATAGATTTCTATTACCTGAGCTTCTGTCGTGCCTTCTCTAGGCTTACTCTGATTATAGGCGATTTCCTTAAATTTGATTTCTAGAGTTTTAATCAAAACGGCAAGTCCTCCTCCGAATTTTCCCGGTCTGTCCATTCGTAGTTTTGTATAATCTTTGATATTGAATCTCAGATTCTGATTCAATTTTGTCCTCCTGAGGACAATTAATATGTACATTGTTGTCACAGAGAAGACAAGTCAGCTCTTTATTTTCCTCTGGGTACCATTTATATTGAGTTGTAGTAGATTTAATTGTGTCCTCGTAGTGGATTTCTGATCATGAGCTCGAGCTGCAGCTCCTGACGCGGCGGTTACCCCGGACGCGGTAGCATTACTGGAGATATCAGTTTTGCTCTTCATTTGAAAATGGGTGCCGTTGCAACGTTAGTCATCTTGGAAACGAACCAGAATTTGGTCAAATATTCCAAGGGTCCAGGGGGGACCTCAAGGAGGTGTGGTCGAACTTCTCCCCTTCCACTTGGAATGCCGTCACTACAGGATAAAACACTCTTTGTGAATTTTTTAAATTGTTATTCAGAATCTGCCACTGAAGCTTTACGAGCGTTTCGTTCCTTTAAAGATATTCGAAGCGGTAAAGGACCAATGAGTTGCTACTCTCTAAAGCGATTGATTAAAAGTTTTGAGGATACTGGATCTCTGGAAGCAAAACCTCGGAGTGGAAGACCATCGACATGCAAGTCAGTGGCTGTTACGGTTTTGCAGAATGCTGAAGCTATTGAAACGTTATCCCCGTATGGAGAAGTAAGTGCTAGACAAGTTTCTCGACAAACGGGGATTTCGTATGGAACAGTTTGGAGAGAACACACATTTAGAATTTTTCTATAAAAATATCCTAACAAAATTCAAAGTTTTCACGAGTTGAAAGTCAGCGATTTTGAGAAGCGTCAAGAATTCGCTGCATGGGTTTTCCGGCAAATTGATATTGATGAAAACTGGCTGTCAAATGTTCTAAGAACAGATGATGCTCACTTTTATCTAAAGGGAGAATTTAACATTCAAAACTGCCTCATTTTGGCAACAGAAAACCCTAGGATTTTTACAGAAATACCACTTCATCAGCACAGAGTTACAGTTTTGTGTGGGTTCACTTCTTCTTTTATTATTGGGCCATTTTTCTTTGAAAAAAATCAATGGAAGAACTTTTAAAACCGTTTTCGTAACTGGTGAACGTTATGTTCAACTTTTGAGAGAAAAGGTTATTCCCATATTGCAGGACAGACAAGCACTAAGCGAAATAACATTCATGCAAGATGGAGGACCTCCTCATATCTCCCGCGGTGCCAAACAATTGCTGAAGGATACGTTCGGTGGAATTCGTTGATAAGTCGCCACTTTATATACCAATGGCCTCCAATATCACCAGACTTGACGCCTTACAATTTCAGTTATGGGGGTACATTAAGTCGCGTTTTTATCGATGCCGGCCTACCACATTGGCCATGTTGAAGGCTTCTATCAGATGGCACGTTTTATAAATTTCAACTATTTAATTGTGACCATTCTGTCATCTATCGTCTGCAGGCGGTGTTTGAGAATGAAGGGCGCCACATTGAGCAAGGATTGTGACCTAATACAAGAGAGAAGGCAGTTACCTCATGTGTTATATTTTGCAGCTCTTTTTTTTGGGTTATGGGAATAATAAATGCTGTCCTCACATCTTGACTCTTTCTTTTTCTGTAAACAGTAATTTTTTTGTTTGTCATTTGCCCATATTTTATATTATATCGTGCAGGCCTAAGTGTTATACCTTCTCGAATAACACTGGTATACACAATTTTACCCCTTATGTTTAGTTTATCGCTTTTCGCTCATTAGAAGAAATAGCATAAGGAATAATCTCTCTATCCTCCCCAACTTTAGATATTTTGCGCAAAATATAATACAAAATGATTTACTACCATGTTTTTCAACGCAAAAGGTCGATTTAAAAATGATTTTTTTTGAGGGGATATATTTTCAAAATTATGTACAGTATAATAAACAATGATAACATTTGACAAACCCATAGGATATTTGGAATAAAGTACGACAAATATATTTTGTCACTCCCCTCTATATTTCATTTTTGGATCATGACAAATATCCAGTTAAATAGTCAAGTGTCGACAATTAGTCAAGAAACTATACATTCCTTATAGCACGAAATCCTATTAGTAGTGCCATCATAATTTTTGGTACTATATTAACATATCAAAAATCGTGTATTGATATCAGTAGTTATTTTCAAACATTCAATTTATTTCACAAAACTCCATCTAAAATATAAATATTTTTTGATACATGTTTTAATTTGCATATACCTATTTTACATATCTCCGATTGTATTTAAAAATCGTCAACCAATTCTTCTAACTTTTGGCGAAATGGTGTTTTATTAATTTATCATTTTATATTATTAGGGTTCTTTCCTGGTATTCAAAAAGGAAAAATACGTGTCGTTCAGTTATATTTTTCAATTCATCAAACAATTTGGCCGCTGAATCTCTGATTCTGGTAGAGCGCCATCTAGCGAATAAAGTTGTAACTAAAATCAATTTCGAATTTTTCATTATTTGCCATAAAAAATCCCATTGCATCCTGAACACACTGGTGTTTACCGCATTGCTCTAGCGCAAATATTCGCGGAGTTATTAATTTTTAAAGTTGTGCGGGACTTTTAGATCACCCTGTATATATTTTTTTTTTTCTGGCCAGAGAGAGAGAGAGAGAGAGATTGAAACAACTTTTATTGATCGCCCATATAAAATTATATAGTACCAAAAAATTATATTAAATATTTATAAAAGAAAGTAAAATATATATAAAAATTAATAAATATTTACATCAGCCTTCTCTGAAGGGATGTCTAGACTATGTCAAATGTTCAAGGCCGCCCTGAGTTCGGAAAGGCCCGTGCTTATGGAGGGTTTTTGTCCCCAACGTGCTCAATTGCATCGCCGAGGAATTCGTACAGGATTTTCCTGTTTTCATAGGAGAATGCATCGGGGAGTGCTTCTCTGTCAGAGCGGTGTATAACCGCGACCACTACTTCATCATCATCAACCTCATCATAGAGAGGGGCCAAAATAGAGTCAGCGTTTAGCTCTATGAACATATTCTCAACCTGATCAGTCATGTCTTAGTTGTCCTCTTCAGGAGCCGCAGATGGCTCAGTATTGGTCGAGGAGGGCTCTGGTCGTGACGGCAACTGGCTGGTGCTCGGCGCCGGAGCAGGAAGCTCGGGAGCTGGAGTCTCGTAGGGACGGACAGGGAAGTTCGCCACGGATGCAGGCGCGGCAGGGCTGGAGGGTGTTGGGGGGTCTGCTTGATGGGTGCAGACAATACCGCAGCTGGTGTTGAGAGGGCGGAGTTGTTGGAGGGCATGGGCTTGGATGGGGAGGCCTCGACACCGGGCCCTGCCTTTTTTTCCATGATGCTTTCGGCGCTAGATTTTTTTGAGCACTCGTTGTGGGGATATACTTGAGGGTGAGGTCTTCCTGCTGAGCATTGGATGCCCTTGATGGAGGTGGGGCTGTGTCCACAGCAGCAGTAGGTGAGGTCTGTTGGGGTCTGTGGTTAGAAGGTGTAGGTGCTGCAGCCGGAATGGTATTCGAGGTGGAGGGTGGCTTGGTCCAGACTTGTGTGCGGACAGCAGGAGCCTCCACAGGGAGCACCAGCTTGTCCTCTTGGACACCAGTCTCACGAGGACAGTTCGCACGTTTGTGTCCCTGCTTATTGCACAGGGAGCACTTGATTCCGTAGTTCACATAGAAGTGTGTGACCACTCCCTTGGACTCGACATCCAGCCGGGCAGGGATATGGGAGATCTTCACCCCGTCGCGCAGAGTGATAAAGGCCTCGCGCCGAGCATCAGCCCAGGAGGAGTCCTCGAGCTGCATCATCTTCTGGATGATGGACGTGACCTGTCCGTATGGCCGCAGCGCAGCGATGAGGTCGGCGTCCTCCACGAAAAAGAGCACATTGCCGGGCACTATTCGCTCAGCCCTTTTTCTTAGAGGGAAGGCCTTCAGGGTGGCGTCCTCGATGTCGAGGCCTTCCTCTATCAGCTTGTCGGCGAGTGGCACGCTGGAGAGGCCGGCCAGGATGTGTTTCTCCATCTTTGTCAGCTGATAGATGGTTCCCTTGCCCGGCTTCGCTTCCAACGCCCGAAAGTATTGTTCTTGGGTGAAGTCTGCGCAGAATTCCAGGTAGACACACTGGTCCGCCTGCCCCGCTGCCGACCTTGCTCGGAAGGTTGCCTGCTTCTGCCTGGTGGTCTGGCACTCGTGCACCTTGCTGGGTCTTGGTGTAGCTCGTGGCCTGCTGCTGTTCAGTGGCATTCCCGGTGCCTGAACGCAGCCCTTTTTGGACCACGACTTGACGTGGTCAGGATCATGCGGCATCTTCTTGGAGCCGCCCATTTTGGTGAAGATCACATCTTGTCTTTCGATAAGCTGGTCTTCTTGTTCCGGGCAATCAGCCCAATTTCGGCAAAAATTTGCATGTCCGCCGCCGGCTTGGTATTCGCATCTTTGCCATTAGTTAATTAGGAATGACTTTCAGTTATTTCAGAATATTTTAGCGATTTCTCGGCAAAGACTTGGTCGCTTTGGATAATTTTTATATGAGCTTGCAGCCCATTCGTTTGGCTTTCATCCAATACCCCATAGGGGTTAGAAATATTGATTTCCCAATCTCTATCCCATAAGAACGCGGAGCTCGCGCGCCGCGTGGCCGCCCGGCCGAGAGAGAGATTGAGATTGAAACATATTTATTAATCGTGCATATAAAATTATATAGGGTTAATATATATTTTTGAAAAATTAAACACAAATATTATTTTCATCAGACGAATCCCACTGAGGGTCGTCTGGTATGATGTCACATTCCGTCCTGAAGTTAGACAGCGTTCCGCGTAGATCGGACTTCTCCCCGAAATGTGCTATTGCCATGTCGAGGAATAGCTTCAGAGCAGACCTTTGCTTAGGCGAGAGAGAGTATAAAATTAAATTGTTAAAATAATATTTAAATCCATTCGTTTTTTCAAACGAAGTTCAGTTATTGCACTCTACAAAGTAATAAAAACTGTGGTATATTTGCTTTGCAAAAGAATTAAAATCAGCCGAACGTCTCTATGTATCGTATGATACAAAGGAACCGTGACATTGGATGTGTACAATATCACTCACGAATGGGACGACACGAACTGTAAGAACTCCTGAGCATGCCAAAGCAGTGTTAGTTGGTATCAGGAGAAATCTTGTCGGAAGCCAAGAAATAATGGCTCGGAATATAGGTATATAACGAATGAAAACATTAAGACGCAAATGTTTCTTTTCACAAATAAATCAAGCCTCTACTGTTCTTACAGCGATGAAAAAAAATCTTGAGAGGCCTTGGCCCATCAGTGATGAACCCTCCCAGTGGTTTCGCCAATTTAATCCATCAGATCGCTTCTTTAGAGCTCTAATATTGTAATGAATCATTTTGTTTTTTATAAGCAACACTGAAGGGTGGAATCTTGGAAATGGTATTTAATCAAACTATGGACATAAGCTTTTAGGACAATACAATATTAGATCTCTAAAGAAGCGGCCTGGTAAATTAAATTGGCGAAACCACTGGGAGGGTTCACCACTGATGAAACCAAGCCCTTCCAATATATTTTCATCGCAGTAAGGATAGTAGAGGTTTGATTTATTTGTGAAAACATTCGCGTCTTAATGTCTTCATTCGTTTTATATAGATGGCGCGTTATATTGGTTTATATAGGTGTGTCAAATATGACAAAATCGCGAATGCTCAATAATGACCTACGTACTAAACGGTTAAAAAAGAAACAATACATTATCTTAAGAAATCTCAAACACAATAGATGGTCATGTAATATAAGAGCCACTTGCAGTTTTACGCTATGAACAGTCATCGAAGAATATTTTTACAGATGACAAACATTTCACTATTAAACAGTATTTTTTATAACATCCAATCTCTGTGATAGTGTAATGTGCTATATGATGCCTCCACAATGCCCCATTTTGGCAAAAAAAAAGGGGGTTAAAGCCTAGAAAAACGTATAATACAACCATTTTAAAGGCACACGTTAAATATCCTTCGACATCCTTTTTGGACATCAAAATGGTTAATACCGTCTAGAAGTGGCTGCAAGAGAATGTTCATATCACCAAATAAATGGCTCTCAAGTAGCCTTAATCTCGATCATTTGAACTACAAATTGTGGTCAATCCTTGAATGCTTAACCTGCTAGAAAAGGCACACTAGCTGTTGACTTTGCTTAGACAATTCAATATATTTTATTGACACTCTTAGTCAATTATTATAAAAAATCAAAGAGAAATTAAACAAAGATAAATGTGATTATTTACAATTTGGTGATAAAAATATATAAAAGACTATTCTCAGGAAGGGAGGCTCCTCCATCTTGTCCTCCTCCAGACAAGGACAGGATCAATTTGAACCGCTCTCAATTCAATGTTTATAAAATACTTATAGAGACACGCCTTGGCAGACTCCAGGATGGCCAGGGTGTCATCATCCAGGCCTCGCCCGAAGACCCAGCCCTGCAGTCATGGGGGATGATGGTAAATGCCTCCCAGATGAGAGGACAGCGGCAAGACCAGTACCTAGCGTCAGGTTGCTGGACCCACAGGCGACGCAGGACTGTTGGGCCGAGGCTGGATGTGACAAAGCGTGCTGGGCTAGTATCACTGCCACGTCATGGCGGAGAAGGCACAGAGTGACGTCCAAGAGATGGTGTTAGGGAGATCCAAATGTGTAATCTTTGCTTAGAATTTTTAATGAAACTGATTCCAATAATATTAAACAAACATTATATTTATTGATCTACAAAACAGAGAACAAAATAAAAGATAAACTTATAACATATTAAACAAAGGAAATTTTTCTTCTATTTACACACTCTGTGGGAATAATTAATTAATTAAAATATATATACAACACTAGCTTTAAAAGTTTTCTTACCTATGCTGTGGTAAATTTTCCTTATATATCCTGCGTAATTCAATCATCGAGTAGCCACATAGACTCAAGGACTGTATTTAAAATTGAGCTGCTAAAAATAATTTTGAAAAATAATTAGCACTTTTTAATTGTTTTTTTTTTATTCTAATATTTATATTTTAGGAGAGAGAATAAAATAAAAATAACGAAGGCATATCTTGGCCAAAAGCACATGTGCTTTTTAGATGGCAGAGCGCTATCTAGTGGAACAGAAATCAACTAAACATTGATCTAGCCTGTTCCCTGATATTCGGCCAACCCAATTTCTTGATAAATCAAGAAAATCCATCTAAGAACGCGATTCGCGCTGTTGGCCCCTGTCAGCGTGTAGTAGGCTGTACCACTGCGACCAAAAATATTTTTGGTCCCAGAGGCTTCTTGAGAAACCAAGAAATGGGTATTTAAGGCCAAACTTGCGTAAATACGCTTAACACAGAATGAAATATTTAAATGACTTTTATATTTCTTTTTATTAGCTTATGATATTGCTATGTACAATCTTACTCCATTAGACGAACTAATCAAAAGATTTTACTTCTACTTATATTATTTTTAGTCTTCATAGAGAATTTGCTTTAGCTTAAAAAAGTGCTTTTCTATTTCCTTAAGTTACAGCGGCTGAAGAAATTCGGTGTTGTTCTAAATTATTCATTCAGAGATCATGTAAACATCCTTTTACCTACCTATTTTAAATACGATCGAAATATTTATCGAATTTTGAGGAATTATTGGTGGGTATACCACACAGAGTCATGCTTCAGAGTCATGGACTATAACATCATCGTTAGAGAAGAAAATCGATGCGTTCGAGACGTATTGTTGGCGCAGAATACTTCGTATACCTTGGACAGCGACATCGATACTATCACAACTATCGATTTCGGAAGATGACCGACTTCTGTACAACGGAATTGTTTGAGATTCTTCGGTCACATCGCGCGACGTAGGGGGGTGGAGTACACCATACTGACCGGAAAGATGTCTAGGGCGACACATACCTGGACACCCGCCGACACGCTTCGTGGACCAATGAAAGGAACTCACTGGCTTGACGGTCGCCGAGATGGTACATCGAGCTCAAGACAGAGATGGCTGGCGTGCATCGTGTTTGGGATGTAATAAGTACAGTGGGCCACAACGTTCGATCGCGAATAAAATGATATATTATACCACACAGATGCCTTGCAGACTAATAACCTATTGAATGCATGCGCAACTGTAGAAAATTTCTCGAACCATTGAACACACTTTGTGTTTGCATAAGCATAGTATATAGAAAGTCATCATGAGGTAGAAAATATGGATTAGTAAAGACATAAGTACTTAGAAAGGCATTCAGTTGGATATATCGCCCATGTTCTTGTGACCCTGGGCAGCTGCGGTCCAAAAGTTGCCACAGTTTACTTAAGACTATCGCGCGAGCGGCAACAAGCTCTCATCACGTCTGGCGATAAAACTCCAAACATGGCGGCCGCCAGATAAGTCTGTAAGTAAACTTCTACGGGGTTATCGCGGGGTGGGAAGGCCACTTGAGGTTGCAACCCTTCCTTCCACTCTGATGACTCCAGTCAAGGATACAGGTCTTCTAGAGGCTTTAGCAGATTACGGTACACAGTAGCGGCTGGTACTGGTTGACACCCCGCTTCTGTGTCTTCACACGCAAATATAAGATTTCTGTAGACAGTAGTAGAAATGGGTTAGAAGTAGAGCGCCTGGATGGCATCATACTGCAGTCTTCATTCGAGAATATAAGCCTTCTGAAGACATTAGCAGATGCAAGTTCACAGTTGAGAATTCCTTTAATTATATCGCGGTACTATCAGTTGAGGATGCAAAGTTTATGAAGGCTTTGGAAGATTCCAGTGTGACATAACTCTTTATATGCTTTTGAAATATTCTAACTCAGGTACCGCCACACAAGAATATGGTCGCTCTGGTAGCTTCAGCAGATATTAGTACGCAATAGCTTCTGGTAGTATTGGTAACATCTCACTTGGCTCTTCATACAGAAATACGGAGTATCTAAATACTTCAGATTCTGGTATTCGGCGGATCTAGATATTTTCTAGCATGACATCTTCTAGTTCCCACAAAAAATGGAGGCTTCGTCAGCACCTAAACACATTAGCGCCGTGAACTGCCATTTCTGACATCACCACACTACAGTGGCTTCACACAAATATTTAGGGCCTTTTCAAGCTTCATGAGATGCACAGTAGCTCCTGGTAGTTCCTAGAATGACACCCACAGTACTGTGGTACCACAAGGGCTACAAAAAGCTTCAGAAGATACTGTTACGCAATAGCTCCTGGTAGTTTATTGAATGGTATATCACTTAGGTACCTTCATACAAGAAGAATTTTAAAGGATACCTAAAAAACTGTATCGCGAAAGAATATAACCTATCAAAATATATTTAGCTTGTGAACTATAATTGTCTTTATTGCGACTTCTGTTTAGAAAAGACACTATATGTGTGTAGAACGACATTTGAAAATACCCCGCATGTGTTTCTTTCGAACGAAAAATCGAAATTTATTTTAAGGAGAAATAACGATTATTTCTAACCTTAGGGATGAAGTATGAAAGGATGAAGTGTGAAGAGTAATGATAAACGGAAAAGTAATCATTACTCTTCAAAATTCATCCTTTCATCCCTAAGGTTAGAAATAATCGTTATTTCTCCTTAAAATAAATTTCGATTTTCGTTCAAAAGAAACACATGCGGGGTATTATTCTAAATATCGTTCTACAATCATAGGCCGCATTATCTATATATATAAAATTGAATGTCTGTGTGTGTGTCCTCTATGGATTCAAAAACCATACATCCAATCGCCGTGAAATTTTGGGATATTATTAGGCGTATCCCCGGAAAGGTTTACGAAAAATAATTTCTTGAATATCTTGAATATCCTTAGAGTTATTTGCAGATATGTAGCTTTAACTCGCAAGCAGCGCCATCTTGCAACGGAGATCTGCCCCTCCTCCCCCCCCCCCCCCGTCCGGCCGCCGCCAGTTGGTTGGACAGTCCAAGTTCCCACCGACCAATCAGAAGGATCAAGAGCCCCCCCCCCCCCAATCAGAGTGATCAAGAGGTCTTGGCGCGCGGGGGGCGGGTGACCTCCGGGAACTACGTCCATCTTCCATGGATCTTCCACATCTTTTATATATTACATGCTTAATTTTGTCCACTTACACTTTTTGTACCTTTGTAGGGACCGGGAAAATATGTTCACTAGATAAAACGATGATTTTGTAATGTAGAAAATTAGGAAATCCAAAATTCAGGATGACACGGCACACAGGGACCGGGAAAAAATAATCACTTTATCGAGAGATTCACGACCATAACTTTATTCAACTTATCGAGTATTTTTCAAGGGACCGGGAAAATATGTTCACTAGATAAAACGATGATTTTGTAATGTAGAAAATTATGAAAGACAAAATTCAGGATGACACGGCACACAGGGACCGGGAAAAAATGTTCACTTTATCGAGAGATTCAAATTTACGAGTTTCAAATTATCAAAATATATCTTTTTTTTTTAAGTTTATAGAGAATTGTTTTAGCAAATGTTCGTTAGCCAAACCTTTACTCGGGTAAAACCTCGGGCGAAGCCGGGTACGTCCGCAAGTTATCTATATATATATAATTGAATGTCTGTCTGTCTGTTTGTCTGTGTGTACTCTATAGATTCAAAAACCGTACATCCAATCGCCGTGAAATTTTGGGATATTATTAGGCATATCCCCGGAAAGGTTTACGAAAAATAATATCTTGAATATCTTTAATATCCTTAGAGTTATTTGCAGATTTGTAGCTTTAACTCGCAAGCAGCGCCACCTTGCGACGGAGATAGGCTTAGGTCTGCCCCACCCCGTGAGAGAATGGACTCGTCCGGCCGCCGGCCGACAGTCCAAGTACCCACCGACCAATCAGGGCAGAGTTGGTGACACAGCTGTGCCAAGTAGACAAGAAAAAAAGCCTCGCGGGAGCTTGCCAAGATGACCTCCGGAACTTCGTCCATCTTCCATAAACGACCATGAATTTATTCAACCTTATCGAGTATTTTTCAAGGGACCGGGAAAAAAATGTTCACTAGATAAAACGATGATTTTGTAATGTAGAAAATTAGGAAAGACAAAATTCAGAATGACACGGCACACAGGGACCGGGAAAAAATTATCACTTTATCAGTTTCAAATTATCAAAACATATCTATTTCTTTTTATAAGTTTATAGAGAATTGTTTTAACAAATGTTCGTTAGACAGACCTTTACTCGGGTACCGCGATTATATTGATTTTATTCAACTTATCGAGTATTTTTCAAGGGACCGGGAAAAAATGTTCACTTTATCGAGAGATTCGTTAGACAAACCTTTACTCGGGTAAAACACGGGCGAAGCCGGGTACATCCGCTAGTATTGTATAAAAATCACAGTTTATGTGTCTTGGTCTAAGGTGCGCAGCATCTTCTGGATGATAATCCACTAATTGATTGGGCAGCGCGGCGTATAGAGCGCGGCAATAAAACCCTATATATTGGTTCTGATTTTCGCTACTTTTGCCAATAAAGCATATAGCGAATTATTTTCATAAGCAATATTCTGGCGGAGAATTACTCTCTCATCTTCCAAAGCCGGACAATAAAACATGTAGTGTGGAAATTCCTGGATAAATTCACTATTACATAGAGAGTTCACTTTAGGTTCTTTTATTTCAACAACAGAACTTATTTATGTCTAAATAGTGAAAAGAGAATTCTCATCTGGGCAACGCATCGCTTTACAGTCATTGGGATATCTTCGTTGAGGTAAGACTTCATAGAAGTTGATTTATGAAAATACTGAAAAGGAAAAATATAGTTCAGAATTTCTCATTCTTGCATACTCCAACTGTATAGACTGGTCTATTGTAGTTCTAATAACTAGAGGAATGTTTCTTTGTAAAATATTGGAATCTGTACATCCAACAAGCCACGAGAAGCCGGTGTTATTTAGTATCTCCGTCACACTTTTTACCAAATCGACATTGTGTCTGAAGAGGTTGATATATCCCATAAGTGCGCCAGACAATTGAAGGTGGCCTACTGGGGTCCATATTTAGTATTCTAGTCCAGAATTTTATGGTTAATTTCTTCACTATGACATCGAGAGAATTTCTTCCTGTTTCTGCCCTCGGAATGTAATCCGGAGTATAGCTTGGAAGGTTTAAATATCGCCTAAGTAAGGTATCTTGAATTGTATTTATAATTAAGGCCTGATAATGTGCCCAGATTGGAGCCGCATGGAGTAAAACCGCTAGAATCATGGTATCCAACAATTTCCTACTTGCGTGAAAATAATTTATCTTGGCTTTTAAAAAGATCTCTCCAACGGTCCTCATCGCTGCCATGGCCTTACCCTTATAGTTCAAAGCAACTTTAGTGAAAGAAATTGAAGGGGTAAGCGGGTATTCAAAATATGTATATTTCGACGCGACCTTCAGAGCACACTGTCCCCAATACCATTTATTAGAACGCTCTGCCTTTCCACCATTTCGATAAATCAATATTTTTGACCTACTTTCATTCTCAAAACTAGTAGTTTATATAGATTCTAAACTACAAAAATAGGTTTTAATTACATAATTCTGAAAATCAAGAATAAACATGGAGATAGTGGTTTACCTTTGAGCACACCAGAATGAATTTGAATATAATCGGTGAAAGAATTATTCACAAGGACAGTCGCTGACATATTCTCAAGTAATTTTTAATCAGATTGACAAACTATGATAGTGGACATTGCGACTGCTGTGATAGAGATGTATGGAGATATCTGAGGCTCTTCATTGGACACGACAACAACAACAATACAGTATACACACCCAAGATAGAGAACATTGCGACTGCTGTGATAGAGATGCATGGAGACATCTGAGGCTCTTCATTGGGCACGACAACAACAACAATACAGTATACACACTCAAGATAGAGAACATGCGACTGCTGTGATAGAGATGCATGGAGACATCTGAGGCTTTTCATTGGGCACGACAACAACAACAATACAGTATACACACGCAAGATAGAGAACATTGCGACTGCTGTAATAGAGATGCATGGAGACATCTGAGGCTCTTCATTGGGCACGACAACAACAACAATACAGTATACACACTCAAGATAGAGAACATTGCGACTGCTGTGATAGAGATGCATGGAGACATCTGAGGCTTTTCATTGGGCACGACAACAACAACAATACAGTATACACACTCAAGATAGAGAACATTGCGACTGCTGTGATAGAGATGCATGGAGACATCTGAGGCTCTTCATTGGACACGACAACAACAACAATACAGTATACACACTCAAGATAGAGAACATTGCGACTGCTGTGATAGAGATGCATGGAGACATCTGAGGCTCTTCATTGGACACGACAACAACAACAATACAGTATACACACTCAAGATAGATAACATTGCGACTGCTGTGATAGAGATGCATGGAGACATCTGAGGCTCTTCATTGGACACAACAACAACAACGTTAATTCAGTCCTAAGTTATATAGTTTCGACCATAATAGTGAGTGAGGGACTGTATCGAAAGCATTTCTTATATCTACAAAGAAGGAATAAAGTATAGCTCTTTTCTTTTTAACTTAGAGAAAGTTGAATCAGAGATATCAGTAGAATATGATATTGACAGGAGTGTACAGACCTGCTTGATTCTCTGAAATAATGTTTCTGTCTTCAATCAAGTTAATCAGACAGATCTTAAGTATTGATGTAAAGAGTTCTGCAGAGTTACTCAGTAGGGTAATTCCTCGTAATTAGAGGAACTATCCTTGTCGCCATTTTTTAAAATCGGTGAATAATAGATTTTGAAAACAACGATGGAATACAACTCTGTTCTTATAATTAAAAAAAAAATTAAAACATTTTCATACATTAGGTATGTAGGCCAATAATTGTACAGCTGCCTTTTCAAATATCAAAATCATTGACAAATTTAACTATATTCCAAAATTGCAACAAAAATAGTCGGCATGACATCGAAATGACAGTAACTTCCTGAGGAATAAAAATTCAAGGTAAAAGATGTCAACAGATAGAAGAATACTAGATATGTTCCCCAAGGTTGAGCCACAAGTCTCACTAATCAAGGACTTCCTTTCAATTAAAAACCTATTTGCACCTATTTGCCGATACAACGTCATCTTTGCTCTACGAGGTGTGTTCAAAATGTATCGCGACTTTTGTGTTTTTCAAAATTATTTACTTATTCATGAATACCTATTTTGTTCCCTTCAAAGTAATCCCCATGATATATTATACACTTGTGCCAACGGTTTTTCCAATCTTCGAAGCACTTCAAAAAATCATTTTTAAAATCTTTTTCAGCTCCTCCTTCGATGCCGTCTTTATCTCGTCAAGCGTAGCGTAACGTCGTCCTTTCATGGGCCTCTTCAGTTTAGGGAACAAGAAAAAGTCACAGGGGGCCAGATCTAGGGAATACGGTGGCTGCGGCATCATTACTGTGTTGTTTTTGGCCAAAAAGTCGCGCACAAGCAATGATGTGCGAGCAGGGGCGTTATCGTGGTGCAAAAGCCAATTTTTGTTCTTCCACAAATCCGGGCTTTCTGACGGATTGCTTCGCGCAAATTGCGCATAACTTGCAGGTAATATTCCTTATTGACCGTTCTACCCTGTGGCAATAACTCATGATGCACCACGCCCCTGCAATCGAAGAAAACTGTCAGCAAAACTTTTACATTCGACCGAACTTGGCGCGCTTTTTTCGGTCTTGGTTCGTGCGGCAGCTTCCATTGAGATGATTGAGCTTTAGTTTCCACGTCATAACCATAAACCCACGCTTCGTCACCAGTTATGACCCTCTGGAGCAAATTTGGGTCGTCGCGGACAGAGTCCAACATCTCATTAGCAATGTTCATACGATACTGTTTTTGGTCGCAATTGAGCAATTTTGGTACGAATTTCGCGGCGACCCGTCTCATGCCCAAATCATTGATAAAAATCGAATGGCACGAGCCAATCGATATGTTTAGGTCCTCAGCAACTTCTCTAACGGTGATTCGACGATTGGCCAATATCATTTTCTCCACTTCATTAATTTTTTCGTCTGTTGTTGAAGTGCTCGGACGTCCGGCACGCTCTTCGTCGTTCACATCTTCTCGGCCTTCTGAGAACATTTTGTACCACCGATAAACGTTGCTTCGGTCCAAGGTAGCTTATCCGTATGCCACAGTCAACATTCAGAATGCATCCGCGCACTTAATTTCGTTTTTCACACAAAATTTGATACAGGTTCTTTGATCCATTTTTTTTTTAATAGGTAAAAATCGAAGACGATCCAAAATACCTGCAAGCAAAGCAGCTGTCAACAATTAAGTGAACATTCAAAATGGCCGAGCTTGTCGGCATAAGTGAGAGACATGAGTACCAATATAAAGCCACAAAAATATCGAAATTCGAATATACGTAACCCGCGAAAATTCAAAGGTCGCGATACTTTTTGAACACACCTCGTACATATTTGATAGAGTTAACCCGAGAGATCTAATATTTGCCATGATTGATTGCAAACAAATGTTAAGCAATAATTTCTCTCCATTAAAACGAACGAAATAAATTAATCTCTCTTGACAAGCTATTATTTTTCGAATTACGTAGAAGGCCTAGAGGTATTCCTGGACAAAAACACGCCATCCAGAAACACACACATCAACCTGGCAAAGGAAGCAACAAATATAGATTACGATTTGAACAGAAAAACGAATTATCCCTACATTGTACTCCCGCCCAGAAGTCCTTCTCTACATGGCGGGTGGGAGAAGCAGCACAAGTAAGGCACTACCCTGTAGGACAAAGTACGGTGTCGCGAGCCCCGAGCCGCTACGGTAACCGTGAACTCTGAAATGTGGCTGACTAACGGGGCAATGGCACCTCCCATTTCCATAGAGGGACAAGACACCACACCTCAATAATAATCGATGCTCATCTATAATAATCCAAAATCTCTCTCATATAAAGATTAGAAAAAAGTTCTGTGAATAAATTAAATTTAAAAAATACTTATAAAAAAGCTTTTATTATAAATGCACTATAGATGCATCATATTAATATTATGTTTTAAAAATACTTTTATTTGGAATTTGTAGAAGACCAATGCACTCTCAAAACATATATATTTATAATTACACCACAGTGACGAGGGCCAATAGTCCGAAACGCTTTCGTGGTTGACTTTTCTTGATTTATTACGAAAATGGATTTGCCAAATATCAAGGAAAAGGCTGAATCAACGTTCAGTTTATTTCTGTTCCACTAGATGATGCTCTGCCATCTAAAAGTTCATGTGAATGTGGTCAGGATATGCCTTTTTTGGATTTTAATATACACTGCGTGACATTGAAAATGGAACACCAAGAAATAATGCCAGAAATGATGCAAATATCAGGGTAGACGCGCCTAACCGAGTTATGCAAATGATGTAAAATGCGCAGCTCTCGTGCGCACATGGAGTAAGATATAAGGGGAGGAACTTGCAGAAAGGACAGTATTTGTGTCGTTATTTCTTCAAGGAAAATCATTGTAGAAATTTTGTTCTTGTGTCAAAAGACACGTGTAATAACAGAGAATGCCAGGTCATCGTAAACGGAGGCAGTTCAAGCAGACAGACGCTTTTACGAGGGGCATGGTGATCGGACTGAAAAGGGCAGGTTGGTCATACGTCAAATCGCAGCTGATACACACCTTGGTGCGTCCACGGTGCACCGACTGTGGAGAAGATGGTTGGAACAAGGAAATGTGGCAATTATAGGAATGCCGGTGCAACCAGAGTGACGTCAGCACGTGTGGATCGGCGTATCCTTCGACAAGCAGTGGCGGCCCCACAAGCCACTTGTACCGCCATCCTGCAACATGTGCAAGACACCCTAGATCATTCCATCTCGACCAGAACCATTTCCCGTCGATGGTTGCTAATGGCTTGCACTCATGCCGTCCGCTAAGAAGACTGCCATTGACCCCACCGAATAGGCGCCAACGTTTGGATGGTGCCGGGCTAGATCGACGTGGATGACAGAATGGCACAGGGTCGTGTTCTCAGATGAGTCGCGTTTCTGCTTGTCCAGTGATAGTCGCCGTGTACGCGTGTGGCGTCGACGTGGAGAAAGGTCCAATCCGGCAGCAATTGTGGAACGCCCCACCGTGCGACAACGTGGAATCATAGTTTGGGGCGCAATCGCGTATGATTCCAGGTCACCTTTACTTCGTATTCAGGGCACTATGACGGCCCAACGATACGTTGATGATGTGCTGCGACCGGTGACACTCCCCTACCTTCAGGGGGGTACCCAATGCCCTTTATCAGCAGGATAACGCCCGACCGCACACTGCTCGCATTAGCCAACAAGCTCTGCAAGATGTACAGATGCTTCCCTGGCTACCGTACTCTCCTGATCTCTCACCAATCGAGCACGTCTGGGACATCATTGGACGCCGTTTGCATGCCTTGCCACAGCCGCGTTCAGAAGACGAACTGTGGCAAATGGTTGAGAAGGAATGGAGAGCCATCCCTCAGGACGCCATCGTACTCTGATTGACCTCTCTACCTAGACGTGTTGCTGCGTGCATCGCCGTCCGCGGTGGTCCTACTTGCTACTAAGCCGACGCCGTTCTCGCTCTGTATTATGACTATCATTTTGAAATAAAGATCACTTATTGTTCGTCCCTGTCTCTCTCTGTCTGCCGAGTTTCATCACTTTCTGGCCACTATTTCTTGGTGTTCCATTTTCAATGTCACGCAGTGTATATATAATTATATGTATTTCTATTGTTCTCAAATCTTATGCCCATAATTCATTTAAAATTCCCTTTCAAAGAGTTTAGCTTCAGTATCAGTATAAAAGTAAAAACGGCTCAATGCGATATTACAGCGGTACGGTAGATTAAACTGGTGAAACCACTGAGAGGGTTCAACACTGAATGAGCTAGGCCCTCCCCCATTATTCTATTTGTCTTATTTTCACATATTATTATAAAGCAATAACGTGACATCTATGTATAAGAAATGGAAGCATCAAAGCACAAATGTTTCTTATAAACATAAAACAAACTTCTACTGTCCTTACTGCGATGAAAAAATATTAGGAGGGCTTGGCTCATCAATTGTGAACCCTCCAAGCAGTTTCACCAATCTAATCTACTAGACCGCTTCTTAGCGTTTTTTAGCAAGCTTGTTACTGCTCCCCCTCCTCCTTTTTCATCCGGGCTTGGGGCCGGCAAAGGCGGAGTTGATATTACATGTTGTTTGTTTGCTTGCCTATCCCTAGTACAGGCCATGATAATCATGGTGGGTAGTTAGCAACTGCTTTTACTGTAAGTGCACCACATGTCTACCATGTGAAAAGCAGTTCGACTTTGCACTTACAAATGTGCCAGAGCCCCGTTTGGTTTCTTGCACTCGCTGGTGGGGTTGGACTTTTGCAAGAATCGGGGGCCATTGGAGCATTTTTTTTTATCTGAAAAATGTGCTCAATGCGTGAATCGAACCCGGGTCATAGCGGCCGAAAACCAACGGTTTAGACCATCCTTTCACCGACCCCCTGATATTACATGTTCTTGTGTTAAATGGCAACCTGTTCTTTCCAGCCTCTGTCAAGTGACTACTTGAAAAACAGGTTTCACTGTGATAAGTTATTTTTAGCCGATTTCTTCAGAAATCCTAGGAAGGAAGAAAACCAGCTAAGCCGAATCAAGAAGTAACAAACCAAAACAAAAAGAAAAATTTATTAAAATGTCTCTTTTATGGCTTCTCAATATAGATTCTAATTGTGAAAACATTTTAAAAGCAAAACTTCTGAAATTTTATTTACTTGATTTTAAATTCTTTTGTTTTTTTATATATTTCAAAATATTTGTGAGAATCATAAGGTAACAATATCAAATACAAATAAATAAATTGAGCATGACATTTCAGTAACATCGCTATTACCAAAAAAGTCACTCACTATTTATTAATTTGGAGATTTGGTCTGTTACTTCATGTTTCTATTCTATAATCCCCCTCGGCAGAGCTAACTGCTACAGGGCGCATCACCAGGTTGCCGGATAGGGGAACGACTTTCAGATATGAAGACCAGCTGTGAAACAAGCAGAATAACTTTGACAAATTGTTAGAAAGAGGAGAAAGACCTCTTTAAAAATCCCAAGTTCAACTGACCCAGTTGATAGACCTCAGCAAGGGTCCCACTCCAGGGATACAGAGGAGCTGCGTCTGTACTCATGTTAGAGTAGGCAGCAAAGGTGTCTGCTTCCATGTTGGGAATAACCTCAAACTACAGGCAAAGTCAGACTTTTATCAAAGTATGCCTGGATAATGTGCCATGATCAACGAAAGCTACACCCCTACCTACCATTCCATGAGATCATGAACTCATGGAATTTGTGTAATCTTTATACAAGGGGACATGAAACAAAAACAATCTATAATCCAAACTGTAACTTATTTGTGAAGAATGGGTAGAGAAAGAATGACAAAAGTGATGATCTGATATATAGATAACATTTTATTTTAGTACTTTGAAAGCCAGATCTGGAAAACTCTGACATAATAACAAGGAGGAAACAAGAAGAGAGGATATCTAGTTTCTCATCTCTGTTTTGACGCAAGACTTGAAGGCCTCCCAGCCTTCATTCTTGGCCAGATGGGCCTGCAACATCAGCCACAGGTTGGTAACACAGTCACAAGTGGTCCTTCAAAAGAGAGATGACTTTTAAAAGAGTATTCAGCAAAACCTCCCAAGAGTAACCCATCTGATGAACAACCTTCTTTAAAATCAAACAGGACACATAAGCTAATTTAAATAGTGTGTTGATGGAAAGTTAATTCTTCTTCTTTCTTATCACTACTCAATCATATTAGGGTACTGGGTGAAGTAGAATGCGTCAGCCTTTGTCATTAAGACTGGGAGCACTACTCAGTGGCAGGCCGACTTAGCTCCAAAAGAAATGGCCGTCTCTGACATGAGGAACAGACGCCATGTGCAGCCACTCCTAACATGGAGTATAAATGCTACTAATCCTGTATCCCTAGATTAGGAGCCCTTACAGGGTACTATCAGCCGAGCCAGCTGAGCCCAGGTTTTTTAGTGAGCTTGTTACTGCTCGCCCTCCTCCTTTTTCATCCGGGCTTGGGTTCGGCAAAGGCAGAGTTGGAAGGTTAGTAAAATGGCTTTGTTCTAATTGATGTCACCACTTTACCAGAAGTGTTCTGGGAACCAGGTAAAACAGGTAGAAAAATGGCCCTTGACTGTTAAAAATTGTGATGGGTTAACCCCCATTGTGGGGCAGTTGATCTTTGGAATTATATGTTAAATTGGAAATTCCATTGGTCTTGGATGAAATCTCCCTTGGCACTAATTTGAATAATTAAAAAGGTTTCTGGAGATGAGTTTCTTTTTATTATTATTAAAGCAGTCTCAAGCTTTCAGGCATCTCTGTCCTTCTACAGGAGAACATGAATAAAACATCACCTTTGACATCAGGCGTTGTTTTATTCGTTTGTTTATGTTCTCCCGTAAAAGGACAGAGATGCCCGAGAGATTGAGACTGCTTTAATAAAATGAAATAAAAAATCTTCTCCAGAAACTTTTTAAATTATTCATGTCCAGGAGATTTAAATCAATTGACACATAAGCTGAGATAAGAAAGAAGAAGAGACACATAAGCTAATACAACATTCAATAAGAGACCACCTCCTGGGAAAAAATACATTGTTATCATTATGTTTTACTCTCATAAGAGGTTCAACTGTGTATGTATATATTTTTTTGTACTTATCCATAGTACACGTGGTATAGGCCATTAAATCATGGTGGGTAGAAGTTGGCAACTGCTTTTA
>CP092883.1:47609713-47624863 GCA_030710605.1 Cordylochernes scorpioides
GCAGCTAATATGTAAAAATGGTAATTAAGGTGATGTGTTTACTAACAGGAGTGTCTCATTACTATTGTACAAGAACTTGTATTATATTTAAATATGATTATGGTAATTAGAAAAATATTATGTAAATTGCCATCTATTGATAAAATTCTTAAGAATTATAAAAGAAAATAAGACCTAATCCAAATAATTTATTAGTGTGTGACGTTTCAGCAACAACATTGTCACCATCATCAGACAAAAGAATAAATGAGAAAACATGTTACAGCAAGTTCTTATATAGTCCTGTTATCAAGTGTTTAAACAAGATAACAGATAAGGAAAATAGTTTTTAAGTCAACTTGAAATATTCTTCTTAGAATTAAAAGTGGATTTTTTTAAAAAATATAATTAAAGGCATATCTGTAAATATCATTTATATTTCCCCTTTCTTCCATTCTATTAATTGAAGCACATGTCTTTTGGATGAAAAAGGCTTCTTTGAACTGTCTTTTGTAATATATTTTTTTTTCATAGTCCAGTGTTCTTGGGTTTTCTAAATTGAATTTATTGTGTCCTGTGTCCCTTCTGTGTTCTACAAGAGCAGAAACTTTCTGCTCTTGTAGAACACAGAAGGGACACAGGACACAATAAATTCAATTTAGAAAACCCAAGAACACTGGACTATGAAAAAAAAAAATTATTACAAAAGACAGTTCAAAGAAGCCTTTTTCATCCAAAAGACATGTGCTTCAATTAATAGAATGGAAGAAAGGGGAAATATAAATGATATTTACAGATATGCCTTTAATTATATTTTTTAAAAAAATCCACTTTTAATTCTAAGAAGAATATTTCAAGTTGACTTAAAAACTATTTTCCTTATCTGTTATCTTGTTTAAACACTTGATAACAGGCCTATATAAGAACTTGCTGTAACATGTTTTTCTCATTTATTCTTTTGTCTGATGATGGTGACAATGTTGTTGCTGAAACGTCACACACTAATAAATTATTTGGATTAGGTCTTATTTTCTTTTATTATAATCTATTATCCAAATTGTGCTTTATCATTCTTAAGAATTATTTTTTGGTAATGTGTTGATTTTTTTTACATAAATCTCATATAAATAATAAAGAAATAAAATCATTTAAACAAAAAGATTTTCTGTCCTTGTTTTAGAAGGAAAATTGAAGAGCTTTTCAAGATATATTTATGGCAATTTTTATATAGTCATATATAGAGTCACTTAATAAATTCGCAAATAAGTGAGACTTTTAGTTTTATAAGCATTACTTTATAGCAGTAATATATTTTTATATCATGAATATGTATTTATTTATTATAATTTCATGATTTATGAATGATCTCGACTTGTAGCTGTGTTTAGTACTTGTCTGGGTGGTGACATGGGTTACTGGCTTACTTTGCTTGTAACCCACTGTGACTTGACTAAGGGGCCACACACCAAAGCTTTTGAATCCATTTGTAGGATTAACTATAAAATTGAAATCATGCTGTGCATTGAAAAGAGAGATAGCCTCAAAATATTTTCCACTAATGTTCTTATTTTTAACAAAAATCTGTTAATCTCGAAAAAATGCACATACAAAGGAAAATAGAATTATCAAGAGGCCAAACAAGAGATAATTCAAATCATCTGTGGAAGTCAAAGATAACTGACAAATCAAGATAAAATGAAAGGATTTAAAAGCACGAATGTTTCTTTTATACATAATACAAACTTCTACTGTCCTTACTGCGATGAAAAATATATTGGGAGGGCTTGGCTCTCCCTTCAGTGCTGCGTATATAAGCAGAATCGTCCAATACAGTATTAGAGCTCTGAGAAGCGGTCTGGTGGATTAAATTAGCGAAACCGCTGGGAGGGTTCACCATTGATAGAGCCAAGCCCTCCCAATATATTTTTTCATTGCAGTAAGGGCAGTAGAAGTTTGTATAATGTATAAAAGAAACATTCGTGCTTTAAAATCCTTTCATTTTATATGTATAGATGGCGCGTTATTGCTTTGTGTTAAATCAAGATAAGTAACCTCTGTTGTCAGCACCATTCTCTGAAAACATACGGATAAAACTGATGATAAACAGATCTATGCACCATTTCTACAAAGTTCCACAAGCTTCAGATATTTCATCCAACTGACTCAGGACAGATATCGCCTGTACCTTGAGACAAATGATAGAAGCCAAATGAAGAAATCTGCGAGCAAGAGGGAGAGTGCTAAGTGCCAAGCTCTAAGTTGTGCAGACAAGGAAGAAGAAGAAAGGAAGGAAGGAGATGGGAGATAGTGAAGGAGGAACTCACCCCAGAGGAAGGAGGAGGAGGCTTGAGGGGATGCTATCAACAGAATGCAATCACCACAAGGACAGACACAACAGACAAACGAGGGACAACCTTCAGGAGACCTATGGACACCTCACCTTGAAGCCCCGATGAAGACGGTCCCTCATGATAGCAATAAACTCCTTGTAGGAGAGGAAGCCGTCGTCATCTTCATCAAAGATCTGGAAGACTGTGTCCACCAGGTTGGAGTCCAGGCTGTGGCCGGTACAGATCTGGACTGCCCGGTGGAATTCCTCTGCCAAATAACTCCCAGTGTAGAGAGACATGTGTAGAGTAATTTATACTCATGGACAAAACTTAAGGAAGTTATACCTTTTAGCATGTATATCGGGATTCAGATAATAACTCTATAAGATATTTGATACACAGTGACCTTTATTGAAGACACACAAGATAACAGTGTGAACAAAATTGTCCCTGTCTCCTTCAAGAAAATGGATGACTGGTGACATCAAATAATTTCCACTTCCTTAAGTTTTGTCCATGAGTGAAATTACTGCGATGAAAAAATAAAGAGAGGGCCTAGCTCATCAGTGGTGAATCCTCCCGGCGGCCTCACCAGTTTAATCTACCATACTGGAGTGTATATAGGTGACATGGGTAAAATTGATACTTATCCCAAATACAGGGCAGGATAAACATGGGTATGTGACTGCTTAGTCGTAGTATGTGACTGCTGGGTAGTGACAATTTACATTTTTAACTTATGTATCCATAAGTTACTTGCACTCATTGGTAAGGTTGTGCTGTGCAACTTTGTGTGTGTGAGGCAAAATTTATTATTATCATTTTTAAAAATACACTATCTGAATGAAATTTTTTATACTTAGAGAGAGTTATTAATACAGTAGAAACTCCCTGTAAAGGACATCCAATTGCAGAACCAATGTGTCTTTAGGGAGAGGTGTCCTCTTACTGGAGAGTTGTTACATAGTAAAAATGGTAATTCTGTCAATCAAAACTGTCCTTTGTAGAGAGATGTCCTCTAGCCAGAGTATCCTCTCATGGAGGTTTCACTGTATATACAGTTAAACCTGTCTATAGCACTCCCTCTAAATAGCGCCTTCCTCTCTATAGCGCCCGATTTTAAATATTAAAATGTAAACATTTTACATTAAAAGTGATCTGTCTATAGCACCCCTTCTCTATATCACCCTATTTTGGTGAGTCCCAAGAGGGGGCACTATAGGCAGGTTTAACTGTATATATTTTTTAAACTGTAGGAAACTTTTGAATATTTCTGTTTTAGAAAGTTTCAGGAAGCCGAGTTCGCACAGCTCTGGAAGAAGATGATAACATGTCCCCCATACTGTAAAGACTAAGTATTCCAACCTTGGGAGATGGGCTGGTTGGCATAGGTGAACATCCGCATAGCAATGGCAAAGTCATCTAGGTTGTTCAGGAACTGGCAGAAAGCCTTGAACTGCTCAAAGGAGATACCCTGGTACACAGATGTTAGAGGTGAAACCAGATGAAGTATGTATTTACAATAGGAACACTATATATAGATTATATTCTGTACAAATACCATTTATTCCATTCATGTAACCTACCCCTTTTTTTTGCTTATCCCTAGTACCCGTTGTACAGGCCATGATAATCATGGTAGGTAGAGGTTGACGACGACTGCTTTTACTGCACCACATGTCTACACATGTGAAAAACACTTTGACTTTGCACTTACAAATGTGCCAGAGCCCTGTTTGGTTACTTGCACTCACTGGTGGGGTTGAACTTTTGCAAGAATCAGAAGCCATTGGAGCATTTTTTTTTTTTTATCATAAAAAAAAGTGCCCAATGTGGGAATTGAACCCGAGTCATAACGGTCAAAAACAAACGGTTTAGACCATCCTTCCACAGACCCCCATTTCCACCACCCTTTTTTTTTTAAATCTTTGAAAAGAACAAAAATCAACTGCACAATGTGATATGTGAAGTATCAGCATTAGTTCAGTTTAGACAGTGTCATTATGGAGGTCAGTGGCTTCAAGACAATCTTAGATGCTGTCTAGGGCCACTAGAACCAAATACAGCCTTGTGATCTATCTCTTTTTGACAAGTTTTTGGTTAAGACTATCAAAAGGTACATACTAAGTGCAATTCTCAACCTGCAACCCCAAAACACATTATTGACTGTATTAACTCATCCATTGATGAGCTCTACTCTTCCCCCCGGCAGACATCATCAACAAGTTCTACAAGTTTGATACTCTGATATGATTGAGTGGAAATAAGAAAGAAGAAAAGCTCCATACATACTTGGTTTGAAATGTTTGACATGTTTTGAAATAAAGAGCCCCTAGGACCTGATATAAATGTGCAACAAAATTTATCACTTTTAGATGAATTTTCAACTAAGACTATAAATAACTCAATCTGCATTTGATTTAAAGTGCAATTTTCCCAAGATGTTAGTTTTAAGTGAGGAGCTCTCCTGGCTCCAAGTGGCCAAATCCCAGTTTGTCATAGAATTATTGTCTTTGGGGGTTTATGCAACAATTTAAAGGATCAATGATAAAGCACAATTTGGATTATAGATGTGTCGGCCACACTTTGCTTCAGCGAGCACGGACAAAGCTTCACTACACATACAGGCAGTAGTGTGGCGACCTCACTACGCCTCGGCAAGCGTGAGCTGGGAGAACACCTCACTACACATGTGCGGGCGGCATCCGGGACTCTTGGCACGCGCATCGTTCAAATAACAAGGTTTTCTTACAGCGGCCGTTACTTTCTTCCTCTCTATATATTTCTGGCTTTAAATAAATTTATTAATTTTATAAAAATAATTATAATTTTATCAGCAGCCTTTCCACAAGCCACACCAACACACATGCAACCATTCCACAGATACAAAAAAATAAGACCTAATCCAAATAAATTAATAGTGTATGACAGGTCTTATTTTCTTGTAGTTAAAGGATCAATATAGAATGTAATTTAGTGCTAGAAACATATCACAGTTAATTTGGTTATGGTAATTTGTCTTGTTTACTTTTAAATCCAAAGTGCAGGCTTTCTATTTGTGAAACTTTGTTATAAAAACTCTATTAATGATATGTAGGAAAAGGATAATGGTATGTGTCTAAATAACAACAAAAATAATTTCTATATGGTAATTTATGGTATTGAAATTTTATATATAGTGCATATAAATATATTAAAAATAAATTTTTATATTGCTTCGAAATTATGTAAAGGTATCTCTATAAAATATTTTAAGAAAAAAAATCTATTTTAAAATAATACTGATAGAATAGGCAGAAAAGTTGGTCTTTACACAACTAGATTAATTTTATTAAGAGGGGATTTCCAGGGATATAGAGGAGCTGCATCTGTACTCATGTTAGAGCCAGCAGCAAAGGTCTCCATGTTAGGAACGGCCTCAAATTACAGGCAAAGTCAGACTTTCCCCAAAGTGTGCCTGGATCATGGTGTCATGATCAACGAAAGCTGCACCCCTACCCCCCATTCCATGAGATCATGAACTCATTTTACACAAGGGGATAAGAAACAACAACAACAGATTTATTTGAAACAAGCTTGTTGAGTCAGTGACTGAATAGTTGGATAGTGGAACTGACAGAATGATCTTCCATTGTTGGTCATACATGTGCAACTGAGGACTCTATAAAAGGTTCTATTTTGCTTATCCCTGGTACACGTGGTACAGGCCATGATAATCATGGTGGGTAGAAGTAGGTGACTGCTTTTCTGTAAGTGCACCACATGTCTACACATGTGAAAAGCAGTTTGACTTTGCACTTACAAATGTGATAGAGCCCCGTTTGGTTATTTGCACTCGCTGGTGGGGTTGGACTTTTTCAATAATCGGGGGCCATGGAGCATTTTTTTTAAATCAGAAAAAAGTGTCCAATGCAGGAATCGAACTCAGGTTGTAGAGGTTGAAAACAAACGGTTTAGACCCTCCTTCCACCGACCCCCGAGTCTGTGACTGAATAGTTTAGATCAGTTAGAAGGCAAATTATAAGGTGATTAGAAGTATTTTATTCCTAATCCCCCCTGAATTGAATTGTCTAAACCTTTTGAATGGAACTGGCAGAATAATCTTCAATTGTTAGTCATACATGTGCAACTGAGGACTATAAAAGGTTAAATACTGGAATTGAAGAAGAAATATCTTGTGAACCAACCTTCTCCTCAGGAATACGCTCCTGGACCCGGGTGATGTAGGCATCGTAGTCGCTGCTGTGGATGTAGGTGTAGCGCAGGAGGATCTGTGCGAAGTCCACCTCGGAGATGGTCGGCATGCCACGGGAGAACTCTGTAAACTCCAGCTCCAAGACCTCTGTCTGGAGGTTGTCCATGAACCTGTCACCACAGCTAAGTTGGCCACACTCTTCTTCTTCTTTCTTATCTCCCCCCTGGGTGAAGTAGAATGCGTCTGCCTTTGTCATTAAGACTGGAAGCACTACTCAGTGGCAGGCCGACTTAGCTCCAAAAGAAATGGCCGCCTCTGACATGAGGAAAAGACGCTATGTGCAGCCGCTCCTAACATGGAGTACAAACGCTGCTCATCCTGTATCCCTGGATTAGGAGCCCTAACAGGGTACTATCAGCCGGGCCAGCTGAGCCCAGGTTTTTTAGTGAGCTTGTTACTGCTCCCCCTCCTCCTTTTTTATCCGGGCTTGGGACCGGAAAAGGCGGAGTTCCCACCATCTTTTCATCCTCGGTAGTAAGGAAATTTTATAACTCAAAGGAATTTGTAATGTCTGAGATGCCAAACTTTTGTTTCTTCTTTCTTATCTCCACTCAATCATGTTAGGGTATCAAGCTTGTAAAGCTTGAGACTTTTGATGGTGTCTGCCAGGGGGATGAGTAGAGCTCATCAATGGATGAGCCAATACAGTCAATAATGTGTTTTGAGAATTGCACTTAGTACATAGTGGGAAAACCTTGCAACCATTCTGGAAAGTCATTGTCCGTAAATGACCAGACTTAAGTCTGGAAATCAAAGACTGTTGTTCACTTGGGAGGACAGAACCGGTACTTGTCCCTTCTGCTCTACTCCAGTCATGTGCAGCATTAGATTCATTTTGTCTAAGGAGAGAAAAAGAATACAAATATTGATAAAAGGCATCTCCTTATTTAATATTGCACAGACAACTACACTAAAAGTGCCCTTAAAGGATAGAAGCTACAATCTGCCAAAATATATAAACAAAGTCAAGAGTTATGGAAACAAACACAGAACTTCCAATTACATACTTAATTGGGAATCCAATCTAAGACTCAAAAAAGAAGGCCCTCTCCACCTGGCCAAAAGAAATGGATTTTTAAAATATAAAGTAGAAAAAAATTATTTAGCAGAAAAAATTTCTCCATGCGAACGACTACAAAATGTTATTTTTAATGCCTCTTTAAATGAACCCACCAACAAACAATGCCAAAATCCAGAATACTTAAAACAATTATCATTAGAAATAATTAATAACATTCCTAAAAATGCAATAACTATTTATACCGATGGTAGCAGAGACGAGCTAGGACACACTGGCAGTGGCTGTCTCATCAAAACCACAAATGGCATTGAGAAAATCAACAGAAGAAACCCAGATTTTTGCTCAGTCTTCAGATCAGAACTTATAGCCATCATGAAGCCTTAAAAAATCCATCAGAAATACTAATTATCAAGATATCTGGATTCTTACTGATAGTAGAAGTGCCATACAACACTTGAGGCACACAGGGGAACTTAGAGACAAAGTAAGCAGGAACATAATTGGCTATCTCCAAAAACTCTCAAAAACCTCAAAAATTCACCTTCAATGGATACCCTCACATGTTGGAATTGAAGGAAATGAAGCTGCTAATGTGCTAGCGAAAAAAGGCACAAAAGAACACTTGCCACAGAAAAATAAACTTACTTTTAAAGAAATAGAAACAGTAGCCAAAACAAAAATAAACAAGAACTGGAGGATCCCACCTAAGCACAGTTGGTACAGTGGAGTGAACCCAGGAGGAGCTCTGAACATCAGAAATAGACAGCATCAAACAACACTAACAAGATTTAGAACAGGCCATCTCAAGCCATTGAAGATAGAAAATAATAACAAAATCTACCCCACTTGCCCAAAATGTAGCTTGGCACCTGCAGCTCCAGAACACATTTTGGCTTGCATTAGATGCAATAAACAGGACCTTTGGGAGAGGCCGTTACTCATCATAAACAGCTCGAGGAGCATGAACTCATGGAATTCGTGTAATCTTTACACAAGGGGATAAGAAACAACAACAACAACTACACTAAAACCAGTTTAACCTTAGCACTGAAGAGAAAAAAAAAATGGGTGACTAGAAAACAGGTTGCCTCTTAACACAGGCTCATTACATTTACTAGATAACCATGGACCCATATGGATTAACCATATACAGTAAGTTTTAGCTTAAGGCAGGTTTTCCTGTAAAATCTATCTATCAAAAACCTAAAAAACAAAAAAAAAATCCATTTTTTATGTGTTTAAAATAAACCTTTACATTATACAGTAGAATTCTATATACAGTTACGAGCGTCATTCTTAATCAGTCATCTCTGTCACCGTTTGCTTTTTTTTTGGAATGGCGCCCTCCTATTGGTTGGCTACGATCACGCCACCTTTGCCCCCCCACTCGCCATTTAACTATTGTGTTGGAGCGGGTCGCTCCCTAAATAAATGCATATATTAGATAATAGCCAAATGGAATCCTCTCTTTCTTTTTCCCAGTAAGAGACGCCTACGGAAGCCAACAGTACATAGACAGATAAAGCACATAGGCTATAGTTATTAACTAACATATGCAATTAATTAAGGCGCCAATTTATATAATTGTAACAAATAGTATTTGAATCAAAACATTCAATCGGGTAAAACACGGGCGTTGCCCGGGTCATTCGGACAGTTTCTCTATAAAGAACACCTAATTATAGAGCCAAAGTGTCCTTTAGGGAGGGGTGTCCTCTTACTGGAGAGTTGCTAAATAGTGAAAATGGTAATTTTGTGAATGAAAACTCCTTTGTAGAGAGGTGTCATCTAGCATGAGTCTCCTCTCATGGAGGTATGTATATATTGCAATGTAGAAAATTAGGAAAGACAAACTTCAGGATGACACGGAAATTTATTTAAGGCTTAAAACAAAATCAACAGGAGAGAAGTTTCCAGAGGAGCAAAATATAAATATAAAAAAAATATTATTTAATATAATGAATACTTTGATACAATATATATACAGTTAAACCTGTCTAAATCGTCCCCTCTAAATAGCGCCTTCCTTTCTATAGCGCCTGATTTTAAATACGTAGTATGATGCGATTTACATTAAAAGTGATCTGTCTCTAGCACCCCCTCTCTCTCTATAGCACCCTATTTTGGTGAGTCCCAAGAGGGGACACTATAGACAGGTTCAACTGTATATTTATATTGTTTAATGTAGGGTAGTACAGAACATCTGCAGATTGTGGCAGTCGTGGAGAGAGGGAAAAACACCACAGTGCAGAGTGTCTATAGTGGTAAAGAATAAATGGACACAATGAGATAAAAGTTAGGACGGAGACAGCAGAGATAGGATGGCAACAAGTTCAGAGCAAGGACCAGTCTGGCACCTGCTTCCAGCAACTACTGATCCACTAACTTTGAATCCACGCCATAGATTAGGACAGCTAGAATTTCGGTTATCCCCCCCTAAGTCAATATTGCTAACCTGCCTGAATGGGTCTTTGTTCCTATTTATTTATTGTTGATTCCAAATATGCATGCACAACACACACACACACACACACACAAAAGGTATTTACACAATAATTGCTAGGTTATATCTATATATATATATTACATATATGTCATATTATATTTGTTGTACATATACAATGTTGTATATATATATGAGTGTGCTACATAGAAACACCAAGAAACTCCAAACCTGAGGTAACTTCAAAATGGCGTTTAATAAAATATACCACCAGAAAAGAAGGGTGTGGCACCCAGCAAGTTCAAATAACAGATCATTGGCATTTTGTCCAAGAAGCTAAGAGAACATAAAATCGATCAAGTCAGTCCTTGATTGAAAATGGATGCCCAAAAAGGTCCGCAGTTTCTTACATCACCATTAGCATATGAGCTAGGTTCCTTCTCAGCTCACAGGAGCATATGGAGAAGACAAGACAGCTGCCACGTTGCCATGCTGCTCGATTGAACATTGCGATCTCAGGATTATCATAATCCACCTCACCTTTCCGGGTGCTGCCCCCTCTAACCCGGGGTAACCATGTTCCTATGTGTGTGGTGTTCAATTATCTTCAGGCTAGGGCACTCCCACTCTGTCCAGTGTGCTGGGTGAGGAGTCAGCTTCAATGATGTCAGCTCCACACATTCAAACATATATATAATAATTATATAGAATCCCCAATATGGAAACAGATGCGCCACTTAGCAGTTGAGTCCATCCCTAGGATATAAAGCCATTCTAAATATGATATTTTATGGCTAGAATTTGGTGATTTGGAGAACTTTTTAATGATAATATAGGTATAAATCCTTTTTTTTTAAGGGGTAAGGAAATGAAATTCCTACATATATTCAGCCCAGAAAATTAAATTTACCAACCTCAGAACTCTCAGCCCAGAGGATGGGAGTTACCCTCCTCTCTACCAAGCAGAACTCTCAGCCCAGAGAATGGGAGTTACCCTCCTCTCTACCAAGCAGAACTCTCATCCCAGATAATGGGAGTTACCCTCCTCTCTACCAGCCAGAAGTCTCAGCCCAGAGGATGGGAGTTACCCTCCTCTCTACCAGCCAGAACCCTCAGCCCAGAGAATGGGAGTTACCCTCCTCTCTACCAGCCAGAAGTCTCAGCCCAGAGGATGGGAGTTACCCTCCTCTCTACCAGCCAGAACCCTCAGTCCAAAGAATGGGAGTTACCCTCCTCTCTACCAGCCAGAACCCTCAGCCCAGAGGATGGGAGTTATCCTCCTCTCTACCAGCCAGAACCCTCAGCCCAGAGGATGGGAGTTACCCTCCTCTCTACCAGCCAGAACCCTCAGTCCAAAGAATGGGTGTTACCCTCCTCTCTACCAGCCAGAACTCTCAGCCCAGAGGATGGGAGTTATCCTCCTCTCTACCAGCCAGAACCCTCAGCCCAGAGGATGGGAGTTACCCTCCTCTCTACCAGCCAGAACCCTCAGCCCAGAGGATGGGAGTTACCCTCCTCTCTACCAGCCAGAACCCTCAGCCCAGAGGATGGGAGTTACCCTCCTCTCTACCAGCCAGAACCCTCAGTCCAAAGAATGGGTGTTACCCTCCTCTCTACCAGCCAGAACTTTCAGTTCAGAGGATGGGAGTTGCCCTCCTCTACACCAGCTCCCTGCAAAGCTGGTTATCGTCTCGAAAGGCGAATCGACGCCTGCCTACATCACCTACGGTGTTAGGTGTAGCAAATGCTACCGTCAAGGGCATCGGAAAGCTATCTGCCCCTTAGGAATTAATGGAGGACGTCATCAAGACCTACGGCAGGGCCCAGTATCGAGGCCTCCCTCCTCCAAGCCTATGCCTCCCAACAACTCCGCCCTCTCAACACCAGCTGCGAAATTGTCTGCACCCATCAAGCAGACCACCTCAACACCCTACAGCCCTGTTGCGCCTTCGCCCGGGGCGAACATTCCTGTCCATCCCTAGGAGACTCCAATCCCTGAACCTTCAGTTCCAGTGCCGAGCACCAGCCAGTTGCTGCCACAACCAGAGCCCTCCCTGGCCATCATCGAGCCCAAACGGCTCCAAAGAAAGAGACCCAAAAGAGGCTGCACCACCCATACAGTCTTCTACCTCCATGCAAACTCTTCAGACATCTCAGGAGACTAAGCTCATAGGGCAGGTAAAGGACATTTTTGCACAAATGGACGCTGAATCTTTCCTATCCCCCCTCTATAAGGAGATTTGTAGGTTTGAAGTAGTGGAGGCGGTCCTATACCCTCATGTGAGGGAGGTACTCTCCAAGACACTCTCTAAAGGAAACAAGATCATTCTCTGCGAATTCCTCAACATGGCAATTAAACATGTTGGGGACGAAAATTCCATTATAACCAAAGGCCTATACAAATTCAAGGTGTCTTGTAGCCCTTGATTTAAAATGATGTCCCTTCGGAGAAGGCTTCGTGTTGATGTAAATATATATATATTTTTGTATAAATTCTATAGTTGATATCTAAAAGTATACTTTGTATCATTGTTGACTAGAAGTCAATAAAGTGGTTTTAATCTCTACCAGCCAGAACTCTCAGCCTAGAGAATGGGAGTTACCCTCCTCTCTACCAGCCAGAACCCTCAGCCCAGATATTGGATGTTACCCTCCTCTCTACCAGTCAGAACTCTCAGTCCAGAGGATAGGAGTTACCCTCCTCTCTACCAGCCAGAACTCTCAGCCCAGAGAATGGGAGTTACCCTCCTCTCTACCAGCCAGAAGTCTCAGTCAAAAGAATGGGAGTTACCCTCCTCTCTACCAGCCAGAACTCTCAGCCCAGAGAATGGGAGTTATCCTCCTCTCTACCAGCCAGAAGTCTCAGCCCAGAGACTGGATGTTACCCTCCTCTCTACCAGTCAGAACTCTCAGTCCAGAGGATAGGAGTTACCCTCCTCTCTACCAGCCAGAACCCTCAGTCAAAAGAATGGGAGTTACCCTCCTCTCTACCAGCCAGAACCCTCAGCCCAGATATTGGATGTTACCCTCCTCTCTACCAGTCAGAACTCTCAGTCCAGAGAATGGGAGTTACCCTCCTCTCTACCAGCCAGAACCCTCAGCCCAGATATTGGATGTTACCCTCCTCTCTACCAGTCAGAACTCTCAGTCCAGAGGATAGGAGTTACCCTCCTCTCTACCAGCCAGAACTCTCAGCCCAGAGAATGGGAGTTACCCTCCTCTCTACCAGCCAGAAGTCTCAGTCAAAAGAATGGGAGTTACCCTCCTCTCTACCAGCCAGAACTCTCAGCCCAGAGAATGGGAGTTATCCTCCTCTCTACCAGCCAGAACCCTCAGTCAAAAGAATGGGAGTTACCCTCCTCTCTACCAGCCAGAACTCTCAGCCCAGAGAATGGGAGTTACCCTCCTCTCTACCAGCCAGAACTCTCAGCCCAGAGAATGGGAGTTACCCTCCTCTCTACCAGCAAGAACCCTCAGCCCAGAGAATGGGAGTTATCCTCCTCTTTACCAGCCAGAACCCTCAGTCAAAAGAATGGGAGTTACCCTCCTCTCTACCAGCCAGAACTCTCAGCCCAGAGAATGGGAGTTACCCTCCTCTCTACCAGCCAGAACCCTCAGCCCAGAGAATGGGAATTACCCTCCTCTCTACCAGCCAGAAGTCTCAGCCCAGAGGATGGGAGTTACCCTCCTCTCTACCAGCCAGAAGTCTCAGCCCAGAGAATGGGAATTTCCCTCCTCTCTACCAGCCAGAACTCTCAGCCCAGAGAATGGGAATTACCCTCCTCTCTACCAGCCAGAAGTCTCAGCCCAGAGGATGGGAGTTACCCTCCTCTCTACCAGCCAGAACTCTCAGCCCAGAGAATGGGAGTTACCCTCCTCTCTACCAGCCAGAACTCTCAGCCCAGAGATTGGATGTAACCCTCCTCTCTACCAGCCAGAAGTCTCAGCCCAGAGAATGGGAGTTACCCTCCTCTCTACCAGCCAGAACTCTCAGCCCAGAGAATGGGAGTTACCCTCCTCTCTACCAGCCAGAACCCTCAACCCAGAGACTGGATGTTACCCTCCTCTCTACCAGCCAGAACCCTCAGTCCAGAGAGTATGTAAATTACCCTCTTTACAATTCAGAACTTATAGGAATCTTGCCCTCCGCCTTTGCCGGTCCCAAGCCCAGATGAAAAAGGAGGAGGGGGAGCAGTAACAAGCTCACTAAAAAACCTGGGTTCAGCTGGCCCGGCTGATAGTACCCTGTAAGGGCTCCTAATTCAGGGATACAGGATGAGCAGCGTTTGTACTCCATGTTAGGAGCAGCTGAACATGGCGTCTGTTCCTCATGTCAGAGGCGGCCATTTCTTTTGGCGCCAAGTCGGCCTGCCACTGAGTAGTGCTCCCAGTCTTAATGACAAAGGCAGACGCATTCTACTTCACCCAGTCATGATGGTTGTCAAACAGACACCATCAAGGGTCACAACTTGATACCCTAATATGATTGAGTGGGGATAAGAAAGAAGAAGATGAGGAATCTTGCAACTACTCAGTACAAGTTGAGACCTACCCCTATCACCAGCCATAAGTTTCAGTCCATGATGGTAGTTGACCCTCTCTACAGTACACAGAACTTACTTATAGAAATCATCGCTGCTCAGTGTCTCATTTCCCTTCTTGCCAAAGAGGTGGATGAGCAGAGTGGTGTCCACAGCGTCGTTTACCGCCAGAGCATCCACCTGAGGCATTAGTGTTAGCCCACAACTTCCTGTTGTAAATGAGCTAACAACACCCTGGTTTTTTTAAATAAGTTATAAGATCTTTTTTTTAGGCTATATAATTTTGTTTTAAAGATCAGGAGAAAAGGTGTGATATTTAACGGTAATGGTAAGCCCAAATCAATTATATCAATAAGATATAAATACAAGGTAATAAGACTAAATCCAAATAAATAAATTGTGTGTGATGTTTCGGTAACAGCGTTGTTACCAAAATGTCACACACTATTTATTTATTTGTATTTGATCTTATTACCTTGTGTTTATAATCTATAATTCAAATTGTGCCTTATCATTAGTAAGATATAAAATTTGGCCTGGTAATGGAAATAATTATTTTACCAACACAAGGTTCAATTACC
>CP092883.1:47624963-47672551 GCA_030710605.1 Cordylochernes scorpioides
CCGCGACACTATTATACAATTTCATTAGACAACCCATGAAATCGTTATTAAATTGTGCAATCTATAAAACACTGAAACACAGACACTCGCGGCAATGTATGTGGCCGGTAATTTATGGGAGACTTGATTATTAGTAACATTCCCTTCAAATAGGTAAGAAACATACAACATTTCATTTAAACAGTGGGAATAGCACCATAAGGCAAATTATGTATGAAATAGGTAACAGAGGAAACAAGAAAATTTCTCTAGATATTTATTTAAATATCTTAAAATTTGGGAACATGTCTATACTGACGAGATATGCTATTTACATAGTAAAATTTAGATAGAGGTGACCTGAAGTTACTTTATAGCCCTTTAGGGCCCATGCGAAATCTAGGTTGGCTACTACACAAAAAGGGGGGGGGGAAGGCGCTAAGTCATAATGAAAAATGGCTTACCTTTTCTCGAAAGTGCCGGCAAGGTCTGGTCTCCTGTCTGCAGACTGTCCTTTCACTGAGCGACTCCGATCGAAACCTGCCTTTTGGCAAAGCACCTTCTTTTATTCATCTCTCTCTCCATTTTCATTCGCCGAAAGAAACACCAATCAAAATGGCCAACGGCTCCAGTATCAATTTCATAGACGCCCCAGGCCTCATCAAAATAGAACATATAGTATTACCAAAACAAAAAAAAATCTAAAGAGAGAAACAACCCCGGCACTAGTGTAAGATTTCAGACTCCAGGCCTCTTCCATCAAAATAGAACATATAGTATTACCAAAACAAAAAAATCTAAAGAGAGAAACAACCCCGGTGATAGTGTAAAATTTCAGACGCCATCCCCCCTCTTTCTCGGGACGATATATATATATCGCCCCCCTCCGTCTTAGCTATAAATCGACACAGGCCCCTTTTCACTTGAACTGTAATATAACGCTTTCCTTTCTCGGGAAGGATATTTTATAAGGTTCAGTCCTTTAGAGATCTTCCTTCTCCATTTTTTTTTTTTTTTCTGGTCACCTTTACCTAAATTTTTGGTGAGGGGAATATATGTACATATGGAACAACAGCTTCCAGCGCGGATGTCCCTGGATGTCACTGGTGTTTCCTTCACCAGGCATCGGCATGGAAGTCTGGTGTCATCAATTGTCTAGGTTTCTGGGCAAAAAGATGGTCTGTAAGTCTATGTGGGAGGGAAGCCATGTATCCATTTGATTTGATTATACATACGCCTTCTGTTGGGGTATGGTTACAAAAAACGTGCCCCAACACAAGCAAGCAAAGAAATATTTTAAAGATGATTTCACAAATACAGATTAATATATATTTTTATAATCTGTTGAATATAGTTTCATTGAATAATATTAAATTAAATAATAAAATATTTCTTCGCCACAATATTAATATTATGTTTTAAAAATACTTTTATTTGGAATTTGTAGAAGACCAATGCACTCTCAAAACATATTATATATTTATAATTACACCACAGTGACGAGGGCCAATAGTCCGAAACGCTTTCGTGGTTGACTTTTCTTGATTTATTATATATATATATATATATATACGAAAATGGATTTGCCAAATATCAAGGAAAAGGCTGAATCAACGTTCAGTTTATTTCTGTTCCACTAGATGATGCTCTGCCATCTAAAAGTTCATGTGAATGTGGTCAGGATATGCCTTTTTTGGATTTTAATATATATAATTATATGTATTTCTATTGTTCTCAAATCTTATGCCCATAATTCATTTAAAATTCCCTTTCAAAGAGTTTAGCTTCAGTATCAGTATAAAAGTAAAACGGCTCAATGCGATATTACAGCGGTATGGTAGATTAAACTAGTGAAACCACTGAGAGGGTTCAACACTGATGAGCTAGGCCCTCCCCCATTATTCTATTTGTCTTATTTTCACATATTATTATAAAGCAATAACGTGACATCTATGTATAAGAAATGGAAGCATCAAAGCACAAATGTTTCTTATAAACATAAAACAAACTTCTACTGTCCTTACTGCGATGAAAAAATATTAGGAGGGCTTGGCTCATCAATCGTGAACCCTCCAAGCAGTTTCACCAATCTAATCTACTAGACCGCTTCTTAGCGTTTTTTTAGCAAGCTTGTTACTGCTCCCCCTCCTCCTTTTTCATCCGGGCTTGGGACCGGCAAAGGCGGAGTTGATATTACATGTTGTTTGTTTGCTTGCCTATCCCTAGTACAGGCCATGATAATCATGGTGGGTAGTTAGCAACTGCTTTTACTGTAAGTGCACCACATGTCTACACATGTGAAAAGCAGTTCGACTTTGCACTTACAAATGTGCCAGAGACCCGTTTGGTTTCTTGCACTCGCTGGTGGGGTTGGACTTTTGCAAGAATCGGGGGCCATTGGAGCATTTTTTTTATCTGAAAAAAGTGCTCAATGCGGGAATCGAACCCGGGTCATAGCGGCCGAAAACCAACGGTTTAGACCATCCTTTCACCGACCCCCTGATATTACATGTTCTTGTGTTAAATGGCAACCTGTTCTTTCCAGCCTCTGTCAAGTGACTACTTGAAAAACAGGTTTCACTGTGATAAGTTATTTTTAGCCGATTTCTTCAGAAATCCTAGGAAGGAAGAAAACCAGCTAAGCCGAATCAAGAAGTAACAAACCAAAACAAAAAGAAAAATTTATTAAAATGTCTCTTTTATGACTTCTCAATATAGATTCTAATTGTGAAAACATTTTAAAGCAAAACTTCTGAAATTTTATTTACTTGATTTTAAATTCTTTTGTTTTTTTATATATTTCAAAATATTTGTGAGAATCATAAGGTAACAATATCAAATACAAATAAATAAATTGAGCATGACATTTCAGTAACATCGCTATTACCAAAAAAGTCACTCACAATTTATTAATTTGGAGATTTGGTCTTGTTACTTCATGTTTCTATTCTATAATCCCCCTCGGCAGAGCTAACTGCTACAGGGCGCATCACCAGGTGCCGGATAGGGGAACGACTTTCAGATATGAAGACCAGCTGTGAAACAAGCAGAATAACTTTGACAAATTGTTAGAAAGAGGAGAAAGACCTCTTTAAAAATCCCAAGTTCAACTGACCCAGTTGATAGACCTCAGCAAGGGTCCCACTCCAGGGATACAGAGGAGCTGCGTCTGTACTCATGTTAGAGCAGGCAGCAAAGGTGTCTGCTTCCATGTTGGGAATAACCTCAAACTACAGGCAAAGTCAGACTTTTATCAAAGTATGCCTGGATAATTGTGCCATGATCAACGAAAGCTACACCCCTACCTACCATTCCATGAGATCATGAACTCATGGAATTTGTGTAATCTTTATACAAGGGGACATGAAACAAAAACAATCTATAATCCAAACTGTAACTTATTTGTGAAGAATGGGTAGAGAAAGAATGACAAAAGTGATGATCTGATATATAGATAACATTTTATTTTAGTACTTTGAAAGCCAGATCTGGAAAACTGACATAATAACAAGAAGGAAACAAGAAGAGAGGATATCTAGTTTCTCATCTCTGTTTTGACGCAAGACTTGAAGGCCTCCCAGCCTTCATTCTTGGCCAGATGGGCCTGCAACATCAGCCACAGGTTGGTAACACAGTCACAAGTGGTCCTTCAAAAGAGAGATGACTTTTAAAAGAGTATTCAGCAAAACCTCCCAAGAGTAACCCATCTGATGAACAACCTTCTTTAAAATCAAACAGGACACATAAGCTAATTTAAATAGTGTGTTGATGGAAGGTTAATTCTTCTTCTTTCTTATCACTACTCAATCATATTAGGGTACTGGGTGAAGTAGAATGTGTCAGCCTTTGTCATTAAGACTGGGAGCACTACTCAGTGGCAGGCCGACTTAGCTCCAAAAGAAATGGCCGCCTCTGACATGAGGAACAGACGCCATGTGCAGCCACTCCTAACATGGAGTATAAATGCTACTAATCCTGTATCCCTGGATTAGGAGCCCTTACAGGGTACTTTCAGCTGAGCCCAGGTTTTTTAGTGAGTTTGCTCCCCCTCCTCCTTTTTCATCCGGGCTTGGGATCGGCAAAGGCAGAGTTGGAAGGTTAGTAAAATGGCTTTGTTCTAATTGATGTCACCACTTTACCAGAAGTGTTCTGGGAACCAGGTAAAACAGGTAGAAAAATGGCCCTTGACTGTTAAAAACTGTGATGGGTTAACCCCCATTGTGGGGCAGTTGGTCTTTGGAATTATATTTTAAATTGGAAATTCCATTGGTCTTGGATGAAATCTCCTTGGCACTAATTTGAATAATTAAAAAGGTTTCTGGAGATGAGTTTCTTTTTATTATTATTAAAGCAGTCTCAAGCTTTCAGGCATCTCTGTCCTACAGGAGAACACGAATAAATGAATAAAACATCACCTTTGACATCAGGCGTTGTTTTATTCGTTTGTTTATGTTCTCCTGTAAAAGGACAGAGATGCCTGAGATTGAGACTGCTTTAATAAAATGAAATAAAAAATCTTCTCCAGAAACCTTTTTAATTATTCATGTCCAGGAGATTTAAATCAATTGACACATAAGCTGAGATAAGAAAGAAGAAGAAACACATAAGATAATACAACATTCAATAAGAGACCACCTCCTGGGAAAATACATTGTTATCATTATGTTTTACTCTCATAAGAGGTTCAACTGTGTATATATATATATTTTTGTACTTATCCATAGTACACGTGGTATAGGCCATTAAATCATGGTGGGTAGAAGTTGGCAACTGCTTTTACTGTAAGTTCATCACATGTCTACACATGTGAAAAGCAGTTCGACTTTGCACTTACAAATGTACCAAAGCCTCGTTTGGTTACTTGCACTCACTGGTGGGGTTGGACTTTTGCAAGAATTGGGGACCATTGGAGGATTTTTTTTTATTAGAAAAAAAGTGCCCAATACGGGATTCGATCCCGGGTCGTAGCGGTCGAAAACCAATGGTTTAGACCATCCTTCCACCGACCCCCTTAACTGTGTATTGAAATGAGGAAATTTGCTCTTGCAGTAAAACAGGACCTCTATTAAAGGTTTTCAATAGGACAAATGTTTGATACCTTAATATGGAGATAAGAAAGAGATAATTTTGAATTAAGATTGAAATATTGACCCAGCGATCGCAACTTTATTAAAAGAAAAACTGATAAATTTCACAATTTACCATTATTATTGGTAGTAATCATTTTAAGAAAAGGGTGATAAAGCACAATTTCGATTATAGCTACAAGAAAATAAGACATAATCCAAATAAATTATTAGTGTGTGACATTTCAGTGCCAACACAGTCTTATTTTCTTGTAACTTTAACAAAAGGTTTTTTTTTTTTTCACGTTTGTACTATTTTTCACGGGAATTATTTTTATTCTCTATTTTTTTTTAAAGACCAATTTCTACCATCACCACTAAAAGAGGAAAAGTGGAAAAAAATGGAGAGCTTAGTTTAGCTCTGGTGAACCTTAGCAAAGAACTCCTAATATTTTTAATCTTGTAGTTAGTGGGGTTATATAAATTTGTGCTTTAATGATAAAACAGACAGTGTAAATAAAGCTGATAATGATAGATTCACATATTTCATAGGTAGATATGTCATATGTGTTCACATAAAGGTAAAACTGTAATAGACAGGGTATCACAAAGAGGAATTGACTATATTTATATAGTATTGTCATGATGAAAAAAAATTTTTTTTTGCTTATCCCTAGTACATGTGGTACAGGTCATGATAATTATGGTGGGTAATTAGTAACTGCTTTTACTGTAAGTGCACCACATGTCTACACATGTGAAAAGCAGTTCAACGTTTGCACTTACAAATAAATGTGCCAGAGTCCTGTTTGGATACTTGCACTCGCTGGTCAGGGTTGGACTTTTGCAAGAATCGGGGGCCATTGGAGCATTTTTTAATTAGAAAAAAAAGTGCCCAATGCGGGAATCGAACCCGGATCATAGCGGCCCAAAACCAACGGTTTAGACCATCCTTCCACCGACCCCCTGATGGGATGGTCTAGATCAATGTATACTATGCTGAAGCCTATATTCCTGGAAACATCGATGCAGGGCTGTTGCTAAACATCAAGGTTTACATAGGGGGGTCGGTGGAAGGCTGGTTAAACCGTTTGGTTTACGACCACTACAACCCGGGTTCGATCCCCGCATTGGACACTTTTTTCTGTTTAAAAAAAAAAAAAAATGCTCCAATGGCCCCCCGATTCTTGCAAAAGTCCAACCCCACCAGCGAGTGCAAGTAACCAAACGGGGCTCTGGCACATTTGTAAGTGCAAAGTCGAACTGCTTTCACATGTGTAGACATGTGGTGCGCTTACAGTAAAAAGCAGTCGCTAACTACCCACCATGATTATCATGGCCTGTACCACGTGTACTAGGGATAAGCAAAAAAAAAAAAAAAAAAGGTTTACATATAGATAGCAATAAGTTGTACAAACATTTGTAAATCATTTTTAATAAAGCACTATTCTTTTAAAAATGGAACACCTGTACTTAGTATGGATTTCCCAAATTTGGTGTGATGGAAAGTTCATCAATTTAAAAAGATTCAATAGGAATCAAGAGATGACATATTTATAACGCATCTATTTTTTTTAAGAGTTTATTTTTTCCTATTTGGATAGCTTTCAACAAAAACTATTATAGCTTTCTTATATATATATATATACAGTAAAATCTCCCTGTAAATGACAACACCTAATTGCAGAGCCAAAGTGTCCTTTAGGGAGAGATGTCCTTTTACCAGAGAGTTGCTACATTGTAAAAATAGTAATTTTGAAAATGAAAACTGTCCTTTGTGGAGAGGTGTCCACTAGAGGGGAGGTCCACTAAAGGGAGGTTCTACTGTATATACATATATATATATATATATATTTACGCGTATTAATGCAAACTTGGCCTTAAATACCCATTTCTTGATTTCTCAGAAAGCCTCTGGGACCAAATTTTGGTCGTAGTGGTACAGTCTGCACCACGCTGACAAGGGCCAACAGCCTAAAACGCGTTCGTGGTTAACTTTTCTTGATTTATCAAGAAATTGGGGTTGGCCAAATATCATGGAACAATAAAAGAAAATAAGACCTAATTCAAATAATATATTAGTGTGTGACGTTTCGGTGACAATGTTGTTGCCGAAACGTCACACATTAACAAATTATTTGGATTAGGTCTTATTTTCTTTTATTATAATCTATAATCCAAATTGTGCTTTATCATCATGGAACAAGTTAAATAAACGTTTAGTTTTTTTTTCCCACTAGATGGCGCTCTGCCATCTAGAAATGTTCATGTGAACGCGGTCAGGATATGCCATATATATTTATATATTGGAATATGAGTAACTTGGAGTACGAGCTTTTTGCAACACGGGGGGGAAATAGTTTTGCAAAGTAAACAACAAGCAACTCACAATGTGTAGTTGCCATCTTCCATTTCCATCTTTCACGATAGGATTGGTATATGATAATAGATTTTTTTTAAATTCTGGAGATATGGTTAAGTGAATGGATAGTAAAGCATATAGTGTATCTGTAGCATTCCCAGACTATAGAAAATTTGTTGTTTAAATCAATTTCCTATCTAAATCTATTCATCCCATCACACACCTATACTACATAGAAGTAATACTACTGAAAAATATGTTGAACTACTATAGAGAGAAATATGTCAGCTAGAGCAGCCGCCAAGGACAAGACACAACATGCATGAAGAAACATAAATAGTGCAGTGAGGTCTCATGCTGGATAGGTGAATCCTTCAAACAAGGATCTAAGAACAAGGGAGTGAGGTTTGGGTGAGGAGAGAATTTCAAAAAGAGGATGTAGGTGGGATATGTCAGGTTGGGAAGGGTTCTAAAATGGGGAAGAGCATTCAGGGAGTGTTAGGAACCCAAACACTTACCGTTACATCCATCAATTGATTTAAATCTCCTGGACATTAATTAAACAATTTAAAAAGTTTCCGGAGATAAGTTTCAAGCTATCTTCTACAAGAGAACATATACAATGAATAAAACGCCTCCTGATGCCCTGTAGAAGGGTGGAGATACCTGAGAAAGCTTGAGATGGTTTTAAAATAAAAAGAAACTCACATCTCCGGAAACCTTTTAAATTATTTAAATCATTGCATCCATGTTTGGGAACAAAATAAAGGAACCCAATACAATAATGGACATCTGATTGAGTAACAATCACTTATATAAAATTACAAATACCTTGTCCTGCTTCTATCCAACCTCCATTGAATGACCACCTTCACCTGAGGCCAGGAGTGTCCATGCTACTCTTGTGGGCTTTCAACATGAGATTCAATTATGGCGGCTCAATTAATAAAAAATCAAATAATATCAAAATGAAACAAAAAAAATTGTGACAGTAGCATTGTTGCAGTATCGACAATGAATTTGATGACTGGAGAAATGGTACTGCTGAAATAAAGTTTATCTGCTGTCTTGTGACATAATTCAAAAGATAAAATTACTCTAAAGCAAAAATTCAGGACATGTATTATAAGAATCATTATCTATTGACCATCCTCTCTCTCTCTCTCTGGACGGATACACCTTTTAGAGATGAGGTAGACCAAGAAAGGATTGTTAATTGAATGGTTGGGAATTAGAAGATATGAAGAGGTGAAGAGATTTGCTCGGAACAGGGTGAAAGGATGCTCCATATGGTGGCCAACATTATTATTAGAGATTGCACTATGTGATAATATAATGAAACAAAAAAAAAAGCACATACAAAGATAAAAATTAAGAAAAAAGGCATTTCCTGGACAAATTTCATTATGAAATTAATATTGAAGTTTTGACTCAGAAAATTTAAAACAGCCGACAAGCCTGTATATTAAGAGAAAGCCATCTTCTGATTGTGCAACTAAAAGTTACCGATGGCTTGCACCATCAACTAATCAATGATTTTTAATTATTCCAGATTTTTTTTTTCTTTTCCCTTTTGTTATTAATTTATCCACCTGATATCCAAGTAGAAATTCACTTTTTTACTATTTTTCCCAAAGATAAAAATGTAAATCTAGCACTTTTGCTTATCTTCTCTGCAAACTAGTTAAGATGGAGAAACAAAACCAACAATACCAACTTGTCAAATGTTGAAAGCTCATATTTAAATTCAGGAATTTGGACTCTCAACAACAAGGTGTGAAACAGAACCTTTCAAATAATTTACTAGCAGGCAGAGAAGTAAAGAGAGTAGCATGAAATTATTAATTCTTAAAATTTGCAACAAATAAATTTACTGGCAATGTGTTTCTTTTCAATAATATCAACAAATATTATCTTTACAGACCTTACTGCAATGATATAAGTTATTGCAGTAAGGTCTAGAGAGATAATATTTTATGATATTATTGAAAAGAAACATATTGCCAGTAAATTTATTTGTTACAAATTTTATTGATAGATGGTAATGGAATTTATAAATTTAATTTAATAATTTTTGTTCGCTTATGTTTCAGAGAAGTTTACTTTTCTGAAACATGACGGTTAGGAAAAAAAAATACATCAAAACTTTCATATCTAAAGGCCCTAAATCCCTACATAAATATAAGGTGGTAGCAGATATGAGCCATTCTTTCCTCTTACTACCATTATAGCAGACTGAGAGATTTGTCTTTTTTCCAAATCTGGCCTTGTCATGTCAAGATATACTTTTTAAAATGATAGTTTTAGTTTAGCTCTCTTTGGTTTATATAAATTCTACAAGACCGCAGTCACCGTTCAGAGGAGATTAATAGAATCGCCGAATGTCGTGGTCCATTTGGATGAGGAAAGCGAAGACTAAAATGCGACTGATTCCACACTCGCCTTGTCAGTGATACGCTAACCTATGCACGGTGGATTCTGGGGCTATTGGACATGTGTGGAACCTGGAGGATGTTGGGTTCTGCACTGCCTGGAGTATAGGAGCTTCATCTATGCTTCTTTCCTGTGGTGAATCTGTATAAAACCGGTCTTCTTAATGACTGTATGTGTTTCTAAACGATAAAATCTTCCCAATTACATGCGTGGCAAGGATAAAATACTCAGGAGATAAGTTTCTTCATTGATTTATTAAGACATCAAGCTTTCGGGCACAGCGTGGCCCTTCTACAGGATCAATTGTATCAATATACAATTGATCCTGTAGAAGGGCCACGCTGTGCCTGAAAGCTTGATGTCTTAATAAATCAATGAAGAAACTTATCTCCTGAGTATTTTATCCTTGCCACGCATGTATGTGTGTGTGTGGTAAATTTAGTTTATTTAAAATATTATTTGACATATAATAGAACCTCTCTCTGAAGGACACATAGTTACAGAGCCAATGTTCCCTTTAGAGAGAGGTGTCCTTTTACTGAAGAGCAGCTAATATGTAAAAATGGTAATTAAGGTGATGTGTTTACTAACAGGAGTGTCCCATTACTATTGTACAAGAACTTGTATTATATTTGAAATATGATTATGGTAATTAGAAAAATATTCTGTAAATTGCCATCTATTGATAAAATTCAAATTGAACAAATTGGTAATGTGTTGATTTTTTTTTACATAAATCTCATATAAATAATAAAGAAATAAAATAATTTAAACAAAAAGATATTCTGTCCTTGTTTTAGAAGGAAAATTGAAGAGCTTTTCAAGATATATTTATGGCAATTTTTATATAGTCATATATAGAGTCACTTAATAAATTCACAAATAAGTGAGACTTTTAGTTTTATAAGCATTAATTTATAGCAGTAATATATTTTTATATCATGAATATGTATTTATTTATTATAATTTCATGATTTATGAATGATCTCGACTTGTAGCTGTGTTTAGTACTTGTCTGGGTGGTGACATGGGTTACTGGCTTACTTTGCTTGTAACCCACTGTGACTTGACTAAGGGGCCACACACCAAAGCTTTTGAATCCATTTGTAGGATTATCTATAAAATTGAAATCATGCTGTGCATTGAAAAGAGAGATAGCCTCAAAATATTTTCCACTAATGTTCTTATTTTTAACAAAAATCTGTTAATCTCGAAAAAATGCACATACAAAGGAAAATAGAATTATCAAGAGGCCAAACAAGAGATAATTCAAATCATCTGTGGAAGTCAAAGATAACTGACAAATCAAGATAAAATGAAAGGATTTAAAAGCACGAATGTTTCTTTTATACATAATACAAACTTCTACTGTCCTTACTGCGATGAAAAATATATTGGGAGGGCTTGGCTCTCCCTTCAGTGCTGCGTATATAAGCAGAATCGTCCAATACAGTATTAGAGCTCTGAGAAGCGGTCTGGTGGATTAAATTAGCGAAACCGCTGGGAGGGTTCACCATTGATAGAGCCAAGCCCTCCCAATATATTTTTTCATTGCAGTAAGGGCAGTAGAAGTTTGTATAATGTATAAAAGAAACATTCGTGCTTTAAAATCCTTTCATTTTATATGTATAGATGGCGCGTTATTGCTTTGTGTTAAATCAAGATAAGTAACCTCTGTTGTCAGCACCATTCTCTGAAAACATACGGATAAAACTGATGATAAACAGATCTATGCACCATTTCTACAAAGTTCCACAAGCTTCAGATATTTCATCCAACTGACTCAGGACAGATATCGCCTGTACCTTGAGACAAATGATAGAAGCCAAATGAAGAAATCTGCGAGCAAGAGGGAGAGTGCTAAGTGCCAAGCTCTAAGTTGTGCAGACAAGGAAGAAGAAGAAAGGAAGGAAGGAGATGGGAGATAGTGAAGGAGGAACTCACCCCAGAGGAAGGAGGAGGAGGCTTGAGGGGATGCTATCAACAGAATGCAATCACCACAAGGACAGACACAACAGACAAACGAGGGACAACCTTCAGGAGACCTATGGACACCTCACCTTGAAGCCCCGATGAAGACGGTCCCTCATGATAGCAATAAACTCCTTGTAGGAGAGGAAGCCGTCGTCATCTTCATCAAAGATTTGGAAGACTGTGTCCACCAGGTTGGAGTCCAGGCTGTGGCCGGTACAGATCTGGACTGCCCGGTGGAATTCCTCTGCCAAATAACTCCCAGTGTAGAGAGACATGTGTAGAGTAATTTATACTCATGGACAAAACTTAAGGAAGTTATACCTTTTAGCATGTATATTGGAATTCAGATAATAACTCTATAAGATATTTGATACACAGTGACCTTTATTGAAGACACACAAGATAACAGTGTGAACAAAATTGTCCCTGTCTCCTTCAAGAAAATGGATGACTGGTGACATCAAATAATTTCCACTTCCTTAAGTTTTGTCCATGAGTGAAATTACTGCGATGAAAAAATAAAGAGAGGGCCTAGCACATCAGTGGTGAATCCTCCCGGCACCAGTTTAATCTACCATACTGGAGTGTATATAGGTGACATGGGTAAAATTGATACTTATCCCAAATACAGGCCAGGATAAACATGGATATGTGACTGCTTAGTCGTAGTATGTGACTGCTGGGTAGTGACAATTTACATTTTTAACTTATGTATCTATAAGTTACTTGCACTCATTGGTAAGGTTGTGCTGTGCAACTTTGTGGGTGTGAAGCAAAATTTATTATTATCATTTTTAAAACTACACTATCTGAATGAAATTTTTTATACTTAGAGAGAGTTATTAATACAGTAGAAACTCCCTGTAAAGGACATCCGATTGCAGAACCAATGTGTCTTTAGGGAGAGGTGTCCTCTTACTGGAGAGTTGTTACATAGTAAAAATGGTAATTCTGTCAATCAAAACTGTCCTTTGTAGAGAGATGTCCTCTAGCCAGAGTATCCTCTCATGGAGGTTTCACTGTATATACAGTTAAACCTGTCTATAGCACCTCCTCTAAATAGCGCCTTCCTCTCTATAGCGCCCGATTTTAAATATTAAAATGTAAACATTTTACATTAAAAGTGACCTGTCTATAGCACCCCCTCTCTATATCACCCTATTTTGGTGAGTCCCAAGAGGGGGCGCTATAGACAGGTTTAACTGTATATATTTTTTAAACTGTAGGAAACTTTTGAATATTTCTGCTTTAGAAAGTTTCAGGAAGCCGAGTTCACACAGCTCTGGAAAAAGATGATAACATGTCTCCCCATACTGTAAAGACTAAGTATTCCAACCTTGGGAGATGGGCTGGTTGGCATAGGTGAACATCCGCATAGCAATGGCAAAGTCATCTAGGTTGTTCAGGAACTGGCAGAAAGCCTTGAACTGCTCAAAGGAGATACCCTGGTACACAGATGTTAGAGGTGAAACCAGATGAAGTATGTATTTACAATAGGAACACTATATATAGATTATATTCTGTACAAATACCATTTATTCCATTCATGTAACCTACCCTTTTTTTTGCTTATCCCTAGTACCCGTTGTACAGGCCATGATAATCATGGTAGGTAGAGGTTGACGATGACTGCTTTTACTGCACCACATGTCTACACATGTGAAAAACAGTTTGACTTTGCACTTACAAATGTGCCAGAGCCCTGTTTGGTTACTTGCACTCACTGGTGGGGTTGAACTTTTGCAAGAATCAGAAGCCATTGGAGCATTTTTTTTTTTTTTATCATAAAAAAAAGTGCCCAATGTGGGAATTGAACCCGAGTCATAACGGTCAAAAACAAACGGTTTAGACCATCCTTCCACAGACCCCCATTTCCACCACCCTTTTTTTTTTAAATCTTTGAAAAGAACAAAAATCAACTGCACAATGTGATATGTGAAGTATCAGCATTAGTTCAGTTTAGACAGTGTCATTATGGAGGTCAGTGGCTTCAAGACAATCTTAGATGCTGTCTAGGGCCACTAGAACCAAATACAGCCTTGTGATCTATCTCTTTTTGACAAGTTTTTGGTTAAGACTATCAAAAGGTACATACTAAGTGCAATTCTCAACCTGCAACCCCAAAACACATTATTGACTGTATTAACTCATCCATTGATGAGCTCTACTCTTCCCCCCGGCAGACATCATCAACAAGTTCTACAAGTTTGATACTCTGATATGATTGAGTGGAAATAAGAAAGAAGAAAAGCTCCATACATACTTGGTTTGAAATGTTTGACATGTTTTGAAATAAAGAGCCCCTAGGACCTGATATAAATGTGCAACAAAATTTATCACTTTTAGATGAATTTTCAACTAAGACTATAAATAACTCAATCTGCATTTGATTTAAAGTGCAATTTTCCCAAGATGTTAGTTTTAAGTGAGGAGCTCTCCTGGCTCCAAGTGGCCAAATCCCAGTTTGTCATAGAATTATTGTCTTTGGGGGTTTATGCAACAATTTAAAGGATCAATGATAAAGCACAATTTGGATTATAGATTATAGATGTGTCGGCCACACTTTGCTTCAGCGAGCACGGACAAAGCTTCACTACACATACAGGCAGTAGTGTGGCGACCTCACTACGCCTCGGCAAGCGTGAGCTGGGAGAACACCTCACTACACATGTGCGGGCGGCATCCGGGACTCTTGGCACGAGCATCGTTCAAATAACAAGGTTTTCTTACAGCGGCCGTTACTTTCTTCCTCTCTATATATTTCTGGCTTTAAATAAATTTATTTATTTTATAAAAATAATTATAATTTTATCAGCAGCCTTTCCACAAGCCACACCAACACACATGCAACCATTCCACAGATACAAAAAAATAAGACCTAATCCAAATAAATTAATAGTGTATGACAGGTCTTATTTTCTTGTAGTTAAAGGATCAATATAGAATGTAATTTAGTGCTAGCAACATATCACAGTTAATTTGGTTATTGTAATTTGTCTTGTTTACTTTTAAATCCAAAGTGCAGGCTTTCTATTTGTGAAACTTTGTTATAAAAACTCTGTTAATGATATGTAGGAAAAGGATAATGGTATGTGTCTAAATAACAACAAAAATAATTTCTATATGGTAATTTATGGTATTGAAATTTTATATATAGTGCATATAAATATATTAAAAATGAATTTTTATATTGCTTCAAAATTATGTAAAGGTATCTCTATAAAATATTTTAAGAAAAAAATCTATTTTAAAATAATACTGATAGAATAGGCAGAAAAGTTGGTCTTTACACAACTAGATTTATTTTATTAAGAGGGGATTTCCAGGGATATAGAGGAGCTGCATCTGTACTCATGTTAGAGCCAGCAGCAAAGGCTTCCATGTTAGAAACAGCCTCAAATTACAGGCAAAGTCAGACTTTCCCCAAAGTGTGCCTGGATCATGGTGTCATGATCAACGAAAGCTGCACCCCTACCCCCCATTCCATGAGATCATGAACTCATTTTACACAAGGGGATAAGAAACAACAACAACAGATTTATTTGAAACAAGCTTGTTGAGTCAGTGACTGAATAGTTGGATAGTGGAACTGACAGAATGATCTTCCATTGTTGGTCATACATGTGCAACTGAGGACTCTATAAAAGGTTCTATTTTGCTTATCCCTGGTACACGTGGTACAGGCCATGATAATCATGGTGGGTAGAAGTAGGTGACTGCTTTTCTGTAAGTGCACCACATGTCTACACATGTGAAAGGCAGTTTGACTTTGCACTTACAAATGTGATAGAGCCCCGTTTGGTTATTTGCACTCGCTGGTGGGGTTGGACTTTTTCAATAATCGGGGGCCATGGAGCATTTTTTTTAAATCAGAAAAAAGTGTCCAATGCGGGAATCGAACTCAGGTTGTAGAGGTTGAAAACAAACGGTTTAGACCCTCCTTCCACCGACCCCCGAGTCTGTGACTGAATAGTTTAGATCAGTTAGAAGGCAAATTATAAGGTGATTAGAAGTATTTTATTCCTAATCCCCCCTGAATTGAATTGTCTAAACCTTTTGAATGGAACTGGCAGAATAATCTTCAATTGTTAGTCATACATGTGCAACTGAGGACTCTATAAAAGGTTAAATACTGGAATTGAAGAAGAAATATCTTGTGAACCAACCTTCTCCTCAGGAATACGCTCCTGGACCCGGGTGATGTAGGCATCGTAGTCGCTGCTGTGGATGTAGGTGTAGCGCAGGAGGATCTGTGCGAAGTCCACCTCGGAGATGGTCGGCATGCCACGGGAGAACTCTGTAAACTCCAGCTCCAACACCTCTGTCTGGAGGTTGTCCATGAACCTGTCACCACAGCTAAGTTGGCCACACTCTTCTTCTTTCTTATCTCCACACTGGGTGAAGTAGAATGCGTCTGCCTTTGTCATTAAGACTGGAAGCATTACTCAGTGGCAGGCCGACTTAGCTCCAAAAGAAATGGCCGCCTCTGACATGAGGAAAAGACGCTATGTGCAGCCGCTCCTAACATGGAGTACAAACGCTGCTCATCCTGTATCCCTGGATTAGGAGCCCTAACAGGGTACTATCAGCCGGGCCAGCTGAGCCCAGGTTTTTTAGTGAGCTTGTTACTGCTCCCCCTCCTCCTTTTTTATCCGGGCTTGGGACCGGAAAAGGCGGAGTTCCCACCATCTTTTCATCCTCGGTAGTAAGGAAATTTTATAACTCAAAGGAATTTGTAATGTCTGAGATGCCAAACTTTTGTTTCTTCTTTCTTATCTCCACTCAATCATGTTAGGGTATCAAGCTTGTAAAGCTTGAGACTTTTGATGGTGTCTGCCAGGGGGATGAGTAGAGCTCATCAATGGATGAGCCAATACAGTCAATAATGTGTTTTGAGAATTGCACTTAGTACATAGTGGGAAAACCTTGCAACCATTCTGGAAAGTCATTGTCCGTAAATGACCAGACTTAAGTCTGGAAATCAAAGACTGTTGTTCACTTGGGAGGACAGAACCGGTACTTGTCCCTTCTGCTCTACTCCAGTCATGTGCAGCATTAGATTCATTTTGTCTAAGGAAAGAAAAAGAATACAAATATTGATAAAAGGCATCTCCTTATTTAATATTGCACAGACAACTACACTAAAAGTGCCCTTAAAGGATAGAAGAAGCTACAATCTGCCAAAATATATAAACAAAATCAAGAGTTATGGAAACAAACACAGAACTTCCAATTACATACTTAATTGGGAATCCAATCTAAGACTCAAAAAAGAAGGCCCTCTCCACCTGGCCAAAAGAAATGGATTTTTAAAATATAAAGTAGAAAAAAATTATTTAGCAGAAAAAATTTCTCCATGCGAACCACTACAAAATGTAATTTTTAATGCCTCTTTAAATGAACCCACCAACAAACAATGCCAAAATCCAGAATACTTAAAACAATTATCATTAGAAATAATTAATAACATTCCCAAAAATGCAATAACTATTTATACCGATGGTAGCAGAGACGAGCTAGGACACACTGGCAGTGGCTGTCTCATCAAAACCACAAATGGCATTGAGAAAATCAACAGAAGAAACCCAGATTTTTGCTCAGTCTTCAGATCAGAACTTATAGCCATCATGAAGCCTTAAAAAATCCATCAGAAATACTAATTATCAAGATATCTGGATTCTTACTGATAGTAGAAGTGCCATACAACACTTGAGGCACACAGGGGAACTTAGAGACAAAGTAAGCAGGAACATAATTGGCTATCTCCAAAAACTCTCAAAAACCTCAAAAATTCACCTTTAATGGATACCCTCACATGTTGGAATTGAAGGAAATGAAGCTGCTGATGTGCTAGCAAAAAAAGGCACAAAAGAACACTTGCCACAGAAAAATAAACTTACTTTTAAAGAAAGAGAAACAGTAGCCAAAACAAAAATAAACAAGAACTGGAGGATCCCACCTAAGCACAGTTGGTACAGTGGAGTGAACCCAGGAGGAGCTCTGAACATCAGAAATAGACAGCATCAAACAACACTAACAAGATTTAGAACAGGCCATCTCAAGCCATTGAAGATAGAAAATAATAACAAAATCTACCCCACTTGCCCAAAATGTAGCTTGGCACCTGCAGCTCCAGAACACATTTTGGCTTGCATTAGATGCAATAAACAGGACCTTTGGGAGTGGCCGCTACTCATCATAAAACAGCTCGAGGAGCATGAACTCATGGAATTCGTGTAATCTTTACACAAGGGGATAAGAAACAACAACAACTACACTAAAACCAGTTTAACCTTAGCACTGAAGAGAAAAAAAAAATGGGTGACTAGAGAACAGGTTGCCTCTTAACACAGGCTCATTACATTTACTAGATAACCATGGGCCCATATGGATTAACCATATACAGTAAGTTTTAGCTTAAGGCAGGTTTTCCTGTAAAATCTATCTATCAAAAACCTAAAAAACAAAAAAAAAAAATCCATTTTTTTATGTTTAAAATAAACCTTTACATTATACAGTAGAATTCTATATACAGTAACGAGCGTCATTCATAATCAGTCATCTCTGTCACCGTTTGCTTTTTTTTTGGAATGGCGCCCTCCTATTGGTTGGCTATGATCACGCCACCTTTGCCCCCCCCCCCTTGGAGAACTTTTCAATGATAATATAGGTATAAATCCTTTTTTTTTAAGGGGTAAGGAAATGAAATTCCTACATATATTCAGCCCAGAAAATTAAATTTACCAACCTCAGAACTCTCAGCCCAGAGGATGGGAGTTACCCTCCTCTCTACCAAGCAGAACTCTCAGCCCAGAGAATGGGAGTTACCCTCCTCTCTACCAAGCAGAACTCTCAGCCCAGATAATGGGAGTTACCCTCCTCTCTACCAGCCAGAACTCTCAGCCCAGAGGATGGGAGTTACCCTCCTCTCTACCAGCCAGAACCCTCAGTCCAGAGAATGGGAGTTACCCTCCTCTCTACCAGCCAGAAGTCTCAGCCCAGAGGATGGGAGTTACCCTCCTCTCTACCAGCCAGAACCCTCAGTCCAAAGAATGGGAGTTACCCTCCTCTCTACCAGCCAGAACTCTCAGCCCAGAGAATGGGAGTTATCCTCCTCTCTACCAGCCAGAACTCTCAGCCCAGAGGATGGGAGTTACCCTCCTCTCTACCAGCCAGAACCCTCAGCCCAGAGGATGGGAGTTACCCTCCTCTCTACCAGCCAGAACCCTCAGCCCAGAGGATGGGAGTTACCCTCCTCTCTACCAGCCAGAACCCTCAGTCCAAAGAATGGGTGTTACCCTCCTCTCTACCAGCCAGAACTTTCAGTTCAGAGGATGGGAGTTGCCCTCCTCTACACCAGCTCCCTGCAAAGCTGGTTATCGTCTCGAAAGGCGAATCGACGCCTGCCTACATCACCTACGGTGTTAGGTGTAGCAAATGCTACCGTCAAGGGCATCGGAAAGCTATCTGCCCCTTAGGAATTAATGGAGGACGTCATCAAGACCTACGGCAGGGCCCAGTGTCGAGGCCTCCCTCCTCCAAGCCTATGCCTCCCAACAACTCCGCCCTCTCAACACCAGCTGCGAAATTATCTGCACCCATCAAGCAGACCACCTCAACACCCTACAGCCCTGTTGCGCCTTCGCCCGGGGCGAACATTCCTGTCCATCCCTAGGAGACTCCAACCCCTGAACCTTCTGTTCCAGTGCCGAGCACCAGCCAGTTGCTGCCACAACCAGAGCCCTCCCTGGCCATCATCGAGCCCAAAGCGGCTCCAAAGAAAGAGACCCAAAAGAAGACTGCACCACCCATACAGTCTTCTACCTCCATGCAAACTCTTCAGACATCTCAGGAGACTAAGCTCATAGGGCAGGTAAAGGACATTTTTGCACAAATGGACGCTGAATCTTTCCTATCTCCCCTCTATAAGGAGATTTGTAGGTTTGAAGTAGTGGAGGCGGTCCTATACCGCCATGTGAGGGAGGTACTCTCCAAGACACTCTCTAAAGGAAACAAGACCATTCTCTGCGAATTCCTCAAAATGGCAATTAAACATTTTGGGGACGAAAATTCCATTATAACCAAAGGCCTATACAAATTCAAGGTGTCTTGTAGCCCTTGATTTAAAATGATGTCCCTTCGGAGAAAGCTTCGAGTTGATGTAAATATATATATTTTTGTATAAATTCTATTGTTAATATCTATAAGTATACTTTGTATCATTGTTGACTAGAAGTCAATAAAGTGGTTTTAATCTCTACCAGCCAGAACTCTCAGCCCAGATATTGGATGTTACCCTCCTCTCTACCAGCCAGAACCCTCAGCCCAGATATTGGATGGTACCCTCCTCTCTACCAGCCAGAACTCTAAGTCCAGAGGATAGGAGTTACCCTCCTCTCTACCAGCCAGAACTCTCAGCCCAGAGAATGGGAGTTACCCTCCTCTCTACCAGCCAGAAGTCTCAGTCAAAAGAATGGCAGTTACCCTCCTCTCTACCAGCCAGAACTCTCAGCCCAGAGAATGGGAGTTATCCTCCTCTCTACCAGCCAGAACCCTCAGTCAAAAGAATGGGAGTTACCCTCCTCTCTACCAGCCAGAACTCTCAGCCCAGAGAATGGGAGTTACCCTCCTCTCTAACAGCAAGAACCCTCAGCCCAGAGAATGGGAGTTATCCTCCTCTCTACCAGCCAGAACCCTCAGTCAAAAGAATGGGAGTTACCCTCCTCTCTACCAGCCAGAACTCCCAGCCCAGAGGATGGGAGTTACCCTCCTCTCTACCAGCCAGAACTCCCAGCCCAGAGAATGGGAGTTACCCTCCTCTCTACCAGCCAGAACTCTCAGCCCAGAGAATGGGAGTTACCCTCCTCTCTACCAGCCAGAACTCTCAACCCAGAGATTGGATGTAACCCTCCTCTCTACCAGCCAGAAGTCTCAGCCCAGAGAATGGGAGTTACCCTCCTCTCTACCAGCCAGAACTCTCAGCCCAGAGAATGGGAGTTACCCTCCTCTCTACCAGCCAGAACCCTCAACCCAGAGACTGGATGTTACCCTCCTCTCTACCAGCCAGAACCCTCAGTCCAGAGAGTATGTAAATTACCCTCTTTACAATTCAGAACTTATAGGAATCTTGCCCTCCGCCTTTGCCGGTCCCAAGCCCGGATGAAAAAGGAGGAGGGGGAGCAGTAACAAGCTCACTAAAAAACCTGGGTTCAGCTGGCCCGGCTGATAGTACCCTGTAAGAGCTCCTAATCCAGAGATACAGGATGAGCAGCGTTTGTACTCCATGTTAGGAGCAGCTGAACATGGCGTCTGTTCCTCATGTCAGAGGCGGCCATTTCTTTTGGCGCCAAGTCGGCCTGCCACTGAGTAGTGCTCCCAGTCTTAATGACAAAGGCAGACACATTCTACTTCACCCAGTCATGATGGTTGTCAAACAGACACCATCAAGGGTCACAACTTGATACCCTAATATGATTGAGTGGGGATAAGAAAGAAGAAGATGAGGAATCTTGCAACTACTCAGTACAAGTTGAGACCTACCCCTATCACCAGCCATAAGTTTCAGTCCATGATGGTAGTTGACCTTCTCTACAGTACACAGAACTTACTTATAGAAATCATCGCTGCTCAGTGTCTCATTTCCCTTCTTGCCAAAGAGGTGGATGAGCAGAGTGGTGTCCACAGCGTCGTTTACCGCCAGAGCATCCACCTGAGGCATTAGTGTTAGCCCACAACTTCCGTTGTAAATGAGCTAACAACACCCTGATTTTTTTAAATAAGTTATAATATCTTTTCTTTTTTAGGCTATATAATTTTGTTTTAAAGATCAGGAGAAAAGGTGTGATATTTAACGGTAATGGTAAGCCCAAATCAATTATATCAATAAGATATAAACACAAGGTAATAAGACTAAATCCAAAAAAATAAATTGTGTGTGATGTTTCGGTAACAGCATTGTTACCAAAATGTCACACACTATTTATTTATTTGTATTTGATCTTATTACCTTGTGTTTATAATCTATAATTCAAATTGTGCCTTATCATTAGTAAGATATATAATTTGGCCTGGTAATGGGAATAATTATTTTACCAACACAAGGTTCAATTACCTGGATTATTGTTTTTCTATTTTTGTTTCTATACATAGCATCACTATTAAATAATGGTTCTCTTTAATCAGTGAGGTGTTCATGCGCTTTCATGTTCATATCTCTTTCACTTCCAATGTACATGTGTGTATGTTACCAACTATGTAAATTTAAAATGATTTTTTAAAATTAAAAGTGCAGTCGTTAAGAATATAATTTAAAAAAAGAAAATTAATCTCAAGAAGTTTATTTTGTGAACTCTTGAGCAAAAGAATACATTAAATTTAGAGTGAATATAGAATTTAGCAATTAATCCTATATTACAATTTGCATATTTATAAAAATTATATCTAACTTAACCTAACCTACTCTAAAAAACAAAAACAATTCATTTATATATTTAAGGTGGCGCCATCTGGTGGCCAAAGAATAACAGAGTTATTTTAGAAAGATGATTAAAATAAAATAATATTTACAAAGATTTATATTTATGACATTTCTATAAATTTTTAAAAATTATATAACATGTATATATGTTCCTCTTTCGGAACTTCTTACTTTAAAAATGCATTAAAACCATATATTTTTGTGTAAAATACCAGTACATATTGTACTTTATAATACAATATAATGCGGCTTATGATTGTAGAACAATGCTTGAAAATTATACCACAAATGTTTCTTTCAAACGAAAAATCGAAATTTATTTTAAGGAGAAATAAGGATTATTTCTAACCTTAGGGATGAAGTATGATAGTGTAGGGTTAAATGGTTCCAATTGCCACACCTAGATGGCGCTGTGTTAGACTTTGTGTTTTATAAAAGTTACATTTTTTAAATGTGGATATTTAATTATTCTTTTTTAAATTGTTTTATATTCTATTGTAAACAGTTTGTTATATTTCTTTATTGTTAGAATACCATTTAACTAAAATTCTATGTCTGTATAAGTCGAGAGACTTTTTGAAATAAAAATAACTTTTTTGGCTAACCGTGTCTGTGGTGATTAATGATCCTACAGTGGTGAGCCGGTACGCTTCTGGTCAGTCCCAACTGTCCCCCCACCAGTGGTAAGGCTGCGGGATACTGCCAGAAGTAAGCACCTCTTTGAGGTGGATAATTAGGTCTCCTTTGGTCAGTCCCGTCTGTCCCCCCACCAGTGGTAAGGCTGAGGGATACTGCCAAGGGAAAGGGTGCGCAAACCTTTAGTTTGTCGAAATCATAGTATTTCATAGTGCCTCAGATAGTGCCACAGACCGGTTAAAATTGCCACGGTCCAGTTTGATAATTAATTTTGCATAATTTTTATTTTTTAAAAAAGTAGCTTTTGTAATTTTAATCTTGCATTTTTGATCTTTGATATAGTTTTTTAGTAATAATTTTTAAAAATGCAAGTAAAACAGGAAGCGGAGACTAATAAGATCTCGATTAAAATACCGCCATTCTGGTCAGACAAACCAGAGATTTGGTTTTACCAAGTGGAAGCTCAGTTTGCCATTTCGGGAATAACCCTAGAGTCCACAAAATTTAACTATTTAGTGTCCCAACTAGAGCCGCAAATTGTTGAGAATTTATGGGATATAATCCAAGATTCCCAGAACAATAACAAATATACAACGGCCAAAAATCGTCTCGTTTCAATTTTTAAAGAGAGCGAGGAAAAAATCTTAAGGAAGCTACTAACTGGACTGGAATTAGGCGACCTAAAGCCTAGCCAATTACTGAGGAAGATGAGAACCCTCAAAACCGATAAAGACATCTCGGAAAAAGTTCTCCAAACATTATGGATGGACAAATTACCTGAAATCATAAAAAAATATACTAGTAGTGAGCGAGGAAGGCCTGGACAAGCTTGCAGAGATGGCTGATAAAATTCAGGAAATGAACCCTCGACTACAAGTTTATGAAAGTAAGAACAAAGACCCAACATTTGAGGAAATGACTGCTACAATTGCGTCACTTAAAGAGGAAATAGCAACTTTGAAGCTCGAGAATCGTACTAGGCAGAACTGGCGTTCCAATTCGCCTCGTCCAAGACAGCGATCACGATCTCGCTCAAGAAAGTACAACCCAGGTGGCAAATACTGCTATTTCCATTACAGGTTTGGAAACTTGTGCCGCCCAGATAAATGCACTTCGCCCTGTCAATGGAAGAAGCCATCGGGAAACTCCAGCGGGTAGGGGAAGCGGCGACAGATCCTACTGCCCAATGGACAAACGCTTGTCGCAAATCCAGATTATTCGTCACGGACGCAAAAACGGGAATGCGATTTTTAATAGACAGCGGGGCAGATGTTTCCCTTATCCCATTCCAAGGCAACGGTACACCTACGGAGGACATACAATTGTATGCTGCTAATGGAAGCCTCATTCCAACTTATGGATTTCAGATATTGGACGTCGACTTGGGACTACGAAGAAATTTCAAATGGCGCTTCATCACAGCAAGAGTGTCCAAAGGTATTCTAGGAGCTGATTTCCTCAAAGAGCACAATTTATTAATTGATTTAAAAAACAGGCAACTTGTTGATGGTTACACTAACCTGAAAATTAGAGGCGCAGTAACCTCAATGAGTTGTGGCATCAGCACCCTGGACAAGAATTCAAAATTTTATAATATTCTTTCTTCGTTCCCGAATATAACCATTCCAAACCTGCTGAGGCCCAAAGTCCAGCACAACGTTAGGCACTTTATAGCAACAAAAGGTCCTCCAGTTTTTGCAAGAGCAAGACCATTGAACAGCATGCTCTTGAAGATCGCTAAAAAGGAATTCCAATACATGCTGGACAACCACATAATTCGACCATCTAGATCGCCGTGGGCAAGCCCCCTACACATGGTAAGGAAAAAAGAAGGCTCATGGAGACCCTGCGGTGATTATAGAAAACTTAACAGTGTGACCATTCCAGATAGGTATCCGATCCCTAAACTCGAGGACTTCAACCACATATTGAGGAAGACCCGTTACTACTCAAAAATAGACCTCTTCAAGGCTTATTACCAGATCCCAATCAATGAGGAAGATCGAGAGAAAACGGCTGTTATCACCCCGTTTGGACTGTTCGAGTTCGAGGTGATGAGTTTTGGATTATGTGGCGCACCTGCTACATTCCAGAGGTTCATCAACCAAGTGTTATGGGGTCTGGATTTTGTTTTCCCATATTTGGACGACATCCTTGTAGCTTCGAAATCCGAAGAAGAACATGAGAGTCATTTGAGAGCAGTTTTTTCGAGACTGGATCAATATGGACTACGCATCAACCAAGCGAAGACCGTCCTAAACGTCAATAACGTCGAATTCCTAGGATATTGGATCACTCCAGAAGGAATAAGACCAACAGAATCGAAAGTTCAAGCCATAGTGGATTACAAAAAACCTGAAACGGTGCAAGATCTAAGAAGATTTTTAGGGATGTTAAATTTTTATCGTCGATTCTTGAAGAATGCAGCTGAAGATCAAGCTATCTTGAACGATTTCTTGAAGGGCTCTAAGAAAAATGACAAGCGCTCTATCCCCTGGACGGAAGAAGCCGAACAGAAATTTATAAAGTGCAAAACAGAATTATCAAAAGCAGCACTATTGACATTTCCTGACCCCGAATGCCCTTTAGCTCTATTTACCGACGCTTCCGACAGAGCTATGGGTGCAGTCCTACAACATTTCATAGATGGAGCTTGGAAGCCCATAGCGTTCTTTTCAAAGAAATTGAGCGAAAGCCAGACCAAATATAGCACTTATGATCGCGAATTGCTAGCTATTTTTTCGGCAATCAAACATTTTAAATTTTTCTTGGAGGGTCGAGATTTTACCATTTTTACTGATCAGAAACCACTGATCTACGCTTTCCAACAAAACCTCGAAAAAGCTTCTCCCCGTCAAGTTAGACAGTTGCAATATATCTCCCAATTCACGACTTCGATTCGGCACGTCAGCGGCAAGGACAACATGGTGGCCGATACGTTATCAAGAATATCTGAAATCATCTCAGTTGATTACGACATCATTGCTGAAAAACAAAAAGACGATACTGAATTATCGAATCTTCGATCACAAAACAAGTCGCTGATTTTTAAAGAGCATCGCTTGCCTTCAGGAAAAACCCTTTGGTGCGATATCTCTACTAACAGAATAAGGCCATATATTCCAGAAGAATGTAGGTTGAACATTTTCACATCAATTCATGGACTGTCTCATCCAGGAATTAAGACTACAGTCAGAGAAGTGACCTCACGTTATATATGGCTTAATATAAACAAAGACATTAGGAATTGGACTAAAGGATGCATAAACTGCCAGAAGAGTAAAATAACTCGTCATACCAAAACTGAGTATGGTGAATTCGGGAAACCTGATGAGCGGTTTGGAACCGTCCACATCGACTTGATTGGACCTCTACCACCATCGGAAGGAAAAACCTATTGCCTGACCCTTATCGATCGTTTCACCAATTGGGTGGAAGTTCTGCCATTGGAAGACATTAAAGCAGATACCATAATCAAATCCTTCTACAAGGAATGGATCAGCAGATATGGAACCCCATGCCATCTAATAACTGATAGAGGCATGCAATTCATGTCTCAGAAACTTAAGGAATTTGCCAAAATGTGCGGAATCCAGTTGAAGCATACGACTTCATACCACCCCCAGAGCAATGGCAAAATTGAAAGGTTCCATCGAACTTTGAAAACCGCAATAAGTTCTCACAACTACATCAGGTGGACCGAGAGGCTGCCTTCGGTACTCTTAGGGTTAAGATCTGCAATCTATGGTTCTTCTGATTTTTCCCTAGCACAAATGGTATTTGGCAAGACTATAAGGCTTCCAGGAGAATTTTTCCAGGACTCTCAACAATCGATAGATAGAGATGATCTAATCAAAACCTTGCAAAAAGACATGTCTTCCCTCCAACCCATGAAATCAAGGATCAACCGGAATCCTAATGTTTTCATTCATAAGGACCTGCAAAGTTGCTCCCACGTATTTATTAGAAAGGACAGAGTTAAAAAACCTCTCGAACCAGCTTATGAAGGCCCATTTAAGGTTTTGAAGAGGACTGTAAAATATTTTACAGTAATGGTTAAAGGAAAAGAAGACAATGTTTCCCTCGACCGTTTGAAACCAGCTTATCTTCTGAAGGAGTCATACCCTGAAGATGATGACCGGCGCCAGCAACCAGGGATCCAGCAGGACCTGCAACCTTCCAAGGCCCGTACCCAGAAAGTCCATTTTGAGGAACCCCAAAAGACTCGTAGTGGTAGAGTGATTCATCCTCCCCAAAGATTTTTAACATAGCGTGACTTCGGTCACTGGAGGGGGAGTGAATGTAGGGTTAAATGGTTCCAATTGCCACACCTAGATGGCGCTGTGTTAGACTTTGTGTTTTATAAAAGTTACATTTTTTAAATGTGGATATTTAATTATTCTTTTTTAAATTGTTTTATATTCTATTGTAAACAGTTTGTTATATTTCTTTATTGTTAGAATACCATTTAACTAAAATTCTATGTCTGTATAAGTCGAGAGACTTTTTGAAATAAAAATAACTTTTTTGGCTAACCGTGTCTGTGGTGATTAATGATCCTACAATAGGATGAATTGTGAAGAGTAATGATAAACCAAAAATAAAGTTTCCAGGGAAAAATTCCCATCTCTGAACACTTTATTTTTCGTTTATCATTACTCTTTACAATTCATTCTATCATACTTCATCCCTAAGGTTAGAAATAATCGTTATTTCTCCTTAAAATAAATTTCGATTTTTCATTCAAAAGAAACATTTGGGAGTAAATTTATCAAACTTCGTTTTACATATTGTACTGTTAGTGATAAAGAATGAGCTACAACACGATTTTGACAAATTCAGACAAAAAGAGCAAACATGTATACCAGTGTCGGGCAACCTTTTTCGAGTTGCGGCGCACTAAGCTTAATTTCTTTTTTTCGCGGCGCACCTGTGGTTCTCACTATAAATTTCCTCGTAGGTAATTAAAATACAACAATAAATACTAGTAAAAATTTAAACATATATATCACATTTTATTAATTTTCAATATTAAATTAACATAATCAATGCGAGCATTGCGATTGTTTTTGAGAGCATATCAAATCGATACGGGGATCTACTTGTGAAAGACAAACGCGCATCTCCTCATCTATCAAAAATATTTTTTGAAACATTATTTTTAAATTTAACCAAAAGTTCTAAATACCTACAAAAATGTTCGCGGCACACCTAGAATTCTTCGCTGCACACCAGTGTGCCACGGCACACCGGTTGCCCGACACTGATGTATACCATGGTTTCAGGTTATGACCCTCATCAGAGTAGAGGGATTGCTTTGATTTAATAACATCCTGTGGGAGGGGTTATAGAAATAGTTGAATTTACCAAAAAATGATGGTGAAATTGATGGATCAATTTTTAGGACAGAATACAAGATGAAGTTGTGGGAGGATGGAATTAATGTACCAAAAAAGAGCCATAGCCGGACACTAAGGTATATAGGTTGGCTTTTGTTTGAATTTACCAAAACTGGGGTTGTGGTACAACAGTACTGTGGGATTATGAGCAAAAATGCCTTTTTAAATGTCACACACACTTTATTGATTTGAATTCGGTCTTGTTACCTAACGTTTCTAACCCATATTGTGCCTTATTATTACAGTAATTTGTTAGTGCACACACACACACACTTAAAAGATTCAATTAAATACTTGACCTAAAATTTCAGTCCTGCACTCTTATTACAATGTACATAGTTTTCCTGATATCCGTTCTTGCCGGATGAGAGATATTCCTAGATATAAAGAGAGGTTCAGATTTTTCTTATCCAGACTTATCTTTATAATTGATCACTGAGATTTCACCAACAATTTTGTAGAAAACCTCACTAAGTATGGAGAGAATGACATGTCATTACCAAAATGGAAGAAACCATCATTTGACATACATATCAGTGAAGACACAAGGTAATAAGACCAAATCCAAATAAATAAATAGTGTGTGACGTTTCGGTAACAACGCTGTTACTGGAACGTCACACGCTTTTATTTATTTGGATTTGGTCTTATTACCTTGTGTTTATAATCTATAATCCAAATTGTGCCTTATCATATCAGTGAAGACTTTCTCTCAAACCTATGCAAACAAGATCTACAAATAAGACATAACAAAAGTAGCCTTTTTGTTAGCAATTGGCATTGGTAGAGGAATAGAAAAATAGATGTTTTGGTGAGAACTTCTCAAACATGATTTTAATGTCCTTTCTTTACTTTCTTCCTCAAACTTCTACTCAAACCTTGTAATTCATGAATTGTTTATGTAAAATAGTTCTCTGAATTTAGTGTTGTGGAAAGCTTTCCTTATGGGGATATCGCGTGTGATTTGATGAAAATAAATAAACTTCTCCAACTTGCAGAAACAAGAATAGCTTTCATATAAAAAGCTTGGGAAGAGTGAGAAATTGTTTTAAAGATGGAGGATTTTATATACCTAATTTTCCAAATGGATGTTTAACATGAAACTAAGCCTTAAAAAGGGAAATTCTACAAGCCCAAATATATTTTTTAGGCTAGTTAACTCTCTACAATTTATATCTTATATTCTCCAGAAAGAAGCAAAAATAAAATAAAGACAGAGGGTACAGGAAAATAAGACCTAATCCAAATAATAGTGTGTGATGCTTCTGTAACAGCATTGTTACCATCATCAGACAAAAAAAATAAATGAGAAAAATATCACAGCCTGTTTTTAAATAGTGTGATATTTTTTTCATTAATTCTTTTGTCTGATGATGGTGAAAATGCTGTTACCGAAATGTCACACACTATTATTTGGATTAGGTCTTATTTTCCTGTATCTATAATCAATAATTCAAATTGTGCTTTATCAAAGACAGAGGGCTTTAAAACAATTCAAAGGCAATATAAAAAAAAAATGGGTATCATCCTGTGGAGAGAGAATATTTTGGTTGAAAAATACTTACATGCTCAGTCTCATCAGTTGGTTTCTTTCCTCGCTTCATCATGTGACGTCTGTGGGCCACCTTGCTGAATATCTTCTCCAGCTGGCCACATCAACACATGTGAGAGGCACCACAACACAGCTCTTGGTTGCACATTGAGGCATGTCACCTAAGTGTAGACACAGCTCTCACATTGTTAGTCACACATGTGCTGGTTAGACACAGCTCTCACAGTGTTAGTCACACATGTGCTGGTTAGACACAGCTCTCACAGCGTTAGTCACACATGTCCTGGGTAGACACAGCTCTCACAGCGTTAGTCACACATGTCCTGGGTAAACACAGCTCTCACAGCGTTAGTCACACATGTGCTGGGTAGACACAGCTCCCACAGCGTTAGTCACACATGTACTGGGTAGACACAGCTCTCACAGCGTTAGTCACACATGTACTGGGTAGACACAGCTCTCACAGCGTTAGTCACACATGTACTGGGTAGACACAGCTCTCACAGCGTTAGTCACACATGTGCTGTGTAGAGGGACAAGACTTGACAGGGAGTTGCCACCCAAGAAGACTATCTTGTTGCCAGGGAAAAGTAGCATATCATTATAAGAATTTCATAATTGAATGGGGGGGATCAGAAACACATATAAGACTAAATCCAAATAAATTTTCTTTGTGAGGCAACTCAATAACAGCAATCACTATCATCCTCAGAGTAAAGTCCTGAAGGTGAAAGCTTATAAACATTAATAAATTGTGTGTGCCATTATATACAGTAGAACCTCCCTGTAAAGGACACCTAAATGCAGAGCCAAACTGTCCTTCAGAGAGAGGTGTTCTCTTACCAGAGAGTTGCTATATAGTAAAAATGGTAATTTTTCAAATGAAAACTGTCCTTTGTAGAGAGGTGTCCGCTAGGGAAGTTCTACCGTAACAGCATTGTTACCCAAATCTCACACATAATTTATTTTCAATTCGAATTTTGTCTTGTCACCTTATGTTTCTAATCTACAATACAAATTGTATGTTGTCATTCTTGAAAAATATTACAATTTTATTTTTTTTATTTTTTGTCATTAAATGTTCTTCAAATATTTTTCTCTCACTGTCTGAGGATCGTAGAATTGTTACCTAAATATCATGTATAGAAAACTTATTTAGCCTCGTTACATTGGGATTTTTTTTTTTAAATTTGGATTATAGATTAGAAACACCAGATAATAAGACCAAATGCAAATAAATAAATAGTATGTGATGCTTCTGTAAAAGCATTATTACCATTTTGTCTGATGATGGCAACAGCACTGTAACAGAAATGTCACATACTATTTATTTGGATTCATTACCTTAGGTATATATAGTATTATTACCTTGTGTTTGCAACACCTTATCACTTATCTTGTTATGTGTTGCAGAATTACAAAATTGGCATTCAACAAGAAATTTTCAAATTCACGCTGCATTCAGGTAGTAGTTGAACTGAATGGGGCAGGTTTAGGGCAGTTAGTGAGATGTGGGATGCTCTCTACAAGACAATGTTTGAATTCACTACAAGTCCAATACTCTCTGCAAACAGGTATCAGTTTACACTGATAGTTCTGGACTGAGAAAGAAAGTGAGTTAGTCAATGTGAGACACACTGGGGAGGTAAGTATAGGGAAGAAATAAGCTCCACCAACTGTGACAAAAAATGTAAATATTTAGCAATAAAAAAAATTGAATAAACTCCATAAAAATAGCTGCATCAACTTTTATTGGGTCCGACACCAGTTTTGAATACTTGGATATGGAAAACAAGTTCATTTGCCAAATCAGCAATTTATAAAAAATGAAACTCTGCTTTTGCCGGTCCCAAGCCTGGATGAAAAAGGAGGAGGGGGAGCAGTAACAAGCTCTCTAAAAACCCAGGGGTCAGCTGGCCCAGCTGATAGTACCCTGTAAGGGCTCCTAATCCAGGGATACAGAATGAGCAGCGTTTGTACTCTATGTTAGGAGCAGCTGCACATGGCTTCTGTTCCTCATGTCAGAGGCGACCATTTCTTTTGGAGCTAAGTCAGTCTGCCACTGAGTAGTGCTCCCAGTCTTAATGACAAAGGCATTCTACTTCACCCAGTCATGATGGTTGGAAGATAAAAAATGTTAAGTCAATAGACAACAGGGATTATACTGACAACCAAATCTGCTAACACCAATAAATGGAAGTCCTCAATGAACCACCACAGAAACATGGAATAAATGGAATTTGTGTAATCTTTACACAAGGCGATAAGAAACCACAACAACCACAGGTACAACGGTAACAAACCAGGGAGCATCCACCATTAGATTTGATCTAATGAGCTTGATTTTAGAATAAAAACCAGAAAATAAATCAAAACTGACAGCTTATCCAAATCATCACTGCTACAAACCATTGAAACAATTAGAAGAACTTCAAAAACCCAATAGAAATCAACAAACAGCTTTAGCAAGACTAAGAAGTGGCCATATAAAAACCTTAAAATTTCAAAATCGACAAAAAAACCTTCAATAACTGCTTGAAATGCAATAGTGCAGAAACTTCTCCGAAACATATCATGTTCAGAACTGACAATAGAGGACCTATTTTCCAGGCCTATAACTACCATCGCAAAATTGGAGAGGAGTGGACTTCAGAAATTGGTTTAACCATAGAGAAAAGCACCACCATCACCAAAATAAAAACCAGCCATACCATCACCATTACATTAACAACAACAACAAAATTTCCCATGTGCACCAAATGCAGAAAGGAACCAGCCTTATCTGATCATATTCTTCACTACATTGGCCCAGATATCTTTACACCAACAAAGTTTACACATTTTGATTTAATCAATATGGAATCAAGGATTTTGTTTCTTTCCTTATTTCTTTTATTTCTCAAGATTTCAGGCTAACATGCCCTTCAACACAGATATCCAGAAGTACAACTTCTATCCAAATATAACTCTCAAGTTTACACAGTAAAGGATCTCATTAACACCCGTCTCCTTCATGAAGTTTCCTCAGAAAAAGAGATTACAAAGAAAGGCTATTTCAGCAATATGGAAGATTTCTCAACCCAAGCCTGCAGTTTATTATTCCATCTGCTTCTGCTGTACTAATGAAGTGCAGTGAGTCACTGAATAGGAGATATCATTTTTTAAAATATATTTTAAAAGACATCATTATTTTATAATACATTGGAATATTTTCCCCTTTTCTCTTCTTATTTACATAAAAATATACATATATAGTAGAACCTCCCTGTAAAGGACACCTAATTTCAGAGCCAAAGTGTCCTTTAGAGACAGGTGCCCTCTTACCGGAGAGTTGTTAAATAGTAAAAATGGCCATTTTTCAAATGAAAACTGCCTTTGTAGAGAGGTGTCTGCTAAAGGGAGCATCTACTGTATATAGAAATAAAATTTATAGATAGAATTAAATATTGTTTAATATTTTAAGTTCATAAATAAGCTAATTTCATATCTTATCCTAGAAGTAAATAGATATAAAATAAATCAGAAAGAAACAGTTGTTGATGGTATATGATGGACCACTATGAGATGGAACACAGTGAGAGCCCCTATCAAGTGTGGGACTCACTATAAATACCACAAGAGCCAGTACTGATTCAAACAACACCATGATAATTATCATTTCTGTCTCCACCACAACATTATTCTGGACAATGTGGCATTTCTCCTCCATAATTTTCCTATTTTTCTCTAAGTATCAAGTAAATATGGTGAGAGCATTTAGATCTCATTTACATAGTTCAGATTTAACTCAAATTCTCCACTAAATATACTGAATTGATCAATTTTAAAATTCCCATTTTTTTAAAGGTGGCAATGTGCTATTGCCACAAAAATTGTCAGACAAAAAACATTATGTTTAGGTTGAAAGAATACATCTCTCATAACTTGACCTGACTTGACTGAGTCTAAGAACCTTCTTAAGAGACCAGGTGTAGTTGTTTTTGCGGCAGCCTCTTTTGGGAGACTTCATTGTATATGATAATATTTTGCAGAAATTTCCTAACATTTAGTTACACTCTTGGACCAAGATTGTTCCATAACCACTGCTTCCAAATATGGATTTTACATTTTAACTAAACTGATAAAGAATCTATGGCTAGATTCCAAGCCATAGATTTCTTATTGGTTTAGTTAGAATATAAAAACAAGGGAAGAATCTTTATTATAGATTTTAACAAAGAAAACTTCCACCACAAATTGAATATTAAGTAACATAGTGACATGTTGGTCAACATTTGACTTGATATATTTCCATCACAAATAGACAATGAAATAATGGAGAAACCCAACCCTTGACTATGGCCAAATTTCTACAACCAATAAATTGAAGATGGGAAAATATTAGAAGGGTTTTGCTGGCTGATCAAATTGGCAAAACTGCTAGGAGGTTTATCATTGATGAGCCAGGATCTCCCAACACCTGTCTGTTTAGTGGTTGCTGTAGAAATTTTTGTCTTTATGAAAAAAATAATTAGAACAAAATATTTCTTTAAAAAATAGACACTTCGGCCAGTTGAAGTTTTATTTTCTCAAAGTTTCAACAAAAATCTATTCAGTAAATATTGATAATGTGAAATAATAATTTTTTCCAGCATTGATTATTTTGTTCTAACTTGAGGTTGTCTGGCCGGCATTCATGTTTCTTTAAAAAATAAACACTTCAACCAGTTAGTTTTATTTTCTCAACATTTCAACAAAAATCTTTTGTCTTTGTCAGGAGAAATAAAAATAAGCATTTGGCAAGGCATTAAAAATTATTCTGAGAATGCACGGGTGTTCTGACGTGAAAAATTGCGCAAAAACGCCCTTACAACCTCAAAATAATTTTTGACGCCTTGCCAAATGCTTTATTTTTATTTCTCCTGACAAAGACAAAAGATTTTTGTTGAAACGTTGATAAAATAAAACTTTAACTGGCCGAAGTGTTTTTTTTTTTTAAAGAAATATGAATGCCGGCCAGGCAGCCTCAAGTTAGAACAAAATAATCAATGCTGAAAATAATTATTATTTCTCATTATCAATATTTACTGAATATATGAAATAACTTCAGGCCTAGTTACTTACACACACAGAGAGAGGTTCACGGTGCTAACTAAATTTTCATAAGGATAGACACCTATTTATTTCTGCACTGTACTCAGATGTATAAACTAAAGAAAAAACACATAATTTTTTAACATTTTGGCAACTCACTGTTGTGCTTTTCAAGGTAAAAAAGCTTTAATATGATGTTATGAAATTGTTGATTTATTAAGGTCTTTATTGAAAAAAAAAATGTTTCACTAAATATTTAATTTTTATTATTTTACATTTTCAATGTCTACACAAGGTAATAAGACCAAATCCAAATAAATAGTGTGACATTTCAGTAACAGCGTTGCTACCATCTTCAGACAAAAGTGCTGAATGCAATGAAGATGGTAACAATGCTGTTAGCGAAACGTCACGCACTAATTATTTATTTGGCTTTGGTCTTATTACCTCGTGTTTATAATCTATAATCCAAATTGTGCCTTATCATTTTCAATGTCTCTTTACAACAACAACAAACCAAAAGCTTTTTTAAGACCTTTCAGTCTTATACAGATTCTCAGAGAAGAAATGTAGGGTACATGCGGGAGTAACAGTAATAGTATCATAAAGATAGAGGCTGCCTGGCCAGCATTCATATTTCTTGAAAATGAAGATACTTCGGCCAGTAAATCATTTTATTAATTTTTATTAATAAAAAGATTTACTGGCTGAAGTATCTTTATTTTCAAGAAAGTACTAGTACCAGTAATAAGCTTTGTTACATCTCTTTACTGAATCGTACCAACAACAACATTATATTAAAGGATTTTACCTTAGAAAAGGACATCAGTGGTTGCAGAAATGCCAATAAATAAAGTTGAATAGGTTGATGTGTTTTCTTTACTTAATTCCAAGTGCTACAATTTTTTTTTTTACCGTGTTCAGAGGTGTCATTTAAGAACTCAGATAGAAAATTCCAAGTATCATGGAACACATCGGTACAATCCTTAGTTTCAAAGGTAGAAATCATTCTACATAGAGGTAACACAGCACTAGGCAAGCCAAGACAGCACACAGCCATATTTGCATAAATACAGAGAGAGGAAGTTACAGATGGAAGATATTTGAAGTGACTTTTTTTTTTGCTTATCCCTAGTACACGTGGTACAGGCCATGATAATCATGGTGGTTAGAAGTTGGCGACTGCTTTTACTGTAAGTGCACCACATGTCATGTGAAAAGAAGTTCGACTTTTGCACTTACAAATGTGCCAAAGCCCTGTTTGGTAACTTGCAACTCGCTGGTGGGGTTGGACTTTTGCAAGAATCGAGGGGCCATTAGAACATTTTTTTTAATTAGAAAAATGTGCCCAATGCGGGATTCGATCCCGGGTCGTAGCGGTCGAAAACCAACGGTTTAGACCCTCCTTCCACCGACCCCCCATGAAGTGATTTTGAAAAATGTGAAGGGCATTTCACACTCTCCTTCTATAGTAATTGAACTAAATAACTTATGAGCAACTTTTTAAATTATTATATTTAGGGGTGGAAAAGACAATACAGTAACACCTCCCTGTAAAGGACACCTAATTGCAGAGCCAAAGTGTCCTTTAGGAAGAGGGGTCCTCTTACCGGAGAGTTGCTAAATAGTTTTTTTTTTGCTTATTCCTATTACACTTGGTGCAGGTCATGATAATCATGGTGGGTAAAAGTAGGCGACTGCTTTTACTGAGTGCACCACATGTCTACACATGTGAAAAGCAGTTCGACTTTGCACTTACACATTACTAAATAGTAAAAATTGTAATTTTGCAAATGAAAACTGTCCTTTGTAGAGAGGTGTCCTCTCATGGAGGTTCTACTGTATATCTTGATTATGCAAATGAATGTAGCAAAGATGGATCCTGACACCTATCAAAAAAATATTTTGAATAAACATTGATTTAAATAATGATCAATATCTTTTTTTGTGATAAATCATAAGTTTCCATCTGCTTGTTCAAATGTTTCCTTTGTTTCATCTTTAACAGGCACTAACACTTCAAGCTAAACTTGCTTCAACCTAAGAAAGAAATAAAAAAGGCATCTCCTTATCGGGCAACTGAAAGTTGCTGATGGCTTGCGCCATCTATCGGAATAAATATCAACTATTCTTTGATTTTTAATTATTCCAGAATTGGCCCATTCTTGATTAATCAATAAAAGCTAACCATGTATGTGTTTCGGGCTGTTGGCCCTTGTCAGTGTGGGGCAAGCTGTACTTTAACGACCAAAAAATTTGTCATTCAGGCATCTTGAAAAAGCATGAAACGGGTAGTTAAGGCCAGAATTGCGTGAGACCGCAAAACAATGTGAAAAAATAGTACAAATGTGATATTGTACTGGGATAAGGTTCATAAATAAAGAAAGAAAAAAAAGGCATCTTTTTATTGTGTAACTGGAAGTTGCTGATGGCTTACACCATCTATCGGATCTATTTTCTGATCGATGGCGCAAGCCATCAGCAACTTCCAGTTACACATTAAAAGATGCCTTTTTTTCTTTCTTTATTTATGAACCTTATCCCAGTACAATATCACATTTGTACTATTTTTTCACATTGCTTCAACCTGGTAATTTTCCTTGATTTAACAACAAACACATATCTTGTTGATAGTAATTTCTGAATTTAAATAATAAAAACATAAGTTCCTATGAAAGATCTGGAGATATCTTTTTGTAATTATTTTTAGTGTACACTCTCTGATCTTACTATTTTTTGTCAAGTAAAATTATAGGTCAAATTTAGCAAGCAATAATTCAATATGAAGATCAACTTTCAAAATGTTAAATTTGATGACACAGACTTCTGTATTCTCTAGGAGTTTTATTAAGAAAGAGATAAACTTTTGTTGATAATTTTTATCATTTGTCTTAACTTTATTGAGATGCAATTTCTGAAAAACTACCTTGGTTATGTAGAACTATAAAAATTATGTAGAAAAAACTAGAAATGTAATATAGAACTACTCCCAACATTGAATACAAGGATCTTTTTATGATTATAAATAGTAAGGACTCGTATTTTAAATTTAGAAAATTCTGTGAATATATAGCTATGATTTTCTCTCTTGGTTAAAAACAACGTAATTGCCAAACTAGGTATATTTATTTGTATTTATTTCATTGGTTGGTTGTAAAATTAAGCATGATTTTAATGTCCTTTCTTTTCTTCTTTAAACTCTACTCAAACCTTGTAATTATTCAATTGTTTATATAATATAGTATCTGAATTTAGTGTTGTTTCTTGACGCAAGCATCCCTTGTGGGGATATCACGTCTGATTTGATGATAATCATGATCAATCATTTGATAAATTGGAAGAGGTAAACTGAAGAAGTAAAACTTATTGCCAACATCATACCACTGTGAGAGATCAGTTCTAGGATGATATTACTAATGTGGCTAGAGTAACAGCTAGAGTCACTAATTTGAATTTAGGTTTTGCATCTATTTCGATGGGAAAGGTGACCTTCAATAGATCATAATCCTCCCGGTAAAATATCCATCTATTATTTGTTCTTGTTGCCTTTTACATTGCAATCCAAAATATTCCAATACCAGTTTCCTTTGACAATCTCTCCCTAGGCAGCTCAACATCTGACGCCACCAAGTGGTTTATAGTCCTCTAAAGAATGTAACAATCTTCAATAAAGTGACACAGAGAAACAACAAGGAGAAAGAATGTAACCAAGAGCCCAGATGGACGCAGCCAAGGGAAGACAAAGAGATGGAATGTTAGAGAAGAGGAGGAAAGATGTTATAGACAGGCCAGGCAGGCCAAGCCACCCCATGCAGCTCCACTTACCACTTCTGGATCAATTTTAGGGTCATGGCGCTCCCGGCCTAGTCTATTGTAAAATGAGTTGACTATAACATGGAGGACCTGAACAAATCCCACTGCCAATGGCTTTAGACAACAAGCATTTGGGGTTAGAGAGAAAGCCATCGCTAGCTACTACCTAAAACAACATTGAAATAACAGAGCTAACATCATGCAATACAATTCAAGTACTTTTAACACATTATCAATTATTTTTCTTTTTTTACAAAGTGTACTACAAGTTCATGAATTTCCATTGAGGAATGCAAGAAGAAAGTTAGGTTATTGCTTAGAACATGTGTGTATCTCTTACCCTCTTTTAAAATTTCTATGAGATCTAATCAGATCTCATAGGGTTCAGCTTCCATTGATCACCACTTTGGTCTGACTGTAATTTGAGGCCATTCCTGGCATGACCTTTGCTGCGGACTCTAGCACAGTTGTAGTACCTCCCCTACTGAGTATAATGAACCAAGCTAGTCAAACAAGAACAAAAAGATGTAGGAAAGAAACTCACCACAAGGAACTCCTGCTTGTCCACTCTCTGGTTACCATCAGTGTCAAACATGTTGAAGGCGATACGGAACCCAGAGTGAGGTTCTGCATTAGCAACTTGGAGTCAGAAACACTCTGTGATTTAGCAGAAACAAAATTTAATTATTAGCAAAGATTATTCAATAGCTTAGAGAACCATCTAATTTATGACATTTTTCATGTGAAAATAAGAAAATGGAATACTAGAGATACATACTTACTAATATATGCTTTCAAGGTTGATAACTCTTCTATGGGTGTATTTGAAAACATTGGTATGAACATCGTATTGATATACAACAAGACATGAGGTACAATCCTTGCTGGACTGGATATCTGCTTGTAGAGTACAAAATGTCATATTCTATGAGTAGCACATCCTTTTGGAATAAGGAAGTCTATCTTCAGTTTCACATGAAATAAGGGAATATAAATCATAATCATTGATATTGATTTTTTATTATAAAATAATAAGCATAACACAAAGTTTCATAAAAATTAAGTATGCAATATACCAAATGTAATTTGGTAGAAGTGGAAGTTTGGCTGTGAAAACTGTTCTTTGTAGAGGGGTATCCTCAAGTGAGAGGATGGAGGTTGTACTGTACCACTATTCTAGATATATATTACCTAGTTAGTAGACAAGAGGAACACCTACTTGTCAGCACTGAGAGCAGGAAGAGGTACTCTGTGTAGGAGATGATACCTGCAACCAACATTCCTCAGAGAAGACATCCAGGCTTCTAGATTACCTTGTAGAAGGCAAACAAATGTTCTAATGGCAGGGAACTAAGATACAAATATAAGCAGTACCAGCCCTTGCAACGAGATAGCCTTTGCCGGTCCAAGCCCGGATGAAAAAGGGGAGGGGGAGCAGTAACAAGCTCGCTAAAAAACCTGGGCTCAGCTGGCCCGGCTGATAGTATGGGCTCCTGATTACCTCTGTCAATGAGAGAGCGGAAGAGTTTAGGGCTTCCCTTGTGTCGAGGTGGAGTCGCTTCATACAGTCGATCCAGATCCTTCTTGGTCAACTTCCGTCGCCGCAGGCGCGCTGTAACATATAATGGTGTCTAGAAAACAATACAAAAAGAGTTTTAATCTTTTCAAATCTCATAAAGCCATGGTAAGGTGGAAAACATCAGACCTCCAGGGATAGGCTTCTTTTTCAATAATATCAATTCCTAGCTCTATACCTATATATATACACAGTTATTTTATATAGTCACTCAATTTGTGGGGGGTCGGTGGAAGGCTGGTTAAACCGTTTGGTTTACGACCACTACGACCCAGGTTCGATCCCCGCATTGGACACTTTTTTCTGTTTAAAAAAAAAAAATGCTCCAATGGCCCCCCGATTCTTGCAAAAGTCCAACCCCACCAGCGAGTGCAAGTAACCAAACGGGGCTCTGGCACATTTGTAAGTGCAAAGTCGAACTGCTTTCACATGTGTAGACATGTGGTGCGCTTACAGTAAAAAGCAGTCGCTAACTACCCACCATGATTATCATGGCCTGTACCACGTGTACTAGGGATAAGCAAAAAAAAAAAACTCAATTTGTCACATCACATGGAAAATTCCAGAAATACTAACATAAAAGGGGTCTATCAGAAACACCAAATTGTTCCTGCAGAGAAACTGAACAAACTGCTCTTCACCTTAGCTATGACTGTCCGAACTTTGCAGAAGTGAGACATCGTTTGTTCCCTGATCTAAATTATTTAACTCTCTTACATCAGCCACTTTGTCTATATAAATTTTATGAACTCTGTAGAATAATACAGGTAAATTTGTAAATATTTGATTATAAGTTCTAATTTGTTTGTTTCCTCTGTAATAGGCGCAAATATTTCAATATCGCGACTGGTTTATTAATAAAATGGAATTCACATCTCTAGCTTTCAGGACCTGATGGTTTCACCTTAATACAAAGGATATTTTATTGAATGTTGAACTAAGTCATGTAAACCATGACAAGGGGTGATCATGATTCATGAAACTTACTATAACCGATGAAAAAAGGTTTCCGGTATTAAATATGTACAGTAGAACCTCCATGAGAGAAGACACTCACGCTAGAAGACACCTCTCTACAAAAGACAGTTTTCATTTGCAAAATTACCATTTTTACTATTTTGACACTCTCCAGTAAGAGGACACCTCTCCCTAAAGGACACTTTGGCTCTGCAATTAGGTGTCCTTTACAGGGAGGTTCTACTGTATATACATTTTGAAAATTGAACAATCCATAAATAGATCTTCAATAAAAATGGCATGGTATAATGGATCAAAATATAATTTGTTTACCAATATATGCCCTTTTAATTGATGTATATGTATATATATTTTTTAATTGAATTTTTTATTTTACTTTTCAAAAATTGTACACACATTTAAGTATAAAAATTGCTTTAAATCGAAAATGTCATAATCCATAATTGTCTCCTTTAAAATGAAGATGGAGATTTTTGTAATTATTATAGTATACATATGTATGAAATATATTAATTCATTAGAAATACCATTATAAACATAAGGTAATAAGACCAAGTCCAAATAAATAATTAGCGTGTGACGTTTCGGTAACAGTGTTGTTACCAAAACGTCACACACTATTTATTTATTTGGATTTGGTCTTATTACCTTATGTTTTTAATCTATAATCCAAATGGTGTCTTATCAAATACCATTAAAACTTTATTATACCAAAATCAATTGTGACCAAGATATTATGTTATAGAACCATGTTGGCTATAACCACGGTTAAAATAATTGGTACTTATGATGTTATATAACCAAGTTACCATTATAAAAGAGGCGCTGTCCACTGTATACTAAAAACTCCAAGGTGTAGAAAGGAGATTTCATGACAAGACAAATTTTTTTTTTAAGATTACCTTCAGGCTACCACAGACTGTGGAAGGAAATGTATTCACCTATAGCACTGCTGTAGGAAAGTATAACTTGTAGAAACTAGATTTTCCTGCTAATATATCTATCCATCACACACAATGTCTTCAGTTTTCAGGGCGAGATGCCCAATAGCATTAGATATCAAGAGTTTTTTTTTATTATTTATCCAGAGGTATACGTGATAAAGGTCATGATAATTATGGTGGGTAGTTAGCAGTTGCTTTTACTGTAAGTGCACCACATGTCTACACATGTGAAAAGCAGTTCAACTTTTACACTTACAAATGTGCCAGAGCCCCCATTTAGTTACTTGCACTCACTGGTGTGGTTGAACTTTTGCAAGAGTCGGGGTCCATTGGAGCATTATTTTATTTAGAAAAAGTGCCTAATGCGGGATTCGATCCCGGATAGTAGCGTTTGAAAATTAATGGTTTAGACCACCCTTCCATGGACCCCCGGTGACATCAAGAGTGGAAAGAGCTAACAAAAGAGTTAAGGCACAATTTGGATTATAGATTATAAACACAAGGTAATAAGACCAAATCCAAATAAATAAATAGTGTGTGACGTTTCGGTAACAGCGTTGTACAGTACACAGTGCAAGATATGAGAATTGTTTGATAAAAGAATCTTACGTCGAGGTTCAGAGTCAGTGACGGACTCAAGGAAGTCCTGTGGGGTGAGGTAGAGCTGCCCCTCATATTCCACGGAGGCAAACTTGACAAACCTCTTCTCCCGCATGGTGAGGTGGTTGAGCTGCTTCTCCTCCTCTTCCTTGACCTACTCCACATCAGCTTCTTTGGCCTTTTTAAATACCTAAACCCCTGACTTATATTTTATATACATTAGAATCCAAAAAGGCTTGAGGAGCATTATAAAATGGAATTCGTGTAATCTTTACACAAGGAGATAAGAAATAACAACAGATCAAAAAAGGCATATCTGACCACGAGCACATGAGCTTTTTGGATGGCAAAGTGCCATCTAATGGAACAGAAATCAACTAAACATTGATTTAGCCTGTTCCCTGATATTTCTTGAAAATAAAGATACTTCAGCCAGTAAATCTTATATCTCTATATATATAAAAGTCAATTTCTGTCTGTCTGTTTCGCGATAAACTCAAAAACTACTGAGCCAATTGGCACCAAATTTTGCATGTCGCTTTTTATAAACCTGAGGAAAATTTTCGGCTGCATTTTGATTAGTATTTTTGGCTATTTCTTTTTTTCATTTGAAGAACTTTTTTTTACACGGACTAATCCGGAATGGAATGAATACCTAAATATGGCCATTTTTTTAAAGCATCGGTGGTTTAGTGGTAGAATGCTCGCCTGCCACGCGGGCGGCCCGGGTTCGATTCTCGGCCGATGCATTTTTTTTTTTACAATTTTTGAAACTCATTTTATATTATATATAATATAAATATATATTATTATATCAACTATATTAATTAAATCAAATACCTAAACACAAATATAATACAATTTTTGCCATCACACACACTTTTTCCTGTAGCTTATGTGTTACTTCTGTATTGCTATTCTATGGCACTTCTAATATATTATTATTGATGTACTTTTAGTATGAAGGAAATTGCACCCAAGGGATTTCTCGGGTGAAACCGGGTCATTCGCCTAGTATAAATATATTTTATAACATTTTTTAATATATAAAACTAACAGGTATATTAATATAGGGTTCCTTTTTAAATAACCTTTGGTTTGTACACATAATATTTAGGCCAATTATTTTTAAAATGATATCTTACAATATGTCAAAGATTTGAATCCGATATTTGGCCAACCCATTTTCTTGATAAATCAAGAAAAGCCATTTTTTGGTTTAAATACCATTAAATACCCATTTCTTGGTTTCTCAAGAAGCTTCTGGGACCAAAACATTTTTTGTTGCAGTGGTACAGCCTGCTCCACGCTGACGAGGGCCAAAAGTCTGAAACATGTTGGATGGCCTTTCTTGATTTCTCAATTAAGTTAGGACTAAATCGTTGAGCAAACAATCGTATGTGAATGTGTCAACACCTTTTATGGCTCATTGTGACACTTTTAAGCATGGTGCGCATATGCTAACTATGATTGTTGTGCCCCACATACCATGTGTGGTATTTTTACCAATAAATTTGTATTTTAACAAGAATTATCTAATGTTGTTAAAATTTGACCTTAACTCTTTCCAGTCCTCAAAATACTGTCAGTGGCTTTGTAGGACTTCGGAATCAAATGACTTCAAAGTGTTAAATAGCATCCTTTGGGATTATATAATATTTTGACAGATAAGTATTTAAATATTTGACAGATCTTTGACACATTATAAGATAAAATTTTAAAAATAATTGGCCTAAATATATTATGTGTACAAACCAAAGGTTATTTAAAAAGGAACCATATATTTATTTTACTATACCTGTCAGTTTTATATATTAGAAAAATGTTATAAATGATATATAATATCAATCTAATTTGAATTTTATGGTTGCAAGTCTTTAATTTCCATAAACTACTTACCGCATTTGCACGGGCCTGGCAGAATAAATGCTGTTTTGCATGTACTTTAAAATATTGGGAGAAACTTGAAGAGTATAGGGCGTAGAATGATATTGAAGAAATACCAATGGCTCCACACTTGAAAATAAACGATGGTTCAAACGTATAAGACTTTGCGAGAAAAAGGTTTTGATAATTAGGACGAAAAAAATTAGAAATCTTGAAAAGCTTCTTGAAACTCATTGATATTTGTTTATTTTCAAGGAATCAATAACACAAAGGTGCTGGATCTTCGTTGCTCAAATGGAATTTCAATGTCAAATTAATTTTGATTAATTTTTTTTTGTTTTTTTACTATAGAGGCATGGAGTTTTCTCAGCTTTGACATGAATAATTTTAATGGTACTTTTAATTATATGAACTCTATCAACTTCAAAAACAGTAAGTATTAGATTGTGCGACCTTCTCATTTAGCTACAATTGTTTAAGACATCATTTTACACTTTAATGAAAACACTTTGCCCCTCAATAATAGTATTATACACTTTAATATCAACATTTTTCATTTTGAAACAACAGTTTAATTTTTGAAAAAAAAAAGTATAAATGTGATATTGTACTGGAATAAGGTTCAAAATAAAAAAAAGAAGGCATCTCCTTATCGGGAACTGAAAGTTGCTGATTCTTGATTAATCAAGAATAGGTTTTTGGCCAATACTGGAATAATAAAAATCAACGAATAGTTTATATTTATTCCGATAGATGGCGCAAGCTATCAGCAACTTTCAGTTTCCCCTATAAGGAAATGCCTTTTTTTTTTTCATTTTTATTCAATATTTCTCAATTTTAAAAAATATTTAAACAATTAAACTATAGGTTTTTTTTTAGGGAAACTTATTTCAATTGAAATTGGTCTATTTTAGATATTTTAATATCCCTTTTATATCAAGAACTAGCTGAATGACCAGGCAACGCCCAGGTTTTACCCATTAAATGTTTTTATTCATATACTATTCATTACAATTATAAATTGGCGCCGTGGATGTCACTCTTGTGAACCGTCCCGCTCCAAACTTTGTGTCTGAGAAGCGATATTTTATAGAGAGATGATCTGACTTTGTGTCTTCTGCTGAATGATTGTTTTTCTGTTAGAATTTTGTTCCTGCATACTAAAAATGAACTGGCTTGACCCATGGTCTCTGCTTTTTGGAATTTTTTCCCTAAATAATTTTGTAACTGATAATTATCAATTATTGATTATAATCAAAGATGATACAGCAATATTGTTGAGGATGCAGAAGACAAATATAAAGTAATTGGTTTTTAAATAGCTAGCTGGTGGCCTAAATAAATTTAAATTGAATGAAAGGATGTCTGCTGTAGGGGGAACAATGTTAATAATAATTGTAAAAAAAAGAGCTCACCGTATGTGAGAGTGTTGTGGCAGGGGAGGCATGAGTCTCCACTAAGCGAGGACCAATTCTGACAGCCAACTGACTGCTGTAGCATGCAGCCTGGACTACAAGGCAACCCTACTCCAGGTCTAGAACCTGATGTACATCTTCAAGGAGACTGCATGCTACAGGAGCTCACCACTGACCAGGAAGTGTGTGTGAGGGACTACACCAAGCCTGGTGTGGGAGCTAGAAAGTGTGGCTCGAAGAATTGTTAAATTAAAGGCCTATAGTCCTCCCTGCCCTTCCTACGGTCTACCCACCCCATGTGACCTGCTACACCCATGCCAAGAGTCTCTCAGTGAGATGCCAAGAGCCCCTCAGTGATGGAGGCAGACCCGTGAGGCTCGGCAGCCTGGAGATGACCAGACAATAGATGAGCCTGTGAACCCCCACCACCACCAACAGCCTCAACCTTCAACTGAGTGGAAGGCCCAGAATCCATCACCCATAAAGACATCAGGCATGAAATTGTCTTTTGCTCTCCGTTTTTTTTTTTTTAATTAGACATTTATAATTTCTTTTGAAAAAAAGGGAACATAATAGGTATATATATTTAATATGAAACCTTGATATTATTTAGCTTTTTTTAAATTAAAAGGCTCTCAGAGTTCGCTCATAGGGGGCGCAGCATGGTTTGAACCCGTAGATGGCGCTAAATTTAAAAAAAAAAGTGGCCGTTACTACCTAGCAGGAAGAGACAGTACCGCCGGCCATTGGTCGTGGCTTTCCCCTACAGTAAGTCCCTTTTTCTATTCCTTTAAATTTATTTATTTTTTGGCCATCAGTAATAGTCCTTCAATGGTTTTATTTATGTGTATATATTATTTTTTTTTTATTGAAGATATGTATTTATTCCCCTTTTCTCTCTCGCAACAATTTTTATTAATAAATTTTATTAGATGAAAAATACTAGCCTATTCAATTTACAACCTTGACACCTAATGTGTAAAAAAATGTAATAGGTATTGTGACAACTAGCTTCAAAGGTTGGATTTGCAGTCTAAGAAAAGGGACAGCCAGGCAATAAAAATGAGCTAAAATCGCGTCTCTTCAATATTGTCATTGTCCTTTATGACTAAAAAAAAACAACTATTTTTGCCCAGAACTTGTCAATTTCAATTTTTCTTGGCTAAAAAACGATATATCTCTTCCAGATTTTTTTCTATGTCCTGTTAAAGCACTTTCACAGATCAGCTGATATTACCTCACATTTTCACCGCTAAAGGCGCTGCTTGCGAACGAAAGGGCAAATTTGCAACGCAATTTGCAAATAACTCAAAGAATATTCAGGATAGAGACCTGAAATTTTCACTATAAGTTTTTCCAGATTCTCTTATATATACTCTTAAATTTTCAGTCAGATTAGTTGGATATTGTGGACGTGTATAGCC
>CP092883.1:47672651-47739235 GCA_030710605.1 Cordylochernes scorpioides
TGGATTATTGTTTTTCTATTTTTGTTTCTATACAAAGCATCACTATTAAATAATGGTTCTCTTTAATCAGTGAGGTGTTCATGCGCTTTCATGTTCATCTCTTTCACTTCCAATGTACATGTATATATGTTCCTCTTTCGGAACTTCTTACTTTAAAAATGCATTAAAACCATATATTTTTGTGTAAAATACCAGTACATATTGTACTTTATAATACAATATAATGCGGCTTATGATTGTAGAACAATGCTTGAAAATTATACCACAAATGTTTCTTTCAAACGAAAAATCAAAATTTATTTTAAGGAGAAATAAGGATTATTTCTAACCTTAGGGATGAAGTATGATAGGATGAATTGTGAAGAGTAATGATAAACCAAAAATAAAGTTTCCAGGGAAAAATTCCCATCTCTGAACACTTTATTTTTCGTTTATCATTACTCTTTACAATTCATTCTATCATACTTCATCCCTAAGGTTAGAAATAATCGTTATTTCTCCTTAAAATAAATTTTGATTTTTCATTCAAAAGAAACATTTGGGGTAAATTTTTCAAACTTCGTTTTACATATTGTACTGTTAGTGATAAAGAATGAGCTACAACACAATTTTGACAAATTCAGACAAAAAGTGCAAACATGTATACCATGGTTTCAGGTTATGACCCTCATCAGAGTAGAGGAATTGCTTTGATTTAATAACATCCTGTGGGAGAAGTTATAGAAATAGTTGAATTTACTAAAAAATGATGGTGAAATTGATGGATCAATTTTTAGGACAGAATACAAGATGAAGTTGTGGGAGGATGGAATTAATGTTCCAAAAAAGAGCCATAGCCGGACACTAAGGTATATAGGTTGGCTTTTGTTTGAATTTACCAAAACTGGGGTTGTGGTACAACAGTACTGTGGGATTATGAGAAAAAATGCATTTTTAAATGTCACACACACTTTATTGATTCGGTCTTGTTACCTAACGTTTCTAACCCATATTGTGCCTTATTATTACAGTAATTTGTTAGTGCACACACACACACTTAAAAGATTCAATTAAATACTTGACCTAAAATTACAGTCCTGCACTCTTATTACAATGTACATAGTTTTCCTGATATCTGTTCTAGCCGGATAAGAGATATTCCTAGATATAAAGAGAGGTTCAGATTTTTCTTATCCAGACTTATCTTTATAATTGATCCCTGAGATTTCACCAACAATTTTGTAGAAAACCTCACTAAGTATGGAGAGAATGACATGTCATTACCAAAATGGAAGAAGCCATCATTTGACATACATATCAGTGAAGACACAAGGTAATAAGACCAAATCCAAATAAATGAATAGTGTGTGACATTTCGGTAACAACGCTGTTACTGAAACGTCACACACTATTTATTTATTTGGATTTAGTTTTATTACCTTGTGTTTATAATCTATAATCCAAATTGTGCCTTATCATATCAGTAAAGACTTTCTCTCAAACCTATGCGAACAAGATCTACAAATAAGACATAACAAAAGTAGGCCTTTTGTTAGCAGTTGGCATTGGTAGAGGAATAGAAAAATAGATGTTTTGGTGAGAACTTCTCAAACATGATTTTAATGTCCTTTCTTTACTTTCTTCCTCAAACTTCTACTCAAACCTTGTAATTCATGAATTGTTTATGTAAAATAGTTCTCTGAATTTAGTGTTGTGGAAAGCTTTCCTTATGGGGATATCGCGTCTGATTTGTTGATAATAAATAAACTTCTCCAACTTGCAGAAACACAAGAATAGCTTTCATATAAAAAGCTTGGGAAGAGTCATAAATTATTTTAAAGATGGAAGATTTTATATACCTAATTTTCTAAATGGATGTTTAACATGAAACTAAGCCTTAAAAAAGGGAAATTCTACAAGCCCAAATATATTTTTTAGGCTAGTTAACTCTCTACAATTTATATTTTATATTCTCCAGAAAGAAGCAAAAATCAAACAAACACTGAGGGTACAAGAAAATAAGACCTAATCCAAATAATAGTGTGTGATGCTTCGGTAACAGCATTGTTACCATCATCAGACAAAAAAATAAATGAGAAAAAATATCACAGCCTGTTTTTAAATAGTGTGATATTTTTCTCTTAATTCTTTTGTCTGATGATGGTGAAAATGCTGTTACCGAAATGTCACACACTATTATTTGGATTAGGTCTTATTTTCCTGTATCTATAATCAATAATTCAAATTGTGCTTTATCAAAGACAGAGGGCTTTAAAACAATTCAAAGGCAATATAGAAAAAAATGGGTATCATCCTGTGGAGAGAGAATATTTTGGTTGAAAAATACTTACATGCTCAGTCTCATCAGTTGGTTTCTTTCCTCGCTTCATCATGTGACGTCTGTGGGCGACCTTGCTGAATATCTTCTCCAGCTGGCCACATCAACACATGTGAGAGGCACCACAACACAGCTCTTGGTTTCACATTGAGGCATGTCACCTATGTGTTGACACAGCTCTCACATTGTTAGTCACACATGTACTGGGTAGACACAGCTCTCACAGTGTTAGTCACACATGTGCTGGGTAGACACAGCTCTCACAGCGTTAGTCACACATGTGCTGGGTAGACACAGCTCTCACAGCGTTAGTCACACATGTGCTGGGTAGACACAGCTCTCACAGCGTTAGTCACACATGTGCTGGGTAGACACAGTTCTCACAGCGTTCTGACAGTGTAAGTCACACATGTGCTGGGTAGACACAGCTCTCACAGTGTTAGTCACACATGTACTGGGTAGACACAGCTCTCACAGTGTTAGTCACACATGTGCTGGGTAGACACAGCTCTCACAGCGTTAGTCACACATGTGCTGGGTAGACACAGCTCTCACAGCGTTAGTCACACATGTGCTGGGTAGACACAGCTCTCACAGCGTTAGTCACACATGTGCTGGGTAGACACAGCTCTCACAGCGTTAGTCACACATGTGCTGGGTAGACACAGCTCTCACAGCGTTAGTCACACATGTGCTGGGTAGACACAGCTCTCACAGCGTTAGTCACACATGTGCTGGGTAGACACAGCTCTCACAGCGTTAGTCACACATGTGCTGGGTAGACACAGCTCTCACAGCGTTAGTCACACATGTGCTGGGTAGACACAGCTCTCACAGCGTTAGTCACACATGTGCTGGGTAGACACAGCTCTCACAGCGTTAGTCACACATGTGCTGGGTAGACACAGCTCTCACAGCGTTAGTCACACATGTGCTGGGTAGAACACAGCTCTCACAGCGTTAGTCACACATGTGCTGGGTAGACACAGCTCTCACAGCGTTAGTCACACATGTGCTGGGTAGACACAGCTCTCACAGCGTTAGTCACACATGTGCTGGGTAGACACAGCTCTCACAGCGTTAGTCACACATGTGCTGGGTAGACACAGCTCTCACAGCGTTAGTCACACATGTGCTGGGTAGACACAGCTCTCACAGCGTTAGTCACACATGTGCTGGGTAGACACAGCTCTCACAGCGTTAGTCACACATGTGCTGGGTAGACACAGCTCTCACAGCGTTAGTCACACATGTGCTGGGTAGACACAGCTCTCACAGCGTTAGTCACACATGTGCTGGGTAGACACAGCTCTCACAGTGTTAGTCACACATGTGCTGGACTCTCACAGTGTTAGTCACACATGTACTGGGTAGACACAGCTCTCACAGTGTTAGTCACACATGTACTGGGTAGACACAGCTCTCACATTGTTAGTCACACATGTACTGGGTAGACACAGCTCTCACAGCGTTAGTCACACATGTGCTGGGTAGACACAGTTCTCACAGTGTTAGTCACACATGTACTGGGTAGACACAGCTCTCACAGTGTTAGTCACACATGTACTGGGTAGTCACAGCTCTCACAGTGTTAGTCACACATGTACTGAGTAGACACAGCTCTCACAGCGTTAGTCACACATGTGCTGTGTAGAGGGACAAGACTTGACAGGGAGTTGCCACCCAAGAAGACTATCTTGTTGCCAGGGAAAAGTAGCATCATTATAAGAATTTCATAATTGAATGGGGGGGATCAGAAACACATATAAGACTAAATCCAAATAAATTTTCTTTGTGAGGTAACTCAATAACAGCAATCACTATCATCCTCAGAGTAAAGTCCTGAAGGTGAAAGCTTATAAACATTAATAAATTGTGTGTGCCATTATATACAGTAGAACCTCCCTGTAAAGGACACCTAAATGCAGAGCCAAACTGTCCTTCAGAGAGAGGTGTTCTCTTACCAAAGAGTTGCTATATAGTAAAAATGGTAATTTTTCAAATGAAAACTGTCCTTTGTAGAGAGGTGTCCGCTAGGGAGGTTCTACCGTAACATTGTTACCCAAATGTCACACATAATTTATTTTCAATTCGAATTTTGTCTTGTCACCTTATGTTTCTAATCTACAATACAAATTGTATGTTGTCATTCTTGAAAAATATTACAATTTTATTTTTTTTATATATTGTCATTAAATGTTTTTTAAATATTTTTCTCTCACTGTCTGAGGATCGTAGAATTGTTACCTAAATATCATGTATAGAAAACTTATTTAGTCTCGTTACATTGGGATTTTTTTTTTTAATTTGGATTATAGATTAGAAACACCAGATAATAAGACCAAATGCAAATAAATAAATAGTATGTGATGCTTCTGTAAAAGCATTATTACCATCATCAGACAAAAGTACTGAATGATTCAGTACTTTTGTCTGATGATGGCAACAACACTGTAACAGAAATGTCACATACTATTTATTTGGATTCATTACCTTAGGTATATATAGTATTATTACCTTGTGTTTGCAACACCTTATCACTTATCTTGTTATGGTTGCAGAATTACAAAATTGGAATTCAACAAGTAATTTCCAAATTCGCGCTGCATTCAGGTAGTAGTTGAACTGAATGGGGCAGGTTTAGGGCAGTTAGTGAGATGTGGGATGCTCTCTACAAGACAATGTTTGAATTCAATACAAGTCCAATACTCTCTGCAAACAAGCATCAGTTTACACTGATAGTTCTGGACTGAAAGTGAGTTAGTCAATGTGAGACACACTGGGGAGGTAAGTATAGGGAAGAAAAAAGCTCCACCAACTATGACAAAAAATGTAAATATTTAGCAAAAAAAAAATTAATAAAATCCATAAAAATAGCTGCATCAACTTTTATTGGGTCCGACACCAGTTTTGAATACTTGGATATGGAAAAGAAGTTCATTTGCCAAATCAGCAATTTATAAAAAATGTAACTCGGCTTTTGCCGGTCCCAAGCCTGGATGAAAAAGGAGGAGGGGGAGCAGTAACAAGCTCTCTAAAAAACCTGGGCTCAGCTGGCCTGGCTGATAGTACCCTGTAAGGGCTCCTAATCAGGGGAGACAGGATGAGCAGCGTTTGTACTCTATGTTAGGAGCAGCTGCACATGGCATCTGTTCCTCATGTCAGAGGCGGCCATTTATTTTGGAGCTAAGTCAGCCTGCCACTGAGTAGTGCTCCCAGTCTTAATGACAAAGGCATTCTACTTCACCCAGTCATGATGGTTGGAAGATAAAAAATGTTAAGTCAATAGACAACAGGAATTATACTGACAACCAAATCTGCTAACACCAATAAATGGAAGTCCTCAATGAACCACCACAGAAACATGGAATAAATGGAATTTGTGTAATCTTTACACAAGGTGATAAGAAACAACAACAACCACAGGTTCAACGGTAACAAACCAGGGAGCATCCACCATTAGATTTGATCTAATGAGCTTGATTTTAGAATAAAAACCAGAAAATAAATCAAAACTGACAGCTTATCCAAATCATCACTGCTACAAACCATTGAAACAATTAGAAGAACTTCAAAAACCCAATAGAAATCAACAAACAGCTTTAGCAAGACTAAGAAGTGGCCATATAAAAACCTTAAAATTTCAAAATCGACAAAAAACCTTCAATAACTGCTTGAAATGCAATAGTGCAGAAACTTCTCCGAAACATATCATGTTCAGAACTGACAATAGAGGACCTATTTTCCAGGCCTATAACTACCATCGCAAAATTGGAGAGGAGTGGACTTCAGAAATTGGTTTAACCATAGAGATAAGCACCACCATCACCAAAATAAAAACCAGCCATACCATCACCATTACATTAACAACAACAACAAAATTTCCCATGTGCACCAAATGCAGAAAGGAACCAGCCTTATCTGATCATATTCTTCACTACATTGGCCCAGATATCTTTACACCAACAAAGTTTACACATTTTGATTTAATCAATATGGAATCAAGGATTTTGTTTCTTTCCTTATTTCTTTTATTTCTCAAGATTTCAGGCTAACATGCCCTTCAACACAGATATCCAGAAGTACAACTTCTGTCCAAATATAACTCTCAAGTTTACACAGTAAAGGATCTCATTAACACCCGTCTCCTTCATGAAGTTTCCTCAGAAAAAAAGATTACAAAGAAAGGCTATTTCAGCAATATGAAAGATTTCTCAACCCAAGCCTGCTGTTTATTATTCCATCTGCTTCTGCTGTACTAATGAAGTGCAGTGAGTCACTGAATAGGAGATATCATTTTTTAAAATATATTTTAAAAGACATCATTATTTTATAATACATTGGAATATTTTCCCCTTTTCTCTTCTTATTTACATAAAAATAAACATATATAGTAGAACCTCCCTGTAAAGGACACCTAATTTCAGAGCCAAAGTGTCCTTTAGAGACAGGTGCCCTCTTACCGGAGAGTTGTTAAATAGTAAAAATGGCCATTTTTCAAATGAAAACTGCCTTTGTAGAGAGGTGTCTGCTAAAGGGAGCATCTACTGTATATAGAAATAAAATTTATAGATAGAATTAAATATCGTTTAATATTTTAAGTTCATAAATAAGCTAATTTCATATCTTATCCTAGAAGTAAATAGATATAAAATAAATCAGAAAGAAACAGTTGTTGATGGTATATGATGGACCACTATGAGATGGAACACAGTGAGAGCCCCTATCAAGTGTGGGACTCACTATAAATACCACAAGAGCCAGTACTGATTCAAACAACACCATGATAATTATCATTTCTGTCTCCACCACAACATTATTCTGGACAATGTGGCATTTCTCCTCCATAATTTTCCTATTTTTCTCTAAGTATCAAGTAAATATGGTGAGAGCATTTAGATCTCATTTACATAGTTCAGATTTAACTCAAATTCTCCACTAAATATACTGAATTGATCAATTTTAAAATTCCCATTTTTTTAAAGGTGGCAATGTGCTATTGCCACAAAAATTGTCAGACAAAAAACATTATGTTTGGGTTGAAAGAATACATCTCTCATAACTTGACCTGACTTGACTGAGTCTAAGAACCTTCTTAAGACACCAGGTGTAGTTGTTTTTGAGGCAGCCTCTTTTGGGAGACTTCATTGTATATGATAATATTTTGCAGAAATTTCCTAACATTTAGTTACACTCTTGGACCAAGATTGTTCCATAACCACTGCTTCCAAATATGGATTTTACATTTTAACTAAACTGATAAAGAATCTATGGCTAGATTCCAAGCCATAGATTTCTTATTGGTTTAGTTAGAATATAAAAACAAGGGAAGAATCTTTATTATAGATTTTAACAAAGAAAACTTCTACCACAAATTGAATATTAAGTAACATAGTGACATGTTGGTCAACATTTGACTTGATATATTTCCATCACAAATAGACAATGAAATAATGGAGAAACCCAACCCTTGACTATGGCCAAATTTCTACAACTAATAAATTGAAGATGGGAAAATATTAGAAGGGTTTTGCTGGCTGATCAAATTGGCAAAACTGCTAGGAGGTTTATCATTGATGAGCCAGGATCTCCCAACACCTGTCTGTTTAGTGGTTGCTGTAGAAATTTTTGTCTTTATGAAAAAAATAATTAGAACAAAATATTTCTTTAAAAAATAGACACTTCGGCCAGTTGAAGTTTTATTTTCTCAAAGTTTCAACAAAAACCTATTCAGTAAATATTGATAATGTGAAATAATAATTTTTTCCAGCATTGATTATTTTGTTCTAACTTGAGGTTGTCTGGCCGGCATTCATGTTTCTTTAAAAAATAAACACTTCAACCAGTTAAAGTTTTATTTTCTCAACATTTCAACAAAAATCTTTTGTCTTTGTCAGGAGAAATAAAAATAAGCATTTGGCAAGGCATTAAAAATTATTCTGAGAATGCACGGGTGTTCTGACGTGAAAAATTGTGCAAAAACGCCCTTACAACCTCAAAATAATTTTTGACGCCTCGCCAAATGCTTTATTTTTATTTCTCCTGACAAAGACAAAAGATTTTTGTTGAAACATTGAGAAAATAAAACTTTAACTGGCCGAAGTGTCTTTTTTTAAAAGAAATATGAATGCCGGCCAGGCAGCCTCAAGTTAGAACAAAATAATCAATGCTGTGTGTGTGTGAAAATAATTATTATTTCCCAATTATCAATATTTATTGAATATATGAAATATCTTCAGACCCCCCTATTCATTTACACAGAGAGAGAGAGGTGCATGGTTAACTGAAGAAAAAACACATACTTTTTCAACTTTTTCAAATGTATTTATCAACATTTTGGCAACCCACTGTTGTCATTTTCAAGTTAAAAAAACTTTAATATGATGTTAATATATTGTTGATTTATTAAGGTCTTTATTGAAAAATAATTATCACTAAATATTTCATATTTATTATTTTACATTTTCAATGTCTACACAAGGTAATAAGACCAAATCCAAATAAATAAATAGTGTGTGACATTTTGGTAACAGCGATGTTAACATCTTCAGACAAAAGTGCTATGAAGATGGTAACAACACTGTTACTGAAACATCACACACTATTTATTTATTTGGATTTGGTCTTATTACCTCGTGTTTATAATCTATAATCCAAATTGTGCCTTATCATTTTCAATGTCTCTTTACAACAACAACAAACCAAAAGCTTTATTAAGACCTTTCAGTCTTATACAGATTCTCAGAGAAGAAATGTAGGGTACATGCGGGAGTAACAGTGATAGTACCATAAAGATAAAGGCTGCCTGGCCGGCATTCATAGTTCTTGAAAATAAAGATACTTCGGCCAGTAAATCTTTTTATTAATTTTTATTAATAAAAAGATTTACTGGCTGAAGTATCTTTATTTTCAAGAAAGTACTAGTACCAGTAATAAGCTTTGTTATGTCTCTTTACTGATTCGTACCAACAACAACATTATATTAAAGTATTTTACCTTAGAAAAGGACATCAGTGGGTTGCAGAAATGCCAATAAATAAAGTTGAATAGGTTGATGTGTTTTCTTTACTTAATTCCAAGTGCTACAATTTTTTTTTTACCGTGTTCAGAGGTGTCATTTAAGAACTCAGATAGAAAATTCCAAGTATCATGGAACACATCGGTACAATCCTTAGTTTCATAGGTAGAAATCATTCTACATAGAGGTAACACAGCACTAGGCAAGCCAAGGCAGCACACAGCCATATTTGCATAAATACAGAGAGAGAGGAAGTTACAGATGGAAGATATTTGAAGTGACTTTTTTTTTTGCTTATCCCTAGTACACGTGGTACAGGCCATGATAATCATGGTGGTTAGAAGTTGGCGACTGCTTTTACTGTAAGTGCACCACATGTCATGTGAAAAGAAGTTCAACTTTTGCACTTACAAATGTGCCAAAGCCCTGTTTGGTAACTTGCACTCGCTGGTGGGGTTGGACTTTTGCAAGAATCGAGGGGCCATTAGAACATTTTTTTTAATTAGAAAAATGTGCCCAATGCGGGATTCGATCCCGGGTCGTAGCGGTCGAAAACCAACGGTTTAGACCCTCCTTCCACCGACCCCCCATGAAGTGATTTTGAAAAATGTGAAGGTTATTTCACACTCTCCTTCTATAGTAATTGAACTAAATAACTTATGAGCACTTTTTAAATTATTATATTTAGGGGTGGACAATACAGTAACACCTCCCTGTAAAGGACACCTAATTGCAGAGCCAAAATGTCCTTTAGGAAGAGGGGTCCTCTTACCGGAGAGTTGCTAAATTGTTTGTTTTTTTGCTTACACTTGGTAAAGGTCATGATAATCATGGTGGGTAGAAGTAGGCGACTGCTTTTACTAAGTGCACCACATGTCTGTCTACACATGTGAAAAGCAGTTCGACTTTGCACTTACACATTACTAAATAGTAAAAATTAGTAATTTTGCAAATGAAAACTGTCTTTTGTAGAGAGGTGTCCTCACATGGAGGTTCTACTGTATATATTGATTATGCAAATGAATGTTGCAAAGATGGATCCTGCCACCTATCAAAAAAATATTTTGAATAAACATTGATTTAAATAATGATCAATATCTTTTTGTTGTGATAAATCTTAAGTTTCCATCTGCTTGTTTAACTGTTTCCTTTGTTTCACCTTTAACAGGCACTAACACTTCAAGCTAAACTTGCTTCAACCTAAGAAAGAAATAAAAAAAGGCATCTCCTTATCGGGCAACTGAAAGTTGCTGATGGCTTGCGCCATCTATCGGAATAAATATCAACAATTCGTTGATTTTTAATTATTCCAGAATTGGCCCATTCTTGATTAATCAATAAAAGCTAACCATGTATGTGTTTCAGGCTGTTGGCCCTTGTCAGTGTGGTGCAAGCTGTACTTTAACGACCAAAAAATTTGTCATTCAGGCATCTTGAAAAAGCATGAAACGGGTAGTTAAGGCCAGAATTGCGTGAGACCGCAAAACAATTGTACAAATGTGACATTGTACTGGGATAAGGTGCATAAATAAAGAAAGAAAAAAGGCATCTCTTTATCGTGTAACTGGAAGTTGCTGATGGCTTGCCCCATCTATCGGATCTATTTTCTGATAGATGGCGCAAGCCATCAGCAACTTCCAGTTACATGATAAAGAGATGCCTTTTTTTCTTTCTTTATTTATGAACCTTATCCCAGTACAATATCACATTTGTACTATTTTTTCACATTGCTTCAACCTGATAATTTTCCTTGATTTAATAACAAACACATATCTTGTTGATAGTAATTTCTGAATTTAAATAATAAAAACATAAGTTCCTATGAAAGATCTGGAGATATCTTTTTGTAATTATTTTTAGTGTACTCTCTGATCTTACTATTTTTTGTCAAGTAAAATTATAGGTCAAATTTAGCAAGCAATAATTCAATATGAAGATCAACTTTCAAAATGTTAAATTTGATGACACAGACTTCTGTATTCTCTAGGAGTTTTATTAAGAAAGAGATAAACTTTTGTTGATAATTTTTATCATTTGTCTTAACTTTATTGAGATGCAATTTCTGAAAAACTACCTTGGTTATGTAGAACTACAAAAATTATGTAGAAAAAACTAGAAATGTAATATAGAATAACTCCAAACATTGAATACAAGGATCTTTTTATGATTATAAATAGTAAGGACTCGTATTTTAAATTTAGAAAATTCTGTAAATATATCTATGATTTTCTCTCTTGGTTAAAAACACCGTAATTGCCAAACTAGGTATATTTATTTGTATTTATTTCATTGGTTGGTTGTAAAATTAAGCATGATTTTAATGTCCTTTCTTTTCTTCTTTAAACTCTACTCAAACCTTGTAATTATTCAATTGTTTATATAATATAGTATCTGAATTTAGTGTTGTTTCTTGACGCAAGCATCCCTTGTGGGGATATCACGTCTGATTTGATGATAATCATGATCAATCATTTGATAAATTGGAAGAGGTAAACTGAAGAAGTAAAACTTACTGCCAACATCATACCACTGTGAGAGATCAGTTCTAGGATGATATTACTAATGTGGCTAGAGTAACAGCTAGAGTCACTAATTTGAATTTAGATTTTGCATCTATTTCGTTGGGAAAGGTGACCTTCAATAGATCATAATCCTCCCGGTAAAATATCCATCTATTATTTGTTCTTGTTGCCTTTTACATTGCAATCCAAAATATTCCAATACCAGTTTCCTTTGACAATCTCTCCCTAGGCAGCTCAACATCTGACGCCACCAAGTGGTTTATAGTCCTCTAAAGAATGTAACAATCTTCAATAAAGTGACACAGAGAAACAACAAGGAGAAAGAATGTAACCAAGAGCCCAGATGGACGCAGCCAAGGGAAGACAAAGAGATGGAATGTTAGAGAAGAGGAGGAAAGATGTTATAGACAGGCCAGGCAGGCCAAGCCACCCCATGCAGCTCCACTTACCACTTCTGGATCAATTTTAGGGTCATGGCGCTCCCGGCCTAGTCTATTGTAAAATGAGTTGACTATAACATGGAGGACCTGAACAAATTCCACTGCCAATGGCTTTAGACAACAAGCATTTGGGGTTAGAGAGAAAGCCATCGCTAGCTACTACCTAAAACAACATTGAAATAACAGAGCTAACATCATGCAATACAATTCAAGTACTTTTATTTAACACATTATCAATTATTTTTTTTTTTTTACAAAGTGTACTACAAGTTTCGTGAATTTCCATTGAGGAATGCAAGAATAAAGTTAGATTTTTGCTTAGAACATGTGTGTATCTCTTACCCTCTTTTAAAATTTCTATGAGATCTAATCAGATCTCATAGGGTTCAGCTTCCATTGATCACCACTTTGGTCTGACTGTAATTTGAGGCCATTCCTGGCATGACCTTTGCTGCAGACTCTAGCACAGTTGTAGTACCTCCCCTACTGAGTATAATGAACCAAGCTAGTCAAACAAGAACAAAAAAGATGTAGGAAAGAAACTCACCACAAGGAACTCCTGCTTGTCCACTCTCTGGTTACCATCAGTGTCAAACATGTTGAAGGCGATACGGAACCCAGAGTGAGGTTCTGCATTAGCAACTTGGAGTCAGATATACTCTGTGATTTAGCAGAAACAAAATTTAATTATTAGCAAAAATTATTCAATAGCTTAGAGAACCATCTAATTTATGACATTTTTCATGTGAAAATAAGAAAAGGGAATACTAGATACATACTTACTAATATATGCTTTCAAGGTTGATAACTCTTCTATGGGTGTATTTGAAAACATTGGTATGAACATCGTATTGATATACAACAAGACATGAGGTACAATCCTTGCTGGACTGGATATCTGCTTGTAGAGTACAAAATGTCATATTCTATGAGTAGCACATCCTTTTGGACTAAGGAAGTCTATCTTCAGTTTCACATGAAATAAGGGAATATAAATCATAATCATTGATATTGATTTTTTATTATAAAATAATAAGCATAACACAAAGTTTCATAAAAATTAAGTATGCAATATACCAAATGTAATTTGGTAGAAGTGGAAGTTTGGCTGTGAAAACTGTTCTTTGTAGAGGGGTATCCTCAAGTGAGAGGATGGAGGTTGTACTGTACCACTATTCTAGATATATATTACCTAGTTAGTAGACAAGAGGAACACCTACTTGTCAGCACTGAGAGCAGGAAGAGGTACTCTGTGTAGGAGATGATACCTGCAACCAACATTCCTCAGAGAAGACATCCAGGCTTCTGGATTACCTTGTAGAAGGCAAACAAATGTTCTAATGGCAGGGAACTAAGATACAAATATAAGCAGTACCAGCCCTTGCAACAAGATAGCCTTTGCCGGTCCCAAGCCCGGATGAAAAAGGGGGAGGGGGAGCAGTAACAAGCTCGCTAAAAAACCTGGGCTCAGCTGGCCCGGCTGATAGTATGGGCTCCTGATTACCTCTGTCAATGAGAGAGCGGAAGAGTTTAGGGCTTCCCTTGTGTCGAGGTGGAGTCGCTTCATACAGTCGATCCAGATCCTTCTTGGTCAACTTCCGTCGCCGCAGGCGCGCTGTAACATATAATGGTGTCTAGAAAACAATACAAAAAGAGTTTTTAATCTTTTCAAATCTCATAAAGCCATGGTAAGGTGGAAAACATCAGACCTCCAGGGATAGGCTTCTTTTTCAATAATATCAATTCCTAGCTCTATACCTATATATATACACAGTTATTTTATATAGTCACTCAATTTGTGGGGGGTCGGTGGAAGGCTGGTTAAACCGTTTGGTTTACGACCACTACGACCCGGGTTCGATCCCCGCATTGGACACTTTTTTCTGTTTAAAAAAAAAAATGCTCCAATGGCCCCCCGATTCTTGCAAAAGTCCAACCCCACCAGCGAGTGCAAGTAACCAAACGGGGCTCTGGCACATTTGTAAGTGCAAAGTCGAACTGCTTTCACATGTGTAGACATGTGGTGCGCTTACAGTAAAAAGCATTCGCTAACTACCCACCATGATTATCATGGCCTGTACCACGTGTACTAGGGATAAGCAAAAAAAAAAACTCAATTTGTCACATCACATGGAAAATTCCAGAAATACTAACATAAAAGGGGTCTATCAGAAACACCAAATTGTTCCTGCAGAGAAACTGAACAAACTGCTCTTCACCTTAGCTATGACTGTCCGAACTTTGCAGAAGTGAGACATCGTTTGTTCCCTGATCTAAATTATTTAACTCTCTTACATCAGCCACTTTGTCTATATAAATGACTGGTTTATTAATAAAATGGAATTCACATCTCTAGCTTTCAGGACCTGATGGTTTCACCTTAATACAAAGGATATTTTATTGAATGTTGAACTAAGTCATGTAAACCATGACAAGGGGTGATCATGATTCATGAAACTTACTATAACCGATGAAAAAAGGTTTCCGGTATTAAATATGTACAGTAGAACCTCCATGAGAGAAGACACTCACGCTAGAAGACACCTCTCTACAAAAGACAGTTTTCATTTGCAAAATTACCATTTTTACTATTTTGACACTCTCCAGTAAGAGGACACCTCTCCCTAAAGGACACTTTGGCTCTGCAATTAGGTGTCCTTTACAGGGAGGTTCTACTGTATATACATTTTGAAAATTGAACAATCCATAAATAGATCTTCAATAAAAATGGCATACAGTAAAACCCCGCTATAACGAACCCTGGATATAACGAACCTTCCCTTATAACGAACCCACGCCGATTCCCAATTCCATTCCATTGAAAATACCATCGTTATAACGAACTTTGCGATTTTTAGAATAACGAACTACCCCTATAACGAACCTATTTCGGGTCCCAAAATGATAAAATCTATTAAAAATACTATGCTTATAACGAACTTAGAATTGTAATTTAAAAAAAAAATTAAAAAACAAAATTTTGAGCATGTTTAAAGCTCGCGGATCGCGATTTCAAAACAATAAATTTAGCGGCATTGTTTGTTTGATTTTTGCACTTTACTTTTGCTGTATGTTGTATAAATTTTTACACATTATACTTTTTATTAATTTGAATATCTTTGCATCCATTAAATTTGAAATATAAAAAATGCAAATGGCTTCCAAAATGAAGAAAACAAAGGCATTATTTCTTTAAAAAAAAAAGGCCATTTTCAGAACTTTTCAAAGTGAAACAACATAGGCAAAATGTTAAGAACATATTAAAATAAGAGAATATAACTTTTCTATTATAAAAGATAAAATATAAAGTTATTAAAAATTGTTACAAAGAGGAATCAACTTCAACTTTTGCCGCGATCGCGATCGTACGTTTTAGGGCAAAAAAAAAAAAAAGTCCAAATAAACGGTCCCGTGATGAAACAAAAATTATTTTTATGCCATTAACTATGGTGATTTTAAAGTCAGCAATGTTTTGCATGGCAGGTTAAAAAAAAAAAAACGAAATCTAGACCTAGAAGAATATGGGGAAACATGAAATGAAAGAAAAACACTAACTTTATTTGAATGGTGCAATGCTTGGAAGAATGCTTTGAAACAACAAGGTATTAGAGCCATTTTTTCAAGTAAAAATTGTATTATATAATGTGATAATGATGTTTTAAAATCATTTCATATCTTTGAATATATATTTAATAAAACTTTGCCTAGGATTTGTCTTGATTTTTAACTTAGACATAGAGGTACATGTATGTTAATCATAAGAAGAACCTATTATCTAATGATTTCTATTATTATTCAGTATTAATATAAGGAAATTAGTCAATTAAGGGAATTAAAATAAAGTGACCACTATTAAGAGGCAGCCTCTACTTGTGTGTATGGCTGTTTTTTAATTATACAGTCTAAAATTTTTGAAAAGTAAAAAAAAATAGCCAAACAGTGGCTATAGTGAACCGTGGCTATAGTGAACCAAAAGCTCTGTCCCATTGGGGTTCACTATAGAGGGGTTTTACTGTATAATGGTTCAAAATATAATTTGTTTACCAATATATGCCCTTTTAATTGATGTATATGTATATATATTTTTTTAATTGAATTTTTTATTTTACTTTTCAAAAATTGTACACACATTTAAGTATAAAAATTGCTTTAAATCGAAAATGTCATAATCCATAATTGTCTCCTTTAAAATGAAGATGGAGATTTTTGTAATTATTATAGTATACATATGTATGAAATATATTAATTCATTAGAAATACCATTATAAACATAAGGTAATAAGACCAAGTCCAAATAAATAATTAGCGTGTGACGTTTCGGTAACAGTGTTGTTACAAAAACGTCACACACTATTTATTTATTTGGATTTGGTCTTATTACCTTATGTTTTTAATCTATAATCCAAATGGTGTCTTATCAAATACCATTAAAACTTTATTATACCAAAATCAATTGTGACCAAGATATTATGTTATAGAACCATGTTGGCTATAACCACGGTTAAAATAATTGGTACTTATGATGTTATATAACCAAGTTACCATTATAAAAGAGGCGCTGTCCACTGTATACTAAAAACTCCAAGGTGTAGAAAGGAGATTTCATGACAAGACAAATTTTTTTTTTAAGATTACCTTCAGGCTACCACAGACTGTGGAAGGAAATGTATTCACCTATAGCACTGCTGTAGGAAAGTATAACTTGTAGAAACTAGATTTTCCTGCTAATATATCTATCCATCACACACAATGTCTTCAGTTTTCAGGGCGAGATGCCCAATAGCATTAGACATCAAGAGTTTTTTTTTTTATTATTTATCCCAGAGGTATACGTGATAAAGGTCATGATAATTATGGTGGGTAGTTAGCAGTTGCTTTTACTGTAAGTGCACCACATGTCTACACATGTGAAAAGCAGTTCAACTTTTACACTTACAAATGTGCCAGAGCCCCCATTTAGTTACTTGCACTCACTGGTGTGGTTGAACTTTTGCAAGAATCGGGGTCCATTGGAGCATTATTTTATTTAGAAAAAAGTGCCTAATGCGGGATTCGATCCCGGATAGTAGCGTTTGAAAATTAATGGTTTAGACCACCCTTCCATGGACCCCCGGTGACATCAAGAGTGGAAAGAGCTAACAAAAGAGTTAAGGCACAATTTGGATTATAGATTATAAACACAAGGTAATAAGACCAAATCCAAATAAATAAATAGTGTGTGACGTTTCGGTAACAGCGTTGTACAGTACACAGTGCAAGATATGAGAATTGTTTGATAAAAGAATCTTACGTCGAGGTTCAGAGTCAGTGACGGACTCAAGGAAGTCCTGTGGAGTGAGGTAGAGCTGCCCCTCATATTCCACGGAGGCAAACTTGACAAACCTCTTCTCCCGCATGGTGAGGTGGTTGAGCTGCTTCTCCTCCTCTTCCTTGACCTACTCCACATCAGCTTCTTTGGCCCTTTTAAATACCTAAACCCCTGACTTATATTTTATATACATTAGAATCAAAAAAGGCTTGAGGAGCATTATATAATGGAATTCGTGTAATCTTTACACAAGGAGATAAGAAATAACAACAGATCAAAAAAGGCATATCCTGACCACGAGCACATGAGCTTTTTGGATGGCAAAGTGCCATCTAATGGAACAGAAATCAACTAAACATTGATTTAGCCTGTTCCCTGATATTTCTTGAAAATAAAGATACTTCAGCCAGTAAATCTTATATAAATATATATATAAAAGTCAATTTCTGTCTGTCTGTTTCGCGATAAACTCAAAAACTACTGAACCAATTGGCACCAAATTTTGCATGTCGCTTTTTATAAACCTGAGGAAAATTTTCGGCTGCATTTTGATTAGTATTTTTGGCTATTTCTTTTTTTCATTTGAAGAACTTTTTTTTACACGGACTAATCCGGAATGGAATGAATACCTAAATATGGCCATTTTTTTAAAGCATCGGTGGTTTAGTGGTAGAATGCTCGCCTGCCACGCGGGCGGCCCGGGTTCGATTCTCGGCCGATGCATTTTTTTTTACAATTTTTGAAACTCATTTTATATTATATATAATATAAATATATATTATTATATCAACTATATTAATTAAATCAAATACCTAAACACAAATATAATACAATTTTTGCCATCACACACACTTTTTTCCTGTAGCTTATGTGCTACTTCTGTATTGCTATTCTATGGCACTTCTAATATATTATTATTGATGTACTTTTAGTATGAAGGAAATTGCACCCAAGGGATTTCTCGGGCGAAACCGGGTCATTCGCCTAGTATAAATATATTTTATAACATTTTTTAATATATAAAACTAACAGGTATATTAATATAGGGTTCCTTTTTAAATAACCTTTGGTTTGTACACATAATATTTAGGCCAATTATTTTTAAAATGATATCTTACAATATGTCAAAGATTTGAATCCGATATTTGGCCAACCCATTTTCTTGATAAATCAAGAAAAGCCATTTTTTGGTTTAAATACCATTAAATACCCATTTCTTGGTTTCTCAAGAAGCTTCTGGGACCAAAACATTTTTTGTTGCAGTGGTACAGCCTGCTCCACGCTGACGAGGGCCAAAAGTCTGAAACATGTTGGATGGCCTTTCTTGATTTCTCAATTAAGTTAGGACTAAATCGTTGAGCAAACAATCGTATGTGAATGTGTCAACACCTTTTATGGCTCATTGTGACACTTTTAAGCATGGTGCGCATATGCTAACTATGATTGTTGTGCCCCACATACCATGTGTGGTATTTTTACCAATAAATTTGTATTTTAACAAGAATTATCTAATGTTGTTAAAATTTGACCTTAACTCTTTCCAGTCCTCAAAATACTGTCAGTGGCTTTGTAGGACTTCGGAATCAAATGACTTCAAAGTGTTAAATAGCATCCTTTGGGATTATATAATATTTTGACAGATAAGTATTTAAATATTTGACAGATCTTTGACACATTATAAGATAAAATTTTAAAAATAATTGGCCTAAATATATTATGTGTACAAACCAAAGGTTATTTAAAAAGGAACCATATATTTATTTTACTATACCTGTCAGTTTTATATATTAGAAAAATGTTATAAATGATATATAATATCAATCTAATTTGAATTTTATGGTTGCAAGTCTTTAATTTCCATAAACTACTTACCGCATTTGCACGGCCTGGCAGAATAAATGGCTGTTTTGCATGTACTTTAAAATATTGGGAGAAACTTGAAGAGTATAGGGCGTAGAATGATATTGAAGAAATACCAATGGCTCCACACTTGAAAATAAACGATGGTTCAAACGTATAAGACTTTGCGAGAAAAAGGTTTTGATAATTAGGACGAAAAAAATTAGAAATCTTGAAAAGCTTCTTGAAACTCATTGATATTTGTTTATTTTCAAGGAAATCAATAACACAAAGGTGCTGGATCTTCGTTGCTCAAATGGAATTTCAATGTCAAATTAATTTTGATTAATTTTTTTTTTTGTTTTTTTACTATAGAGGCATGGAGTTTTCTCAGCTTTGACATGAATAATTTTAATGGTACTTTTAATTATATGAACTCTATCAACTTCAAAAACAGTAAGTATTAGATTGTGCGACCTTCTCATTTAGCTACAATTGTTTAAGACATCATTTTACACTTTAATGAAAACACTTTGCCCCTCAATAATAGTATTATACACTTTAATATCAACATTTTTCATTTTGAAACAACAGTTTAATTTTTGAAAAAAAAAGTATAAATGTGATATTGTACTGGAATAAGGTTCAAAATAAAAAAAAGAAGGCATCTCCTTATCGGGAACTGAAAGTTGCTGATTCTTGATTAATCAAGAATAGGTTTTTGGCCAATACTGGAATAATAAAAATCAACGAATAGTTTATATTTATTCCGATAGATGGCGCAAGCTATCAGCAACTTTCAGTTTCCCCTATAAGGAAATGCCTTTTTTTTTTTCATTTTTATTCAATATTTCTCAATTTTTTAAAAATATTTAAACAATTAAACTATAGGTTTTTTTTAGGGAAACTTATTTCAATTGAAATTGGTCTATTTTAGATATTTTAATATCCCTTTTATATCAAGAACTAGCTGAATGACCCAGGCAACGCCCAGGTTTTACCCAATTAAATGTTTTTATTCATATACTATTCATTACAATTATAAATTGGCGCCGTGGATGTCACTCTTGTGAACCGTCCCGCTCCAAACTTTGTGTCTGAGAAGCGATATTTTTATAGAGAGATGATCTGACTTTGTGTCTTCTGCTGAATGATTGTTTTTCTGTTAGAATTTTGTTCCTGCATACTAAAAATGAACTGGCTTGACCCATGGTCTCTGCTTTTTGGAATTTTTCCCTAAATAATTTTGTAACTGATAATTATCAATTATTGATTATAATCAAAGATGATACAGCAATATTGTTGAGGATGCAGAAGACAAATATAAAGTAATTGGTTTTAAATAGCTAGCTGGTGGCCTAAATAAATTTAAATTGAATGAAAGGATGTCTGCTGTAGGGGGAACAATGTTAATAATAATTGTAAAAAAAGAGCTCACCGTATGTGAGAGTGTTGTGGCAGGGGAGGCATGAGTCTCCACTAAGCGAGGACCAATTCTGACAGCCAACTGACTGCTGTAGCATGCAGCCTGGACTACAAGGCAACCCTACTCCAGGTCTAGAACCTGATGTACATCTTCAAGGAGACTGCATGCTACAGGAGCTCACCACTGACCAGGAAGTGTGTGTGAGGGACTACACCAAGCCTGGTGTGGGAGCTAGAAAGTGTGGCTCGAAGAATTGTTAAATTAAAGGCCTATAGTCCTCCCTGCCCTTCCTACGGTCTACCCACCCCATGTGACCTGCTACACCCATGCCAAGAGTCTCTCAGTGAGATGCCAAGAGCCCCTCAGTGATGGAGGCAGACCCGTGAGGCTCGGCAGCCTGGAGATGACCAGACAATAGATGAGCCTGTGAACCCCCACCACCACCAACAGCCTCAACCTTCAACTGAGTGGAAGGCCCAGAATCCATCACCCATAAAGACATCAGGCATGAAATTGTCTTTTGCTCTCCGTTTTTTTTTTTTTAATTAGACATTTATAATTTCTTTTGAAAAAAAGGGAACATAATAGGTATATATATTTAATATGAAACCTTGATATTATTTAGCTTTTTTTAAATTAAAAGGCTCTCAGAGTTCGCTCATAGGGGGCGCAGCATGGTTTGAACCCGTAGATGGCGCTAAATTTAAAAAAAAAAGTGGCCGTTACTACCTAGCAGGAAGAGACAGTACCGCCGGCCATTGGTCGTGGCTTTCCCCTACAGTAAGTCCCTTTTTCTATTCCTTTAAATTTATTTATTTTTTGGCCATCAGTAATAGTCCTTCAATGGTTTTATTTATGTGTATATATTATTATTTTTTTTTTATTGAAGATATGTATTTATTCCCCTTTTCTCTCTCGCAACAATTTTTATTAATAAATTTTATTAGATGAAAAATACTAGCCTATTCAATTTACAACCTTGACACCTAATGTGTAAAAAAATGTAATAGGTATTGTGACAACTAGCTTCAAAGGTTGGATTTGCAGTCTAAGAAAAGGGACAGCCAGGCAATAAAAATGAGCTAAAATCGCGTCTCTTCAATATTGTCATTGTCCTTTATGACTAAAAAAAAAACAACTATTTTTGCCCAGAACTTGTCAATTTCAATTTTTCTTGGCTAAAAAACGATATATCTCTTCCAGATTTTTTTCTATGTCCTGTTAAAGCACTTTCACAGATCAGCTGATATTACCTCACATTTTCACCGCTAAAGGCGCTGCTTGCGAACGAAAGGGCAAATTTGCAACGCAATTTGCAAATAACTCAAAGAATATTCAGGATAGAGACCTGAAATTTTCACTATAAGTTTTTCCAGATTCTCTTATATATACTCTTAAATTTTCAGTCAGATTAGTTGGATATTGTGGACGTGTATAGCCGACATTAGATCCCTTATGGATTTCATGGAATAAATTTCGCTCTAGGCTGACGAGGGCCATTAGCCCGAAACCATGGTCTCTAGGTGGACGCTTTTCAGTTTAACAAAGCTGGTGTTGTGGCTTTTTCACCGACCTGAGGCCGCCTTTTGAATTGGTCAATAGATGGAGACTAGCTTTGAAGTCTATTTTGACAGAAGAGGCGACCTTTATCTTTTTAGCTCAATATACATCCCAGGAAAATTTCGATCTATCTATATATATAGTAAACACATGTAAAGTGAGAGGATTTTGAAGTTTTTTCATTACTGTTAGCTTTACAAACTATTTTCAAGTCTCAGATCATGTCCAAATTTGGGCGCCAGCGGCTGCAAAAAATCAGACCACAAATTTATACATCAATGGCACATGTAGAGACCTAAAGTTATACTGGCTAGCAATAAATGTTAAAGGGAAAATTAACCACTTCCTCTTTCTACTAAACATATTGTTACTAGTGTAAAAAAAGCACATTCCAGAATAGAAAGAGAATGTTTTAGAACGTTCTAGAATTATGTAGAAAAATCGGAGAAGAACTGATTGGCCAATTTAAAGCGATTGCGTAAGGCTTAGTGCTGGCTGATTTCTAATTGGCTGACCAACCTTGAGCGTTCTGGAAAGATCTACCCCGAGATATATAGGGATGAGGAACTCATGCCAAGAAGAAAAAGAATGAAGCTATGTGGTGTGATCCAAGAAATCGGGAGCTGCTGTCTCAAGGGTCAGGCTGCTGATTATCGCCGAAATATAGAAGGTTCTAGCAACTTCTGTCTCCTGTTCTACTCGTACTTTCCTTCACTGTGCTGCTGTTGGTGAGTTTATAACTGCTGTTTTTTGCTGTTGTTCTTTTATTTTGCATTCTTCTGTAATTATTTTAGTGATTAGGTTTAAATATAGTCCTAAATATTCTTTGTGTACCCACGGAAGTTATTCTTTGTCAAGCAACAACGCAACAATATTTTATTTAGACTAATAGATATTTTTCAAAGTACACGCAATAAAATTACATATAAGATTTTTTAAAATCTTTAAATAAAAGTTAAAACGGAGAATATAATAGGTATATATGCATAAACTAAAAATACCTATTTAGACCACAATCACCCATCTATCCCACCTACTTCTGGATCCAGCAACCCAAGTCCAGGATTGGAAAAAGATACTCAAAGCCGCAGCCAGGCCAACAATCAACGCTTTTAACAACCATTCTTGTTTCCCCTCCCTTCTGCTTCCCAGCAAAAAAAAAAAAAAAAATCAATGTAGTCTTGATCCAAAAGTATTTGCTTCTAACCCTCTCATAGGTTTTAGAAAATCCAGGTGGTCGTTCTCTTTCTCTATTTAAATGCGTCGTGTAGGCTTCTCAATATTTCCTATTGTAGGTACTTGGGGATGAAGAGGAGGTATGGGTTTCCCAGGGGGTTGAAGTTCTTTTTGTACAATGTTCCTTTCACCATTTCATATCTTCTTGGTTCGTCTCTGGATACTTCTATTTCTTCTATCAATTTTTAAATTCTAGGGTATTTTCTCTGTTTAGTATGGAAGCAGGACAGAACAGTTATTAAGGGTACATCATATTCTTCTTAGTCTGCTTCTTCCGATTTGTTTTCGAGAGGACTTCGAGAGAGTCAGTCCGCAATCTTGGCGTTTACGCCCAATTTTGTAAGCTAGCAAGCTACTGTCATGTCGTATGCTTTTTGTTTAAGGCCCATCTCGCCAGTCTTCTCGTCTGGTCTTTAAAATTGAATAACCCAGCAAAGGACATGGTGATTATAATGATGACGAACTCGCGACCAAAGAGGTGTGGGCGGAATTTGCTTATTGGCCATATCACGGCCAAACATTCTCTTTCTGTAGTGAAGTAATTCTTCTCTTCCATCATTAGGGTTCTTGAGGCGTACCCAACTGGTCGCTATTTCATGTCATGGACCTGAACGAGGACTGCTCTGCTCTACCTTAACAGATGGCGTCAGTATGCAGCTGGGTTGACAGGTGTTCTTCAAAATGAGCTAAGACAGGTTCTGACATTAGGTCCCTTTTTAGGAATTCAAGAGCTTCTTGTTTTTCTAAGAGTTCCAAGATAATTTCTTGTCTTTTTTTTAGAATATTGTGGAAAGGGGCGGCTTTTTTTTTTGCCGAAGTATTCAATAAATCAAAATTATGAAGCCTATCAAACTCCTCACCTTAGTGATAGATGGTGGATATTTTTTCAGGGTCGGGGTAGATGCAGTTGCCATCAACCAAATTTCCAAACGCTCTTATTAGTTTGGGGTTATAAAAATACACTTTTTTTAAAATTGAAGCTGACATTTGCTTTGCTAAGGCATTGTAAAATGATTTTGAGTCTGTGCCAATTTTCCTCAAACGTTTTGTAGAAAACTACAATGTCGTCTAGATAACCCCAGCACTGAGTCCACTTCTATCCCCTTAGGATTTTGTCTATGAAAAGCTCAAACGTTGCAGGGGCGTTGCACAGGTCGAAGGGCATCTCACTAAATTCGTATAGACCATCTGGAGTTATGAAGGCGGTTCTCAATCTGCCAACATTCAGAGAGTAGGTCCATCACGAGTAAAATTGGGCGCCTTTTAAAGAATCAATAGTATCGTCAATTGTGGGGAGTGTATAAACATCCGCTTGTTCAATCGCCTGTATTCAACTCTGAAGCGCCAATTGCCGTCTTTCTTTTTTACCAAGATAACAGGCGATAACCAAGGGCTTTCTGAGTGATGTATTATCGGCATCTAGCACCTTGGCCACTTCCTGTTGGATTTCTTTGCGTTCCATTTGGGAAATTAGGTAGGGCCTGTATTTAATTGGTCAATAGGCTCTGTTGTTTATGTTGTTTTGATCATTTGATCACGCAGAATGCAACTGAACTAAGTATTTATTTCTTAACATCTATTTATTATAACATGGTTATATATCTAAGAGTGTTTACAAGTCGAGTCGGCAGTGTTGCCGGATCAATCATAACATGTTTCCTTTAAACAAAAATAAAAAAGGATTGCAGTTCTCATAGTCTCTATAACGCAAAGGTTTTCTCAATGTTCTACCACTGCGGGTTCGCACACTAGGAGAAGTAGATGATTTTTCACCTTTCTTGGCAATGTCCTCCCTTGGATCATATGCTCTTTTGTTTTCGGAAGTGGGTCTTCCGTGATCTTGTATGTTGTCATCCATGGCTGTCCCTGTTTGAGATCCAGGAATGCTTGGACTTTGACTTGTTGGGGCAGAATCTTCTACACTGAACTTTCTCGGTCTAAGGTGAGACCTGTTCCTGCGGTATTCAGAACCACTTGGTGTTTTCACCATATATGAGCGTGGAGTTTCATGCTTTGCGGTCACTGTTGCCAGAACCCATTTTCTATGCCTTTCCTGCAACATGATGTTGTCTCCTACTTCCAAAGGTCTCAAAATTCTCTTTGGACTTCCTGCATACTTTTGTTGATGGTCTCTCAATTTTTGATAATTCTTTGTTGTGTCAAACAGTGGTTTCAACTGTTGTCGGGTGTATGTCGAAAGAGTTCTCACAGATCTTCCCATAAGCATTTGGGTCGGAGATGGCAAGTCATACTTAGGTGTGTTGTTGAACTCCATCAAAGCCAGATTGGGATCTCTTCCTGACTTCACAGCTTTAATTATCAGTCCTTTGATGGTTTGAATTGTCCTCTCAACTTGTCCATTAGATCTTGGATATTTGGGACTGGAGGTTTGGTGTTTGAATTCATATTTCTGAGCAAAATTTTTGAATCCAGTAGAGTTAAAAGGGGGTCCATTATCCGAAACTAGAGTTCTTGGAATTCCATGAGTCCTGAAAATGGTTTTCAACTGCATGATGGTTTCGGTTTCTCTTTTGCTTGATAATTTCCGGATTTCAACAAACTTTGAGTGGTAATCGACAACCAAGATGGAACTGGTTCCACTCACCTCCATGAAATCTACAGCAATTTTTTCCCATGGAAATTCAGGGATTTCATGAGCTATTCTTGACTCCTCAGGATTCTTTCTTGAATATTCCTGACATGTTCTGCACTTTTCCACTTCATTTTCTACTTGTGTTATCATGCCGGGCCAGTAAAATGCTGATCTTGCTTTTTCTTTGGAAGCTGCTATGCCCTGGTGTGATGAATGAACAACCTGCAGGATTTCTTTTCGGAGAGTCGATGGCACCATGATGCAATTTCCTTTGTAAACAATTCCGTCACTCACATGAATTTCATCTTGAAATTGCCAGTAGGGTTTTGCTTCATCACAGACCTTAGTTTTATATTTCGGCCATCCATTCTTCGCATACTCTATTAGTTGTATCAAGGTGTGGTCCCCATGAGTTTCCTTTTGTAGTCTCTTTATTTTTTCATCTGTGGTAACCAGCAACATGTGCACTGATTCAGTTTGACCTTCTAAATAGCTTGTGTCCACCTCATCTTTTAATGGATCTCTAGACAGATGGTCAGCTACAAACATGTTTTTCCCTGGTGTAAACTTCAAAGATATTTGAAATCTCATGAGACGTAAGACCATTCTTTGCAGTCTTGGGGAAAGCTTTTCTAAAGGTTTATTAACAATACTCAGGAGAGGTTTGTGGTCAGTTTCCACAATAACATCATTTCCCCAAATATAATACTGGAAGCGTTCACATCCAAAGACTATAGCCAAAAGTTCTTTCTCTATCTGTGCGTATTTTCTTTGAGTTGCATTCAGGCTGAAGGACGCATACTCAATTGCATGTCCCCCTTGCATGAGCACTGTACCAATACCATATTGGCTTGCATCAGATGAAATGGTGATTGGCTTGGTTGGGTCAAAAAATGTCAATATTGGAGCATTCGAGACCATATCCTTGAGTTTTTTAAAACAATCAATTTCTTCGCCTCCAAATTTCCATTCACTCTTGTTGCTTATCAATTTCCTTAGAGGTGCAGTCTTGTCAGAAAGATTAGGAATGAATTTGCCAAGGTACGTTACCATACCTAAGAATCTTTGGACTTCAGTCTTGTTCTCAGGTATTTTCAACTTTTGTATTGCCTCTGCTCTTGAAGCTTGAATGGCTATTCCATCTCGACTGATTATATGGCCTAAGAAATTTACTTTGTCGACAGCTATCTGCTGCTTCTTAGCATTGAGCTTGACATTATTTTCTTCCAACCTTCGAAGAACTGTTTCAAGGTTTCGGTTGTGCTCTTCCATTGTGCTTCCATAGATCAAGATGTCATCCATATAGCAAGCAGTTCCCTGGAGACCTGAAAGAATATTGTTTATGCATCGCTGGAATACCTCCGATGCACTGTTCAATCCATAGGGAAGTCGCTTGAACCGGAATCTTCCAAAGGGAGTCGCAATGGTGCACAGGTTGGTGCTTTCTTTGTCTAATGGGACTTGCCAGAAAGCTGATGATGCATCAAATACAGAGAAAACTGTAGCACCTTTCAATTCAGAAAATATTGTTTCAGCTGTTGGCAGAATATAGCGCTCTCTCTGAACATATTTGTTCAGTTCCCTGGGGTCCATGCAAATTCTGACATCTCCAGAAGGTTTTTGTACCACTACAATAGGGTGTGTCCATTCGCTTGGTTCTTCAACTTTTTCAATAATGTCAAGTTTTTCCATCCGTTCCAATTCTGCTTTAACTTTTTCTCTTATGGAAAAAGGAATTTTTCTGCTTGGAGCAATAACTGGAGTTGTATTTTCATTTAGTCTAATCTTGTGTTCAATTGGCAGTCTTCCTATGCCTTCAAATATATTTTTGTGCCTGTTCAAAATTTCTTTTGCTGAATTGTTCTGCTCTGTTTGGACAGCATCACATTTCTTAATTAGTGAAAGCTTTTCAATAGCTTCTATTCCTAAAATTGGTTGATAGTATCCATCAGCAATGAAAAATTCTAGACTTTCCGTCTTATTTTTAGTTTTGCAATTTAGTGTGGCAATTCCTTTTATCTTGATTTCATGTCCTGTATATGATGTTAGCTTTCGGTTAGTCCGAAATATTTCCAAACCTTTCATTTGTCTGGTGAATGTGTATGGCAAAACATTTACTTCTGCTCCAGAGTCCAACTTGAAACATATTTCCTTTCCATTCACTATGATGGATTTTTTCCATTCCAAAGTATGAACTACTTTTGCTTCATGTATTGACCATACAGTTTCTTCTGTTTCATCATTCAGACTTCTGATAGCTGAACTTTTACAGAAAGCTGCAAAATGATTCATCTTTTTGCATTTGGAGCATCTTTTACCCCATGCAGGAAAATTTTTTGCTCTGTGGGACTTTCCACACCTTTGGCATTTGAATTCTTTTTCAGATTCTTGATTTTGTTTTGGACTGTGTTTCTTTTCATATTTTCTTATTTGACAAATGTTCTGGTTGTTCTGCATGATCTTGATCTGTTGCTTGCTTATTTCATCTGTTTTGCACATTTCAATGGCTTTTAGAAGAGTTAAATTGGGCCCTCTTAAGAGGCGTTCCTGCAAAGCCTTGTCTTGTATTCCATACACAATGCGATCCCTAATTAAACTATCCTTTTGTGATTCAAATTCACATGATGTGGATAATCCTTTTAGTTCTGTTATAAAACTATCAATGGATTCACCATCCTTCTGGGTCGCTGAAAAAAATTTGAATCTTTCAAAAATGACGTTCTTTTTAGGCTCGCAAAAATCATCAAATTTGTTTATTACAAGATCGAAATTTTCTGCTTCATCTTCTTTTAAATGAAATGTGTTGAAGACTTCCAAGGCTTCTTCGCCAATAAAATTTAATAAAATGGCAACTTTCAGTTTATCAGGCTTTGTGGCTTTTTCTGTTGCTTCAAGATAAAGCATTAATCGCTGTTTGAACCTTCGCCAATTTTCCGCTACATTTCCGTGCAGGGCGAGTTCGCTAGGCCTAACAAAGTCCATGTTTTCTTTTTTTCACTAATATTTTTCAATAATATATTTATTTGAAAAAGTACTCACTTTTCCGCTGCCACCTTGTTGTTTATGTTGTTTTGATCATTTGATCACGCAGAATGCAACTGAACTAAGTATTTATTTCTTAACATCTATTTATTATAACATGGTTATATATCTAAGAGTGTTTACAAGTCGAGTCGGCAGTGTTGCCGGATCAATCATAACAGGCTCCAGTTTCGATTTTATGCTTTGTTAGAGGCGTCTGCCTTTCTGTATCATTATTGGTATCAAATACCCTATCAAATCGTTTCAGAATTGATATGACTTCAGATTGTTGAGCTGATGAGTCATTAATCAAATTCTGCAGAAATGCAACGCCCCTCTTATTGTCATTTTTGCGACTAATAGCCCTCGCCAAATTTTCTCCTGGATTAGATCACACTGTAAGTTCAGCCCCTAGTCTGACGAAATATAAATCTACTGTACTTGTAGTTTCAAACGATGTATGTCTTATTCTGATGTACTCAAAAAAAAAAATTAGAATAATATTAAAATATCGGAGAAAATGATAAAAACACTCAATAGCAAACACACAAAAAAAACATCATAAGACTAATGGAATTATAAACGCTTAAAAATCTGTAGTTATAAAGGTTCCAAACCAAAACAATAATAGAATACTACTAGATGAATTAAACAAATCAAAAGATTTGAAATTGATCAGTAAAAAATTACATATCATAAGAAATCCAACTATAATATTCTAAGGGCATCAAAAAAGAAGTTTAAACACGCGAACTTCGTTCAAATCATATGTAGAATGAATTCTGATCTAGAAAATTTGAAAATGAAATAAAGTTCAATCTACAATGAGATCTAACTCTACATCACAATATAGTATTAAGGATAACTCCAAAAGTTGAGCAAATAAGAAAAAAAGGAAAGGAAGACAATTGATAATAAATAAACCAAAAATGATGATTTCTGCATCCAATAATAATTTCTTTTTACACACACTTATAATATTCACATAAAAATGATATTAGCCTAGGTAAATTGTCTAAAAAACCAAACTAAACTAACTATAAAAAAAGAAATGTATGATTCTTAACTTCCTATTGATGACTTAAAAAAAATTTCTTACTTACATTTGCAGTTGCCCCCCTTGTGGGGAGCCTTTAGCCAAAAAGCCCCCAGATGTGCACTCTTCCTTGACCACTGCAAGACTGATTTTTTTCTTTTTCTCCCAGGGTGACCAAAATCATAACAGAAAAATAAAAAAATAATAATAAATCTTTGTCTGGTCACCCTCTGTGATAGGTAAAAAAAATAAAAAAATAATAATATACCTAGGTGAAATATACATAATTTATATATATATACTGAAATAAAATCTAAAATTATATCCCCATTACAAATTAATTAGATAATTCTTGAGAATTATCTAAATCAATATATTCTAATTTGGAAAAGAATAATTAATTTATCAATTCCCATGAATCATAAAACCAAAGCAAAATAATCTTAAAATTATTTAATAAATAATTCAGATGAATTATTTAGAATCTACTCCTACTATTAAACAAAAAAAAATAGCCTAGGCCAACAAGAAAAAAATTACATAAAAGAACAAAATAAGGCATGCTTTAGAAATTTGTATGGTGTAATTTGATGTCCCTCAGGTTTTCAAAAGGTTCTTCTCAGGCTGTAGGATGCATAAGCCACTGGATTTCAGGCCACATGATAGGTGAGCGCATGGTGTGCCAGTGGTCTGCAGAATCCTGTCAGGGGCATCCTGCACATCCAACATCCAGCCGAGAACCTTGTTTCCTTAAATTCACTCATAATGTTTTCATTGTTGGGTCTGAGTCCAAAATGGACCCAACAACACCAGAGATAGTAGTCAAGTGATTCTCATCAAAATCTTGTATTCTTTCTAGAGACATTCCTTCAGGGATAATTTGAACTGTTGGGCTAGAGTTTGCAATCCAAAGTTGTCCCTTATTATGATTGATCTTAAAAAATGTGCAGGGAAGTGATAATTCTTTTTTTTTTAAATAATGCCTATTTTGAAGATTCAAGAAGTACCTTTTTTTCATCCATTGAGTTCAGAGCTTAACATATTTATTTGCTTGAGGGATTCGGCTGGGATGATTATGTTATCAGAGGCCACGACTGGTGGCTGGCAAATTCAAATCGTCCTTAGCCTCTTCAAGCCTGATTTCTGCACGTCCACAATCGTTCGCAGCATTTGTTGCTTTCAAAAATTCCATCTGAGTATGATGCTAGGGTTGCTACTGGAAAGGGTGATAAATTTAAGCGGCTGGTTCAACCCATTTATGCTCAAACTTAGTGTGCATCAATTCAGAAACAAGACATGACTTTCTTGCTGACTCAAAGATTTATTCCTTCATCTCTGAACATCGTCTTTTTCAAGAGTGACATATCAACCCTTTCAAGATAACAGAGAATGAGGCTTCCAAGTTGACCAGGGCAGAAAATGCGTCAGCTATAATTATTTTTCGAAATTGCCTTCTAATTTGATGTCTGTCGTCAATGGAGGGGTTTTCATCACACCCGAGGTCTCCCACTCTAAAAGGGTCGCGACGCTTAGTTTTTAGTAAGGCTGTTAAGTCGTATTTCGTACATGTCGAAATACGTTGTAGTGACAACTAATTGATAAACTAAACTCATCAAAAAATAAAAACTCGCCACGGCAAATACACAAACAAAGAGAAATACAATATACAATTAAGATAACGCTTAAATACCTATAATGGGGAATTTCATTTAAATCCTATATTAACATACTTTCAAATTTAGAAACTTATTTATTACTTCGAATCCTTCTATGTGAAGTTCAACCTCCATATTACAACATGGTACCGAGGATAAACCTCAAAATGGGTTAAAGAAAAGAATTTTCTTAATGCAACAATATTATTGGGTTAATTTCTATAATGATAAAGTGTATAATCATCACCTTTACGATTCTGAATAACACACACACTTCATTCCAATACACTTTATGGGAATTTACAAATATGTTGGACCTCTAGATACCTGACCAAAGTGAAAAACACATCAAAACATGATACATACAAGCACAGATTTGATTCCCAATGGGGTGTGTATATTCAGCACATTGTTTTAATAATCATGGAAGATACCATTGTATGTCTAGTCTAGTATAAAACACAAAAAAAAAATACAAATTGATAAATGAAATACATATGAAATTTTATTATAACTAAACTCTCTATATTTTGGCACAAAGTGGGAATTATATGCAAGATAGAAGATCTAATACTTTGGTTTATTTGGAATACTCTATACATAGCGGGAATCGTGAATTTATAAAAATAGCTCAGCACGCCATGCAAAAAAAAAAATTAGATAACAAAACTTGTTAAATACGATAAGAGACTTCTCCTTTTTGTAACCAGGCCTTTTTGACCCGCGCAAACAAAATTTAAAATAATATTAACTTACCATTGTGCTTTCTTTACTCACCATCCTAGGCCCATCTCGACTCGATTCGACCTTCGCCTTCAGTTATTCGATCCCAACCGTCTCAAATTTTTAAATTTTACGCGTGCCTCAAAATTTTTTTTATCTTTCTTTTACAGAGTAAAAAGAAAGAGTATTTATTTCTCAGAATATATTTGGAAAATAAAATAAAAAATATTCTTTGGAATAAATAATTCTAAATTAATAATAAAAAATAATAAAATATATCAGGTCTATTCCCTGAGATTTTAATTTAGTATTTCTTCTTAAATTTTTTTTTATTGTTATCTTTAAAAAAATATCTAATCTATCTAGAATATATATTTAATTAATTTTATTCTTTGGAATAAAAAAGATAATTTTAAATTTCGATGTGGTAATAAAAATTTAGACCTTTCATCTTGCATATAAAGGAAGGGATTGGTTATAAAACATATATTACATATGTGCATTCAGTACATTCTCCATCTGGGCCTTTCTGCAGCGGGCTTCGGGATACAAGCCCAGAGCTAGTCCAAGATCTCCATCTGGACAACAAACACTTCGACGAGACACTGTACATATATGATGTAAAATGTTTACATCATTGTTGGGTTTGTTTTGTGAAAAATGGCCCAACAATTCCTCCCTTGCCAGAGTGGAAAAATGTGTTTTATTCCAATTCAGATCTGCTCATGACATATGATAAATATGATTTTTGGGAATAAAATACTTTTTTTTACGATATACCAGTATGAGCAATTACTGACACTCAGGCAAAGGGGAACAAACAAACAGGCCAGGGTACCTAGAACAGGTTATCTTATGGTAGCATTAAAAGGAAATTTTACCCTACCATTTAGTGGGCAATATACTAAGCCCATTTTCACTGCCTGTATGCCGGGGATTTTGGTCTAGCTGTGAAGTGACTCCATACATTCCCTGCTGCAGTCCTTTTAGGGGGAAAAATGGGGAAGTGGTCTTGCCCAAGTTCTGTACAAACAGACATTTAGACCATTCCAGATAAAACATAGTTATATGGGCGCCAAGGAATTGTGAGTGCTAACGTAGATATGCACAATGTTTGGTGTTTATATTTTGATAATTAAGAATATGATTTGTATAAATTGTTTATTATACTTTAAACTGATATTTTTACATCAACACGTTGTTTACATTTTACAGGTGATTATTATTGTTTATAATGATGATATATATTTATTTACAGATTAATAGAATATATATATATTTAGTCCCAAACATCTCCCTATTTTTTAAAACAAAAGATAGTGTATATGAGATAATAGCTATATAACCAATGTGTGTATAAAAGAGATATAAGAGAGTAAATAATGACTTAAGAGTCCAGAACATAGTCGCTGTATCTTGATGGTGTTCGGATTGGTCGACCAGATCTTGTCCTCCGTGGGCCTGAGTCGGTGGAACGGGTTGTTTCCATTGAAGTGGAGGATTCACAGATCGGATCTACTTTATTTTTATTTGGCTCAAAATCTTCACCCTGTGGGTTTTGGTCCGTATACTCTTCATTAAGGTTTAAGCCTGATGGTAAAGTTCTAATGTCTCTTATATTTCTTCTGTATTCATGACCATCAACTTCAACTATATACGATCGAGGATCTTAGGCGGAGATGCATTTACCCATCCTCCACTTATCTTTTTCTTTCAATTTGACACTTATACTTTGTCCTGGGTTCAATTTGGTTAAGTCCCTTGCCTGTTAATCATATAGATTTTTCATTTCTGTTTTCTTTTTTCTATTTTCTCATAAACATTAAGTTGAACTTCTGGTTTTAACAAGTTTTTATGAATAGGAATTAGGGTTTGTGTTCTCCTGGAAATAAGAGCCTGGTTTGGGCTGAATCCAAGATCTTTTAATGGGGTGTTCCGCCATTCTAGAATGGCAAGCCACAAATATTCTTGCTCATGTTTAGCTTTTTTAACAAGCATCTTTGCAGATTTGACTGCTGACTCCGCCTTGCCATTTGATTGACTATGATACGGTGAGCTGGTAATTTGCACTACTTTCCATGTTTTTAGAAATTTTGAAATTCTTGGCTAGTGAATTGCGGTCCGTTATCTGTTATTAGTGTTTCAGGTATTCCATGTCGGCTGAAATTTTTTTACAGCATTCGATTATGGATTCTGAAGTAGTATGTTCTAGCATATCTAGTTCCCAAAAGCTGGAATAATAATCTACAGTGATAAGATATTGAGTCGTCTCTACTGAGAAAATATCCATTCCGATTTTATTCCATGGTAAAATGGGAGTTTCACGGCACATAAGGGTTTCTTTTGTTTGGTTTGGTTGATATGCTAGACAGGCCTTGCACTTCTCAACTGTTTCTTTTATAGATTGATTCATCCCGGGCCAAAAAATTGCTTGTCGAGCTTTGGCCAGCGATGCTGCTACTCCATGATGGCTGGCGTGAACTCGGTTGAGTAGCTCTGATCATAATGTTTTTGGTATTATTACTTTTTGTCCTTTGTAAATTATCCCATCTTGTTCGGTCAGTTCATCTCTAAATTTCCAATATTCCATGGCCTCCCTAGGAACTTTATATTTGCTCTCAGGCCACCCTTTTCTGATTAGGTTGACAAGCACTTGCATTGTTTGATCTTTACAATTCTGTTGTCTTATTTGTTCTGCCGTTGCTGTCGAGATATTAACAAATTCAATCAATTTTATATTTTCAATTTCTTGATAAATGCTTTTGTCATCATTTAGATATACTTCAAAATTAAGCTCATTTCTATCACCTGTCTTCATTAGATATTTCCTTGACAGACAATCTGATATATACATTTGCTTTACAGGTTTATACTTGACCTATAAATTATATCGCTGCAATCTTAGAAGCATTCTTTGTAATCTTTTTGGAACTTGGTGAATATACATTTTAAATATATGCTCAAGAGGTTTATGATCTGTCTCTATATGAACCTTGGTGCCACCTGCAATGTATTGATAGAAATGTTCGCAGGCAAATACTATTGATAGACACTCTTTTTCAATTTGAGCGTATCGAGTTTCTGTGTTTGTTAATGCTTTCGATGCATATGCAACAGGCTGTTCTCCTTGTAAGAGAACTGCTCCTAGACCTTTGTCACTGGCATCACTTTGTATTGTCACAGGCAGACTTGGATCGAAATATTTTAGCACGGGAGCTTGAGTAACCAGTTCTTTTGATAACATAAATGCCTGTTCTTGAGGCTCACTCCAACTCCATGACTTGCACTTTTGAGTTAAAACTCTCAGTGGTTGTACAACCTCAGAAATTCTGGGCAGAAATTTCGTTAAATAATTGATACAACCTAGGTATTGTTGTATTTCTCTTACATTTTGGGGTCTGGACATAGCCTTTATCGCCTCCACTTTTCCAGGATCAGGTCTAAGACCCTCATCAGACAAAATGTGTCCCATGTAATTGACATGATTTGAACACAATCGAATTTTGTCTTTGTTAAATTTTAAATTTCTTTCTCGTGCTCGCATCAATAACTTTTCTAATTTGATGTTATGATCTCTGATAGCGTCTTCAGTGGTGTTCCCCTTACCAAAAACCAAAATGTCATCAGCTATTACTTCTACGCCTTCAAGGCCTTCAATCACTTCATGTAGACGTCTCTGAAATTCTTCTGGGGCAGCTGAAATTCCAAAGGGCATTCGAAGCCATTTATACCTGCCAAACGGCGTCCAAAATGTAGTCAAATCACTACTCTGGCTATCAAGTTTTACTTGCCAAAAACCATCTTTAGCATCAATGACAGTGAATATCTTAGCATTATTTAAACTTGGCAGTATTTCGTCTATGATCGGAATTCGAAAATGAGGTCTTTTAATCACTTTGTTTAGGTCTCTTGGATCTAGGCATACTCTAAGTTTATTTTGTTTCTTTACAAGGACCAAGTTGCTTATCCATGAAGAGGATTTCTGAACTCTTTCAATAATGCCTCTTCCTTCAAGATCATCCAGCTTTCTCTTAAATTCTGCCTTCAGACCAATTGGAATTCTTCTCGGATGTTGTTGCACTGGTGTAGCTTCTTTCTCAATTTCAATATGATATTCTTTTGGTAACATTCCTAGGCCTTTGAATACATCCTCATATTTATTGATAATTGATTCTGCTCGAGAACAAGATGAATTTGCAAGGTGGTAAACCGCATCATGCTTCGTTACAAGGTTGAGGTCTTCTATTGTTTTGGCTGATAACAATGGTTTTGATTAATGTTCACAATCTGACAGAGTAAATTATATTTCTTTTCTTTAAAATAGCAATCGAGATATTTCTGACCTACTGGCTTCAGGATGACTCCACCAAAATTTTCAAGCCTTGCATTGGATATGTCTAAGTTATTGCTTCTTTCTTGCATGACCCACCTGTACTCATCTAGGCTCATGATGTTACAAGTGGATCCTGAGTCTAATTGGCATTCCAGTGGCACAGTTTGATTGGCTGTTTCAAATAATAATTTTACCATCCATTTATGTTTTTTGATATTTCCAGCTGCATAATGTCTTCTTAGTTGAAGTACAGCTTCATCTGATGATTCATCCTGTTCTTGAATTGCTCTAACGTTCATCTGTTTTGGTTTTTGAATTCTCAATCTGCATACTTTTGAGAAATGATTTTTTCTGTTGCAACCATGTGCATATCTTACCATACGCAGGACATGAAGCCTTCCTATGTTTCGACCCACAGTAATGACAATTAATTATGTCTTCAAATGTTTCATTTGTAGCTTTGGTCGCTTCCTTTTTTCGTTCATATTTTCTGTTCCACTTCACGTCTTCTGATTCTTGGCCAGTCAACTTGGTTATCTGTTGTTCCGTGACCTCAGCTGTCCTGCATATGTCGATAGCCAAAGATAAGTTTAGTTTTGGTTCCATTAGCAATTTTTTTCTGACTCTATTATCTTTGATTCCCAATACTATTCTATCTCTGATTAGTTCTTCTGTTAGTATATCATATTCACAAGAGCTAGCTAGTCCTCTTAATCGATTTGTGTAGCTATCAATACCTTCGTTTTCTTCTTGATTCGATGTATTAAAAATATACCGTTCGTATATGACATTCTTCTGTGGAGTAAAATGGTTATCCAATGCTTCAATAATCTTAGGTAGGCTATTCTTTTCATCTTCTTTCAAGTCCAGATTCAAAAATACGTTGAAACAATCTTTTCCAATGAATGATAGGAATGTTGCTCTTATAACATTATTATCTTTCTTATTTAATTCAGTAGCCACCTGATAATTGTCCCATTGGCTTTTAAAGAACCTCCAATTTTCTGCCGCCTGGCTATTTATTAATATTGGTGCTGGTACAGGAATATTTGACATCTTGAAATATTTTATTTTATATTAGACATTAAAATATATAGATATTACGAGATATAGTGTTACTCAAAAGATTAGAAAATTATTATTATATAAAAATGTAACTTTACATTTCCAAAATCAAAATTTTCAAACAATCAAATTCGAATATTAGTACTCACGCGCATTCGACAAACTACGTAATTCGCACCAATATTTTATAATTTGAAATAACCACTTCTGACACTATGTTTGGTGTTTATATTTTGATAATTAAGAATATGATTTGTATAAATTGTTTATTATACTTTAAACTGATATTTTTACATCAACACGTTGTTTACATTTTACAGGTGATTATTATTGTTTATAATGATGATATATATTTATTTACAGATTAATAGAATATATATATATTTAGTCCCAAACACACAATTCCTAAAACATATCTTATAAATTCTTTATTAACTATAAGCAATGAGGTACATGAGGTAATGTTAGAATATGAATGACAAAAACATGATTATATAAAGTTATATAAGGCAAAAAAAAATTTAAAATGGTATATAAGATTAAATAAGAATAACAATATGGTAAATAACGAGGGAATTATATATGCCAAAAAAAAAAACCGGATGAATATGATATGTATAGAAAAGAAAATGACAAAAAAAAATATGCTGTGGTTAAATTTCTCATTCAGTACATTTGTCTGAAGATGGTAACAACGCTGTTACCGAAATGTCACACAATATTTATCTATTTGGATTTGGTCCCACTATCTTGTGTCTATAATCTATACTCCAAATTGTGCCTTCTCTATATATATATATATATACATAAATATAATAAAAAATACATATACATGGTAATGGTTTATTAATGAATAAATACTATATCAGAAGAATAAATATGCACTGGGGTTCATGGGTATTTACGAGTATTTTAAAATATACATACACTAATTAATAGTTTGTTCTCACTAATTTGTCACTGGGATTGTGTGTCTGGCGTGTTCTCCGCCTCTCTCAACCATGATGTTAGTCAAATAGAAAAATAAATACTAGTAGTCAATGATTCTCAAAACCAGATTATTCCAAATTTACCTTATCTAGAGTGACAACCTTACTTCTCTATGTTTTTAGTTGATCACTGTTGTCAACTACTATTATCCATTGTTGAATTTATCTATAGAATTTGTACTCATATATTTAAACTAATAAAATCACTTTAATAAATATATATTGTTATCCTCAAAGAGGATAAATGCTGGTGACTAACAACCTATGTCTTATCGTGAAGATAGAGGCTGCCTGGCCGGCATTCATATTTCTTGAAAAAAGACACCTCGGCCAGTATAAATCTTTTTATTACCTCGACGTTTCGACAAAAAGCTTTTGTCCTCGTCAGGAGCAAATAAAAATTAAAACACATAGAAAGGCGTTAAAAATCAGTCTAAGGCTCTAAGGGCGTTCTCACGCGATATTCGAAATTTTGTACAACATCCAAAGCACGAGTCAAAAATAAATATTTAACTCACAAAAAGACTACGATCTTGAAATAAAATTATGATATACATATTTATATATATTAAGAAATTATAAACAAAAATAAATATAAAAATAATAATAACATTTAAAAGATTTCACAATAGTATATATTAATCGATATCTATTATGTACAATTTATACTTACCCTTTGTAACTACTTTTTTAAATTTAAAAACAATTGTATTGTAGCGGAATATCTTCATATACATTTAAAGTTCTTTTCCCCATTTCCCGTGATACCCACCCCTCTAAAAATAATCTTTCTTTTTTAAATTTTATATTTCTATGAAATATCTCAATATCATTCCAATCTGGCCTATGTCCTGTTGGGTCAGTTTTTTTCCATTAAACAAAACCCAACAAAGATGTAAACATTCATTTACATCATATAAACATATATATACGCAGTGTCTCGCCGAAGTGTTTGTTGCCTAGATGGAGAACTCCCAACGATGGCCGACGATGCTCTAAAAGCCCCCTTCCCTGACACAGGGCCTCTCTTGGAAGGATGTACAAAAACAGACACCTGAAGACACCAGACTTCCATGCCAAAAGCAGATACATGGTGGCAGAGGGAAGACACGACGGGAGACATCCAGAGACATCGGTGCTGAGAACTGCTGTACCATGTGTACATATATTACTGTACCATATGTACATATATTCCCCTCATTTTTTTTTTTTGGTAGTAGGTGACCTAAGGAAAACAATGTGTCATTTAAACATATAAATTAATAATTTTATATACTCGGGATATATATATTTTAATATAATCAAAATATATATATATATATTAATTAATTCCCAAAGGAATTAATTTAGGGATTAACTTGTTTTATCCAATATACGATTTCTTTCTCGCGCGGCAACACGGAAATTGGGGGGCGTGGTCATGGGGGGACGTGCGTGTTTTCTTCCGACGAATGGAGATGCCCATTGATCACGTGGGTGTTTGCCCTCGGCGAATCAAAATGCCAGCCAATAAAGGCTTTGGCATGATCAACGAATGGAAATGAAGAAAGGATAGAATAAAAGGGCCCGTTTTTTTTTACTAAAAGAGATCAGAGAGAGAAAAAGTCGCTCAGTGACAGGAGATAGAACCAGGCAGTCCGCCCTGAGACGTAGAGGAGACCAGTCCGTGCCGCCGCTTTCCCGAGAGAAGGTAAGCACGCCATTATGGCCCAACTCCCTTTCATAGTTTTCAATTAGAAACAGTTCTATTTAGAATCAGAATGGGCCCTAAAGGGTTTAAAATACAAGATAGAATGTTTGTATTTTCGTGTCTTGTCCCGTTAGAAGGGATGGAGATCTATGTTCTCCAATCTATAGAGAGGAAATAGTAACCTTAAGTCACCTCTACCTAGTTATTATGTAAATGGAATGTCTCGCTAATATAAAATGTCCCCAAATTCGCTCTAATAAATACCTTTATATGTGTAATTCATGCTGAGAGTCTTATTTCCTTCTAATACAATTTCATTCTTCAGTTTTATGGTAATTCACCCACCTCATTATAAATCCCATTTAGTGTGGACTACCAACTCTGATGTAATAGAGTTGCGTACTGTGTATTTGCTGTGGCATGCTGACACGGCAACAGTTGCAAAACACGACTTTATCATGGCTGTTTTGAGGGTATATATATATATCTGTTAGGTTTTAATAAATACTTGTATCCTCATGTGAAGAATCTGCCTTTCCCCATTGTCTGATCAAGATATAGTATGATTCTTACCTATTTGAAGAGAATGTTGTTAATAATCAAGTCTCCCATATATTGCTGGCCATGTACACTGTAGTGAATGTCTGTGTTTCAGTGCGTTCCATCATTGGCTATCATTGTATTGTTCGTTGATTTAAAAGGGTTAATATGGCCCATGTTGTCTTAAACTCATGGGTTGTTCTCCTTATAATTTTATTGAAGACCTTTGTCTTGGATACATTATGATTATTAATGTCAATAGTATAAGTCTGTAGTTTGCTTGTCCTTTATTTATTAGATTTTTGGTGTAATCTTCATAAATAGAGTTCTTCCCATATATCCAGATGGTAACATACTTATCGCATCTTGTTGAATCTTTATTATAAAAATTAGGATTAATGTATACCTGCATGTGCGGTCAGATTTTCCACCAATGGAGTCTGAATCGGGTACTTCATGATATTTGGTCTAAAATATTGATTTCCACTTGTCATACTTCAACAAGAGTGTTAATTAAGTCCTCTCTATTCAGGATATCTTAGTTCTTTTCTTTTGTGTGTAATAACATGTCATCTTTATCTGAGATCTCCCAGGGTCGTTGTGTGATCTCAAGGAGCGTGACACTAAAATTTTGGACGCAACACGGAACCGAGTTCGATGCGTTCCAGCGTCGGATTTCTCTTTTGGGAGAAAGGACCACTATTAAGTCTATAATTTATTTGCCTTATAGCTTATTCTGTTGGACTTTAGTATAATCTTTACAAGTGGGGTCACTTCTATACATATATATATTTTTATCTAATGTATTTATATCTTTATAAAAACTTTCTATAAGGAACTATTAACATCTTGTTATATGCTAAGTATAGACTATTTACATATTTCTAAACTAAGGAAAACTATAATATAATAATTTAGCTTATGAAATTAGGATTAGCTATGGAACATGGTTAATGAAACAAGGACTACTTTATCAGATATGAGGAACTGTACGTTTAACTGCTATCATTTCTATTTTTTTTTTTGGATCTGATGCGCCCATCCATCCTATCTATTATTTGTCTGTCGGGTTCCGCCTTTATACATTCTGTTGTAATAGTTGCATGCTATCAGGTATATTATTTGACTATTGCCTGTGTAATTGGGTTATAAACGCCTTATCATTGTGAATCTATTTACAGTTAGTATATATAGAATTATAGGGATCAGTTACTTTAAATTCCTCTATGGATAGCCCTCAGTGTCCCCAGTGGGTGGCTAAATCGTTAGAAGGCGATCATCTTAAAGGGATAAGTAGAGATAACGAGGAAGGGTCAGCCATTTTGTTTCTTTCATAGAAGAAGGAGGAGGGAGAATGGATGTAAGTTGATACCCCTGAGACGTTTGGACCCCACATTCTTGAGACATCGTTATTTTTCCCGCGCTATTCCCGACGCCCCCATACATTCCAGGAAGAAGTCCGTCAACTAAGTCCGCTACATGCTGCTCGTGAGAGTCGCTGTAGACAATGACGTCATCGATGTACAGGCGAACGCATTTGAACAACAAGTCACCCAGGACCAAGTTCATGGCCCACTGGAAGACCTGTGCTGAGTTTTTAGCTCCCTGTGGCAAACGTGTGAATCGATATCTCCCCCAGGGCAGAGAGAAGGTAAAATAATCTCTGTCGCTCTCTGGGATGTGGATCTGGAAGAATCCGGAAGTCAGATCTAATGTGCTGAAGACCTTTGCACCTGCAAATGCGCGCAGATTGTCTTCGACACGGGGTATCGGGAACGGGAAGAATTCAGTGCCTCATTGATCATACGTAGATCCATGGTGATGCGAACACTACCATCAGTTTTGGCAACCGGGAATAGAGGGGAATTCCACAGAGAGGTGCTCCCTTCTACTATCCCTACTTCCTCCAGCTCGTCCACTAACGCTTTCACCTTTGAGACTAGTTTATATCGGGATTGGATATTGCCTCCTATATACTGGTTTGCTAGTCAGCATCCTCAGTTTAGGGGCTGTGATGGTGGAGCCATTCCCCATATCTTTTATATCATTGCAGAAGCAATGACTGAAGGCCCTGAAAATATCGTGGCCCGTGTGGATCTCGTTTAGTGGTATCCTGGGTGGTTGGGGAGACATTTCTATGGTTTGTAGTGAGGAGAGGAAGGCCGACTTGGTCGGATCCTCCTTCCTTTCGTAGTCGGACCTAATACTACCGTCGTAGCTAAGGTGTAGTTTTTAGAGCTCGGAAGCCTGGTAATCCGAGTATGCCATCAATTCCTATTTCCCCCATGTGACAATACTCGAAGGTCGTTCTTATCTCCCTAATGGGCTTACCGTTCACCACTGCCCCTATTTCTAACACCTCACTCCCTAATGACCTTAAAGATTTTCCTGATATACCTTTAAGGTAAGTAGGCTTGTCTAGTCCCTCAGTGCATAAATTTAGATTGTCAAATATTTACAATGTTGGCCTCTGAGCCTGAATCTAAGATAAATTTAAACACTTCTCGTCCAGAGACCTCCCTTTATTCAAAATATATACATTTATAGCAGGTAAACTGGCCGCAAATCCCCCTCCTGCCTTGAGGCAAGCCGGACCTAGTTTTTTCTCTGCTTCTGCTGGCAGTCTCGGATGAGATGCCCTGGCTCGCCGCACCCGTAGCACTTGGGGGGGCGGTCTCCCTGCACCCTGTTTCTTGTAGTCCACTCCAGGGTTCTTCTCCCTTTCACCGTTGGGTTCCCTCCTTTGTTGTCTAGGCGGGGATGGATTCCGTAGCCGATGTCGTGAGCAGGTGCTTAACGACAAACCTCGGGTAACCGATCTGACATCGTAATTTACGACGCTTTAAGCGTGGCTGAGATGAGGATAATTCAGACGGGAGGGTTGGGAAGGTTCGGCGCGTTGAAGCTCCTCTATAAATTGCGCAGCTTGGAACCAATCCCCGATAGACGGAAACTTCGAAACATGTGCTGGGTAAATCAGTCCCTATAACTCCTTGATTTAAGTCATAGTCTAAAGGGGGTTTCTAATGAGAGTTAACAATGAGAGAGCGTGTAAGAGACAAGTTATGATTAGACGACGCGATTCCGTCTACAGATTTTAGGTACCAGTTAGCAAAGTGACAGATGGACTGTCCAGATTCTTTGCGTTTATATCGCCCCAGGCTAGCAAAAGTTAATCACCTAATTAAAGACTATCAGTCTACCATACGTTTAGTTAGAACGAATTTAGGTCTAAATATCAGTTAATAAGTAGAAATTTTCTTTTTGTTACGAGAGTAACTCATCATAAGATAAGGTAAACTTTAAATTAGTAGGACTTCTAAATGAACTTCTGAGGCAGATCACCAGAACAAGCCAGTGTAGCTTTCAGATCTAAGAAGGAAGAATTTTTTTTTTTGGAAGATCGATTCGGCCGTGAAATGGCCTAGAGCAATGAGCTAGTCTTATTTTATTATAGACATAGACTATAATATTTTCAGAGAGGTGTTAAGAACTCGAGTTGAGGGTAGAAGGTATTAGTACACATTCTATAGATCATCTAAACAATGTATAGTAGGGGTTAACTACATGTTCAGGTAAAGAACAAAGATAGGTTAGATTGTCATCACGATAAGGTGACTTAGAAATAACCTGGTTTGGGAACGTATTGGCTACCATGATCCCCTTCATATATAAATCTTCCCTGATTTAAGAGAAGCGGGGGGAACATACCAGACAAAACACTCCCAATGAAGAGTTGATAAGAACAATTTTTAAGATATTCCAAGTAGAATTTGAAATACTAGTGAAATGTCCTAGACCCTCAGTGCACATTTATCCGTTTTATTATCATTATCTATTCAATATTACTATATAGCATATATCATTCCTTTATTATATTCATGTATATTTGTGTATGTAGAATTAACGAATAAATACTATGTGTGACATTTGGTAGGCGGCATGTTACCATCTTCAGACAAATGTACCGAATGAGGATTCTAATTACAATTTATAGATTCATCTGTTCACCATGTATATCCTATATATATGTATATCAAACCATTCCATTCATACCTATAGTAAACATCCATCTTAATATTTTTTTTTATTCTTTTCTCCGCGTATATCTGCATTGCCCCACTTTGACATACATAGTATCCGTGCAAATTTTAATGTGTATATTCACTTGCCACGGTTTCTGTTTTACCCTGTTATTAGTGTCATTGATAGGAGTTGCAATTTTAGTATTCTTTTTATATTACCATTACCATGATGACCATGTATAGTCATTCCTTTGCTGTCATATATACATCATATAGAGTCAATAAAGTTTTTTTTTGGATATGTTTTTAGGAATTGTACATATCTATATTAACACACACAATTCCTTGGCGCCCTTAATAATTATGTTTATCTAGGAGGTACTAATAGTTTGTTTGTATAGAATTGATGTTTAGACCATCCCACACCTCCACCATGAAGACCATGACTGAGAACATGTGGACTTGACTCACATCTGGGCCAAGATTCCCCGGATTCCAGACAGCGAAAGGGTGGGCTTAGTACATTGCCCATTAAATGGTAGAGTAGAATTTCCTCCAGTATACTTACATTGAGCTAACATGTTCCAGGTTCATGGCCCGTATATTCCTCCTTTGTCCGAGTGTCAGTGATTGCTTGCTGATATCATAAAAGAATGCATTTCCCCCGGCTTCATATTTCTCATAGACTATAAACAGATATGAATTGGAATAAACGCATTCTTTCACTCTGGTGGGGGGAGGAATTGTTGGGTCAGTTTTTTCCATTAAAACAAAACCCAACAAAGATGTAAACATTCATTTACATCATATAAACATATATATACGCAGTGTCTCGCCGAAGTGTTTGTTGCCTAGATGGAGAACTCCCAACGATGGCCGACGATGCTCATAAAAGCCCCCTTCCCTGACACAGGGCCTCTCTTGTGAAGGATGTACAAAAACAGACACCTGAAGACACCAGACTTCCATGCCAAAAGCAGATACATGGTGGCAGAGGGAAGACACGACGGGAGACACCAGAGACATCGGTGCTGAGAACTGCTGTACCATGTGTACATATATTACTGTACCATATGTACATATATTCCCCTCAATTTTTTTTTGGTAGTAGGTGACCTAAGGAAAACAATGTGTCATTTAACATATAAATTAATAATTTTATATACTCGGGATATATATATATATTTTAATATAATAAAAAAAAATATATATATATTAATTAATTCCCAAAGCAATTAATTTAGGGATTAACTTGTTTTATCCAATATACGATTTCTTCTCGCGCGGCAACACGGGAAATTGGGGGGCGTGTCATGGGGGGACGTGCGTGTTTTTCTTCCGACGAATGGAGATGCCCATTGATCACGTGGGTGTTTGCCCTCGGCGAATCAAAATGCCAGCCAATAAAGGCTTTGGCATGATCAACGAATGGAAATGAAGAAAGGATAGAATAAAAGGGCCCGTTTTTTTTCGACTAAAAGAGATCAGAGAGAGAAAAAGTCGCTCAGTGACAGGAGATAGATCCAGCAGTCCGCCCTGAGACGTAGAGGAGACCAGTCCGTGCCGCCGCTTTCCCGAGAGAAGGTAAGCACGCCATTATGGCCCAACTCCCTTTCATAGTTTTCAATTAGAAACAGTTCTATTTAGAATCAGAATGGGCCCTAAAAGGGTTTAAAATACAAGATAGAATGTTTGTATTTTCGTGTCTTGTCCCGTTAGAAGGGATGGAGATCTATGTTCTCCAATCTATAGAGAGGAAATACAGTCGAACTTGGATAATTCGAACCCCAAGGGACCATAAAAAAATTCGAATTATCCAAAAATTCGAATAAAGATGTGTTGAATAAAGGCTTAAGCTTCTAGGGACCAAGATAAATATTCGAATTAAAGAAGTTTTCGAATTAAAGAAGTTCGAATTATCCAAGTTCTACTGTAGTAACCTTAAGTCACCTCTACCTAGTTATTATGTAAATGGAATGTCTCGCTAATATAAAATGTCCCCAAATTCGCTCTAATAAATACCTTTTATGTGTAATTCATGCTGAGAGTCTTATTTCCTTCTAATACAATTTCATTCTTCAGTTTTATGGTAATTCACCCCACCTCATTATAAATCCCATTTAGTGTGGACTACCACTCTGATGTAATAGAGTTGCGTACTGTGTATTTGCTGTGGCATGCTGACACGGCAACAGTTGCAAAACACGACTTTATCATGGCTGTTTTGAGGGTATATATATATATCTGTTAGGTTATAATAAATACTTGTATCCTCATGTGAAGAATCTGCCTTTCCCCATTGTCTGATCAAGATATAGTATGATTCTTACCTATTTGAAGAGAATGTTGTTAATAATCAAGTCTCCCATATATTGCTGGCCATGTACACTGTAGTGAATGTCTGTGTTTCAGTGCGTTCCATCATTGGCTATCATTGTATTGTTCGTTGATTTAAAAGGGTTAATATGGCCCATGTTGTCTTAAACTCATTGGGTTGTTCTCCTTATAATTTTAATTGAAGACCTTTGTCTTGATACATCATGATTATTAATGTCAATAGTATAAGTCTGTAGTTTGCTTGTCCTTTATTTATTAGATTTTTGGTGTAATCTTCATAAATAGAGTTCTTCCCATATATCCAGATGGTAACATACTTATCGCATCTTGTTGAATCTTTATTATAAAAATTAGGATTAATGTATACCTGCATGTGCGGTCAGATTTTCCACCAATGGAGTCTGAAATCGGGTACTTCATGATATTTGGTCTAAAATATTGATTTCCACTTGTCATACTTCAACAAGAGTGTTAATTAAGTCCTCTCTATTCAGGATATCTTAGTTCTTTTCTTTTGTGTGTAATAACATGTTCATCTTTATCTGAGATCTCCCAGGGTCGTTGTGTGATCTCAAGGAGCGTGACACTAAATTTTGGACGCAACACGGAACCGAGTTCGATGCGTTCCAGCGTCCGGATTTCTCTTTTGGGAGAAAGGACCACTATTAAGTCTATAATTTATTTGCCTTATAGCTTATTCTGTTGGACTTTAGTATAATCTTTACAAGTGGGGTCACTTCTATACATATATATATTTTATCTAATGTATTTATATCTTTATAAAAACTTTCTATAAAGGAACTATTAACATCTTGTTATATGCTAAGTATAGACTATTTACATATTTCTAAACTAAGGAAAACTATAATATAATAATTTAGCTTATGAAATTAGGATTAGCTATGGAACATGGTTAATGAAACAAGGACTACTTTATCAGATATGAGGAACTGTACGTTTAACTGCTATCATTTCTATTTTTTTTTTTTGGATCTGGTGCGCCCATCCATCCTATCTATTATTTGTCTGTCGGGTTCCGCCTTTATACATCTGTTGTAATAGTTGCATGCTATCAGGTATATTATTTGACTATTGCCTGTGTAATTTGGGTTATAAACGCCTTATCATTGTGAATCTATTTACAGTTAGTATATATAGAATTATAGGGATCAGATACTTTAAATTCCTCTATGGAATAGCCCTCAGTGTCCCAGTGGGTGGCTAAATCGTTAGAAGGCGATCATCTTAAAGGGATAAGTAGAGATAACGAGGAAGGGTCAGCCATTTTGTTTCTTTCATAGAAGAAGGATGAGGGAGAATGGATGTAAGTTGATACCCCTGAGACGTTTGGACCCCACATTCTTGAGACATCGTTATTTTTCCCGCGCTATTCCGACGCCCCCATACATTCCAGGAAGAAGTCCGTCAACGGGGCCTCCCCTGAGGGTCCCTCCCTCGCCGACATGAAGCTTCTACTTGGAACTGCATTCCGCTAAATCCTCCTGTCTTGTATGTTGTCTGATATTCCATTCCCATCCTTTAAATCATAGTTTTATATGCTCAAGCTCTACATTGATTATCTCAATATCAAACACTTTACCTATTGTGGTAGAGGCCCTGCTGTCAAACGTTACACTTACAGATTTCTTTGTAAAGAGATTTTTACTAAGTCACTGTCTACATGCTCCGTTCTCGTAGGTCTAAAATCGGGAACGCGACACTTTCAATATATGTATATATTATCGGGTACTCCTCTCTTCTCAAGCATAACCTTAGCTGTCTAAGTCATATATATTTGTCCATTCTATACCACGCTCTAGCCCGAAGATTGGTAGGGGGGTTGCTGTCAAAATGTGATACTTGTATATAATATAGAAAAATTTTTTTTTTAGGCACAACATACATTCCAAGGATGGTGTTGACATTGTTGTCACAAGGCTATGCTAGTAAAATTAATAAGGAAATTGTATTAAGTCACTCCCTACATGCTCCGTTCTCGTAGGTCTAAAATCGGGAACGCGACAGTCCTGAATATAATGCATGTTCCCCATTTTGCTTAACGCCCTTCTCCCCAATTAAACCTTGTTGGTGTTCTTTAATCCTAGTCTCTAAATTACGGCCTGTTTTCTCCTACGTAAATTTTGTCACATTGTGTGCATTTAATTCCATAAATTACATTACTTGGTTTTTAATGTGCCTATGTATCTTTCATTATTCTATTTCTAGTTAAAAATTCCCTTTTTGTCCCCGTACTATACCAAGTATTATATTTAAATTTCTCAAATTCTAGATATTTCGTTATCTATATCTCTCAAATATGGAATAATTATATTATTGCATTCATCTTTATTCCTATTTGAATTTGGCCTATCTATTTCATATCTTCTAATCATTTGTTTGTGAAACCAACTGGATAATCAGATTTTTCTAGTTCTACTCGAATTTTCATTATCTCTTTTTTATAAATATCTCGGTTTGTGCATACTTGTTTGGCTCTTTGTACAAGATATTTTATCACCTGTCTTTTATGCATCATAGGATTATTGGAATTAAAATTTAGATGTATACCACAGTCAGTTGGCTTTCTGAAAACGCTGGTTAAAATTGAACCATCTTCTTTGCGAGTTAGTCCTACATCTAAGAATGATAAAATCCCTCCTTTTCTGTTTCAACCGTGAATTCTATTCCTCTTTCTAAATTATTCAACATGACCATGATTTCATTAAGATTTTCTTTGCGGATCACTGCGAAAACATCATCTATATATCGGCCCCAGATTCTTATTCCCTCAATCAAGATTGCCTTTTTATCTACTGATGCCATTACGATGTCAGCAATGATCATGCTTGTAGGGCAACCCATAGCAGTGCCGTCTTTTTGCTTGTAAAATTTATTCCCATATCTGAAGTAAATATTATCTAAACATAACCTAAAGCCTTCTATCATTTCGTTGATTTCTAATCCCTTGTTTTCGCAATCTTGTCTCTTCACCTCAAAATATTCTCTTATTTCTTTCAGAGCTAGAGTTCTATTGATATTGGTGAAAAGTGATTTGACATCAAAGGATACCATTATTTCATGGTTATTTAACTTCAAAATTTTAGCGATATCTAAAAGCTCTTTTCTATTTCTAATCTCTAACCCGGAAATTTTACTTGTACTCGGTATCTGTTTTTTAAGCCAGTCCGCTAAACGTCTGGTGGGGCTTTGAATCCTGACACAATGGCCGTAGGGGAACTCCTTCTTTATGGATCTTTGGTAGTCCTTTGAAGAGAGGTGCGGCAACATCTTCTAGCTTCATTTTTCTTTTATCAATGTCCTTAGACTTCATGTTTTTGATGAATTTTGATATTTTGAGTTTTATCTTTTTAGTAGGGTCTTCGCGAATTTCTTCATATGTATTATTATCGTTGAGAAGGCTCCTTATCTTATCATTGTAATCTTCTCTCTTCATCACGACTGTCTTACCTCCTTTATCTGCTCTAGTTATAACTATGTCGTCATCATTTTTTAATTTCTTTATAGCCTCCCATTCGGAGCGTTTTGTCTTCTCTAACTCAAATTTATTTTGGTTTTTGTTGTCCTTGATATAACATTTGAAATTTTGTTTCTAATATTAATTCTATCATTTTCATTCAAATTCCTAATCCCATTTTCAATGTTAGAAATTAATCTAATGTAATCAGTTTTGAGAGGCATAGGTCTATAGTTTGACCCTTTATCAAGAAGCCTCAGCTGCTCTTCAGTTAAATCCTTCCCTGAGATGTTGCATACTCTTCTAGGATCGACCTTCTTGATTCTAGGAGCCCATCTGTCCAGTTTGTTCCTCATTGTGATCATTAGCCGTTCTTCTATTTTCTTTATCCCTCTCTGTATACTCTCTTCAAGACTTTTCATGTAATTTTCATCTAATAATTCTGAATTGGTTTCACAAACAAATGGATTAGAAGATATGAAATAGATAGGCCAAATTCAAATAGGAATAAAGATGATTGCAATAATATAATTATTCCATATTTGAGAGATATAGATAACGAAATATCTAGAATTTTGAGAAAATTTAAATATAATACTTGGTATAGTACGGGGACAAAAAGGGAATTTTTAACTAGAAATAGAATAATGAAAGATAACATAGGCACATTAAAACCAAGTAATGTAATTTATGGAATTAAATGCACACAATGTGACAAAATTTACGTAGGAGAAACAGGCCGTAATTTAGAGACTAGGATTAAAGAACACCAACAGGGTTTAATGGGGAGAAGGCGTTAAGCAAAATTGGGGAACATGCATTATATTCAGGACATAGGCCAGATTGGAATGATATTGAGATATTTCATAGGAATATAAAATTTAAAAAAGAAAGATTATTTTTAGAGGGGTGGGTATCACGGGAAATGGGGAAAAGAACTTTAAATGTATATGAAGATATTCCGCTACAATACAATTTGTTTTTAAATTTAAAAAAGTAGTTACAAAGGGTAAGTATAAATTGTACATAATAGATATCGATAATAATATACTATTGTGAAATCTTTTAAATGTTATTATTATTTTTATATTTATTTTTGTTTATAATTTCTTAATATATATAAATATGTATATCATAATTTTATTTCAAAGATCGTAGTCTTTTTGTGAGTTAAATATTTATTTTTGACTCGTGCTTTGGATGTTGTACAAAATTTCGAATATCGCGCGAGAACGCCCTTAGAGCCTTAGACTGATTTTTAACGCCTTTCTATGTGTTTTTAATTTTTATTTGCTCCTGACGAGGACAAAAGCTTTTTGTCGAAACGTCGAGGTAATAAAAAGATTTATACTGGCCGAGGTGTCTTTTTTCAAGAAACCTATGCCTTACTTCTACCTTATGATTTATCTTCTCACACTTGACTTCTTAATATCTCTTCAGTATTTAATCTTTTGTTCTAAGAACTTACTGTTCTGGGCTACAGCCCAAAAAAAAAATTGATATTCAATCTTCCCTTAAATTTCCTCCTTCTTCAAGTCTGGAATACTGGCCTGTTCTGGCAATCTGCTCTGAAGTTCGTTTTTTGTTGTCCTACTAATTCAAATTTTTATCTTATCATAGAATGAGTTACTCTCATAAAAAAAACCTACTTACTAAATGGTATTTAAACTTGAACTCATTCTAACTAAACGTATGGCAGACAATAGTCGTTACTAGGTGATTACCTTTGCTAACCTGGGGCGATAAAAACACAAAGAATCTGGACAGTCCATCTGTCACCTTTGTTATCTGGTACCTAAATTCGTAGACGGAATCGCCTCGTCTAATCGTAATTTGCCTCTTATTTGCTCGCATTGTTAACTTTCATTAGAAACCCCCTTTGGACTTTGACTTAGAAACAAGGAATTATAGGGAATCCAAATTTACCCACCGCATGTTCCAAGTTTGTCCATAGAGGATTGGTTCCAAGCTGCGAAATATATAGAAGAGCATCTAACGTGCCAATTTCTCCCAACCTCCCCTCTGAATCACCCTCATCCCAGCCATGCTTAAAGCGTCGAAAACTACGATGTCAGATCGGTTACCCGAGGTTTGTCGCTATGCCCTTGGCTTTACGACATTGGCAACTATATCCCCCACCTAGCACAAAGTTCACCTGATACCTCTCCGTTCCCTCTCATGAGGAGAAGATTTGTAGGCTTTTTGGTCTGACCGTGACCTCCCACAATCTCCTAGTCTGAGGTACGAGACATGGTCATTATCTACGACCCTTAGAATTCAAGCTGATTATAATGAAATAAAGTAATTGATTACACAAAAATAATTTAAAAAAAATTATACTTATACTCCTTTAAAAGGAGGCCTAACAAAAGGAGCGGATATCTTCCTATCAATAGAGTTGTACAGTCCTGTGAGGCTATCGATCCTAACAAATAAAGAAATCAAATAAAAATCGAACCTATTAAATTCCCTAACACTATTCCCATGTATCATTGGATTAACATTATGTTAGACTTTAACTTTCGTGGTCTCATTCATTGATCATTACTTTCACTCATTCCATTCACGATCGCATTCAAACTAAAGTTAGACTCTATCATAAAACCAAAATACTATAATAATATCATTATCAATAGACCTTAATAATAATGAAAGTCTCCAGGACAAAATGTGAAATCAAATAAAATTAACAAATTAAAACAATTTGGGACTGAAGCCCTAGTTTACTCAAAAGAAAATGCCTCATACAAATTCTATATATTACCTATACTTAAATAAATAAATAAAAGATATATTGATTGCCAACGTTCAAATCTGAAATCTAACCTATCATTAAAATTGTGCATCTAACGGTCTGAAATTCTTCTTTGTCTTGACACTTGGTGACTAAACAAAATGAATCATCAAACTAGCACTTAAATTGGAGCGAATTGAACTTCAAGCATTTACCTCATTGCCATATAGGATAAATCTCCAAGTGTTTGCCGACCTTACTTCGTGTTCAAGGTTATTGGCGTCTTCCTTTCTCTGCCATTCAGCTAAACTCCCCCCCCCCCCCGATACTGGAATCATAGGGCTTTTACTATCCAACCCGTTTTGGAGTTTAACAACAGAGATCACTTGTTACCCTACTTATCAACTCTTAGATCACAACTGCCCTACACACTCTCATTAGAAATTCTCCTTGGACTGCATTCTGGACACAAGGGATTATAGGGTGTCAATTTACCCAACCCATGTTCCAAGCCTGCCCATAGGGAATTGGTTACAAGCACCGCAGTTATCTAGTGCTTTTAAGCTCCCTTACTTATATTTAAAGCTGAACCAGAGTTCAGATATTATTTACCTCAAATAAAAATAAAATAAAATAAACTGTTGAACTCACTTCAATCTTAAATCACATTCTGACACTAATACAGAATTGTAGCTTTAAAAAAAAAAGAAAACTGAAAACTCTTTAAAATCACATTCTAACACTAAAACAAAATGTAGCTAAAAAAAAAGAAAACTGAAAACTCTTTAAAAATCACATTCTAACACTAAAACAAAATTGTAGCTTAAAAAAAAAGAAAACTGAAAACTCTTTAAAAATCGCATTTTAACACCAAAACAAAATTGTAGCTTAAAAAAAAAGAAAACTGAAAACTCCTTAAAAAACACATTCTAACACCAAAACAAAATTGTAGCTTAAAAAAAAAAACCTGAAAACTCTTTAAAATCACATTCTAACACCAAAACAAAATTGTAGCTTAAAAAAAAGAAAACTGAAAACTCCTTAAAAAACACATTCTAACACCAAAACAAAATTGTAGCTTAAAAAAAAAACTAAAACTCTTTAAAGAAAAAAATTCTGGATTCTCAAAAGGAGATTACATATTTGTTATTTAATATAACTGTTGTATTCCAATTGATTACACACAGCGCTCAACGTTAATTATTGTTTAATTAACTACAAGGTAAAGGGAATAAATATAGATTAAATGGTGAACATGGAGAAAGAAATGGCGTGGCGACGCCGCAGGTAGGGTTACATCATCAGCAGGAAGTGACGTCAGCTCCAGTGTTACCGAAGGCCAACCGTCCGCCGCCACCAGCAATCTCCTCCCTCGAAGTGATCCCTTCTTTATGGATTACTTCGCCGTTTAAGAGTCTCGAACGATGAAGTTCATGTAGGTTTCTCTCCAGTGGCTTTGTCAAAATGTCCGCTAGGTTTCTTTCACTTGCTTCAAGCCAATGCTCAGCTTCAGGGCCTTGGATAGCTTCTTTATACGAAGTAGGATCTCCTTATTTACTTCAGTACTGAGGAGTTCAATTGAGTTCTGAGCATTTTTTCTGGTTCTTTATGATCATTGGATGAGATCGAGTAGGAGAAGGCTTCACAGTATCTTCATTATGGCTGTCCTCTTCTGTAGTATCACGTCTTCTTGATCTAATAAAGACACTGGATTCTCTTCAATCTCCCGTTGAGTCCCATAGCTGTAGTGTTCAACTGATGGAAGCACCTCCCGGTTGCTGTCGTTCCTCGATACATCACTCTCTTTGAAGACACAGTCCCGAGATTCCACCACTTTATTCATCTCAGGAATCCACACTCTGTAGCCACGTCCTCTGAGTGCATATCCCACAAGGTTACCTTTGACAGCTCTCCTTTCGAGTTTGGATTTACGGACTTGTCTTGGAATATGGACAAATACTTGACAGCCAATAGCTCTTAGGTGTTTAAGACTAGGCTTGTTCCCTGTCCACAGTTCATATGGCGTGCTTTCACCATTGTGATTGTTGAGAACTCTGTTTCTGACATAGGCTGCGGTGTAAGTCAGCTCCGCCCAGGAAGCCTTTGGCAGACCACTTCCAGATATAGTGCTCCTGACAAGATCTAGGAGTGTCCTATTCATTCTTTCTGCCACACCATTCTGTTGAGGTGTATACGTCATAGTGTTTTCATGAACTATTCCAACGCTCTTGCAGAAAGTGTCCCATTCCTTGGAACAAAATTCCAAGCCATTATCCGTACGTATTCGTTTTAGTTTCCGGCTGGTTTGTTTCTCAGATTCTTGAATCCACTTTTGACTTTTCCCAGGGTTCCACCTTTGTTTTTCAGGAAAAATACGCTTGTATATCTCGTAGATTCATCAATGATGGTTAAGACGTACTTGGCTCCTCCCCAGCTCAATACGTCAAGTGGACCCATCAAGTCCGCATGCACCAAGTCAAACGGCATGATTTCTTTTTCCTCCTTGTGTGAGTGTTGAAGGAATGGCAGACGGTAAGACTTGCCGATCAAGCAGTCTTCACACTTTTCTGGCTTTGCCGGCTGCAATCAAGTCCTCTTACGCTTTGGTTCTTGGCCATCTTTGCTATCGTATATGCATTTACATGCATCAGCCTTTTGTGCCAAAGTTCCCGTGTAAGCTCTTCCTTGCATTCAGATGCAAGAGAAACACGATCATTCTGATTTATCGGAGAGGATGGAGTAGTCTGGAAGTAGTAAAGTCTACCCAACTTCTTTCCCTCTATCAAGAGTTTACCTTTCATGTCCATAATGTGGCAACCACTCTTGTTGAAGACAACTTTTCTACCGTTTTCTATCATTTGGAGCACAGACAGAACACTGTGACGCATATCTGGAACATGCAAGGTGTTCTGGGCAACCATATTGCTGGCATCTCCCTTGTGTCCAACAATATTGGCACTGACAATACCGATACCACATGCTTCTATAGAAGAACCATTCGCAATAGTGATGGAACTCATATTGCTTGTGCATCTTTCAGACATGTGAAGTAATCTCTCTTGGGAGTCATATGGTGCGTCGCTCCAGAATCTATTATCCAGGTATCGGCGGTAGCTCCAAACAAAGTGTCGCACATTGCCGACATATTTACGCCTTTGTTTTGGTCAAACCTCTTTGGTCTTTGTTCATTCTTTCCTTTGTACCTGCATTCCCTTGCATAATGGCCTTTACCTCCACATTTGAAAACAAACAACCTTTGCTTTAAATTGTTTTTCTGTTTCAATGGGCTTCGAAGAGGCATTAACGACCATGGCACCCACATCTTTTGGTAGATTTGACGAACGCCTTTCTGCTTCTGCCAACAGCCGTCTTTTAACTGTGGCGGTCGTGAAGTCTGAATCAGGCAAGTTACATATGGTTGAGACAACGGTGTCCCAATCCTCTGGTAATCCACCCAAAAGAACCATAGCCAAATCGCCATCATCAATTTTGTCGCCAATTTGGGCCAGTTCGTTTACAATGTAGTTTATCTTCCCCATATACCCTTCCATATTGCTGTGCTGAGTCAACCTTTCGCCATATAACTGCCTTCTTATTGTACGGCTCGATATCTACTATCCTTTGGTGCGTATAATTTTTCCAGTTCCTCCCAGACCTCTTTTGGAGTATTCAAATGTTGAACATGCAATTGATGTTCATCATTAATCCCGAGGCAAATTTTTGCAAACGCCTTACCCTCCCGCGACAAAAAAAGTTTTGTTGCAACAAGGTCACTAGGGTCAGGCTTAGCCTCTCCTGGATTGATCAAACTCCACAAATCGTTTTCGATTAGAACGAGTTTCATCTGGAAGCTCAGCTGAAGTAATTAGCACCATTTAATTTTGTAATCGTCGTGCTTGCCATTTTACAAAATATTTGGTAAGTAGAAAAAAGGATGTTCCAAGTAATCAAAGGAAATTTGGTTACTCACGTTTTAGGCCTTGCGCTTCTTCAGTCTGACGTTTTAGGTCTTGGGTTCTTCAGTTTCACGTTTTAGGCCTTGCGCTTCTTCAGTCTCATAATCTTTGTTGTATTCCAATTGATTACACACAGCGCTCAACGTTAATTATGGTTTAATTAACTACAAGGTAAAGGGAATATATAGATTAAATGGTAAACATGGAGAAAGAAATGGCGTGGCAACGCCGCAGGTAGGGTTACATCATCAGCAGGAAGTGACGTCAGCTCCAGTGTTACCGAAGGCCAACCGTCCGCCGCCCAGCAATAACCTAACATAATAATTAATATGGACTTATACATATAAATTAGTGCATACAGTTACTGAACTTTAGACAAATCAGCCTATACAAACTCTCAGTGCATATTTTGTATTATTTACAAATATTGGCCTCTAGGCTAAAACAAATTATCAGAGATTTAAGAGTCAAAATTGTTCTATTAAGGCAATAGTAGAGTCAACAATTACCTCTCTTTATACATTAATTACACCTTCCTTTATTATTTTCTACTGTCTTTCTATCAACCATTACCATCTATTTATAACCTCTTTTTCAACCTTCTATCAATTTCCACCTCCTTTTTCATCTCCTTTCATCACTCTTCACCTCTCTTCATTTCCTTTCATCTCTTTTCGTCGCTTTTAATGCCTTTCAACATCTCTCAACACCTTTCTTGCATCTCTCTTCCATTGCTTTCAACACCTTTCAACACCTTTCAACACTTTTCAATACCTTTCAACACCTTTCTTGCATCTCTCTTCCATTGCTTTCAACACCTTTCAACACCTTTCAACACTTTTCAATACCTTTTCATCACTTTTTATCTCTTTCAACACCATTCAACACCTTTCAACGCTTTCCAACACCTTTCGACACCTTTCAACATCTTTCAACACCTTTCTACACCTTTCAACGCCCTTCAACATCTTTCAACGCCTTTCAACACACCTTTTCATCACCTCTCACTCTTTTTATCTCTATCAACACCTTTCAACAGCTTTTTCATTTCTTTCAACACCTTTTAACATCTTTCTTTCAACACCTTTCTACACCTTTCAACGCCCTTCAACATCTTTAAACGCCTTTCAACACCTTCTCATCACTTCTCACCTCTTTTTATCTCTATCAACACCTTTCAACAGCTTTTTCATTTCTTTCAACACCTTTTAACATCTTTCTTTCAACACCTTTCTACACCTTTCAACGCCCTTCAACATTTTCAAGGCCTTTCAGCACCTTTTCATCACTTCTCACCTCTTTTTATCTCTATCAAAACCTTTCAACAGCTTTTTCATTTCTTTCAACACATTTTTAACATCTTTCTTTCAACACCTTTCTACACCTTTCAACGCCCTTCAACATCTTTCAAGGCCTTTCAGCACCTTTTCATCACTTCTCACCTCTTTTTATCTCTATCAACACCTTTCAACAGCTTTTTGATTTCTTTCAACACCTTTTAACATCTTTCTTGCAACACCTTTCAACACCTTTCAACGCCCTTCAACATCTTTCTACGCCTTTCAACACCTTTTCATCACTTCTCACCTCTTTTTATCTCTATCAACACCTTTCAACAGCTTTTTCATTTCTTTCAACACCTTTTAACGTCTTTCTTTCAACACCTTTCTACACCTTTCAACGCCCTTCAACATCTTTCAACGCCTTTCAACACCTTTTCATCACTTCTCATCTCTTTTTATCTCTATCAACACCTTTCAACAGCTTTTTCATTTCTTTCAACACCTTTTAACATCTTTCTTTCAACATCTTTCTGCACCTTTCAACGCCCTTCAACATCTTTCAACGCCTTTCAACACCTTTTCATCCCTCTGGAGTTTCCTCGAAACGCGTCATCGGGAATGAATCCCGATATTATGCTAGTCCACTTTGATATTTCAGGAATCCTTTCCGGAATCTACCCTCCCCTGCCACTTCTTATCAAAGCTAACGACCTACCCTCCTATTTGAAAGGAGGAAATTTCCTCTTATTCTGTCTCCCCCTGACCTTCCCCTTTTCAGGAGATAAGCTTGTCTCGAAGGCCTTAGAAATCCTGTCTAGGCTGGTCAGTAAACACTTTACTGTTGTCATTGGGAATTTGACAAGTCAATCTTCTTTAGTACTGTCTCCCACTAAACGAGATAGGGCAACTTTATCATGGTAAAAGGGATATATATGTACAAAAGTCGGTTGTCTTACAACTTCGCTGAACAATATTCCCTTCAAGAAATTATGCAAGCTTTTACAGAATTGTAGGTTCTAGATGCTAACTATAACTTGGTATAATCTTATAAATATTGTACGCTGGTTGAATCAGACTATGCAATTCCTCTCGTTCCAAAAAAAAAAATCCTTAACATTGTTGACAACTCTTAACTCACAGGATAGTAGCTCATAGAATTAGGCCGCTTGTCTAAGACATATTCATGCGGGTGAATGAAGCCCTTCTTTCAGGTCATAAATGTTCATCTGGGAACAGTTGATCTAGATAAATTTTATTGTCTTTATTGCCATGCGTCTTTACGTTATGCAACAGGAGATGTCGCTCCAAAGGACCTTAACATTAGGGTTAAAACTCGTTGCCCCTTTCAGAATGAAGTGGTTGTCAAAACATTGACGTGGAAGGAATCGTATATTTGACCAGTGTATATTGTTGAACTTGTACTATGTCGTCATTCTATCGTCACCCAGATACTTTGGGTGTTACTTGGTCTCTTGGTTGTTACACGCGAATCCCGTCCGGTATTCAATAAGTACCATGGTGATTTGTCACGTCCAGGAGGCCATCCCTTATGCGACCAAATCAACTTTCTCCCGACTTATAATACCGTTCTCATCGCGGTAATTAAAATTAACTGAATCCAAGGAGAATCTTGATCTTGTATATCTTGTTTAATTTTATTAGTTCAACTGTCTTCTCTATTCCTTCTTAATACACTGGCCTGACACACTACACTTCCCCTAATCAGCAGCAAGTTCGATCAATCCCAATGAGAAGGCCACTCTAAGGCGTCAGCTCCTTGTTAAACTCATGCATGGTTCCAAAAAAAAAAACTTATATATTTCATAGTGGTATCTGCTCCCACTGATGTTAGTAACCAATATGGGATCTTTCTATTTCATTTATTCAACTGTTATTAGTCGGATCACTGTAATCCTTTCTCATCATTACTCCCAGACTCCCGCGCAAACATTGTCTTTGACGTGACTAATTCCTCAAAGTTCTGCTTTCTTTTGAACACCTGTTAGTTAGAGTTGTCTTAATTAATCACTGGAGTTATCTGCGATGAGTGGATTGAGTCTCCCTATCTAGATTTCCACTCTAACTCCAGGATTTAGACTGCTCAGATCCTTCACGAGAAAAAAACTATGCCTAAAAACACTATTGTCGTGGAGAGAAACCACACGTCTGATTCACGAGCATAATTAAAGCTTGCCTCTATAAAACAAGATAATTATAAGAAATCTGTAAATTCATATAATGAATCAGCATCGTTGAAATATTTTGCTCGTTTCTCCAAGGGGAAGTAGGTTTTATTTAAAAAAATGCTCAAATTCACACCATTAGAATACCCATGACTTTTGTTATTAATATTCTCATACATATACCATGACAAAGCAATCCTTTCCCGTTAGTGTTGAAACAAATACACACTCGTCTTGTATGATTTCTAGGGAATTCTTATTGAACGAATAACCATACCTGTGCCAAATTATAAAAGAAAAGGCTAAATATATACGGGCTTAAATTTCATGGCATCTGATCAGACCTTCTGCTGGCAATTATTTATGTAATTAAATGCTAATAAGGTGCCTTTATTTGTCCTTATCCAAGGAAAGGTGTTTCTAGGAAAGGGGATAGAATCGTTTGAAATTTCATCTAGAAACTTAAAAATATAAATTGCACATTTATAACACTTCAAGGTGACCTCCTCATGCCAGTGTCTATAGGTATATTATATGCGTACAATATAAAAAAATGAAAATATGCTTGTCTAGATGTGAGGAAGTTAAGTTAAATTATGTATACTCATTAAACGCTAGAAAATATATAAATAAATGAATACTGCTTATCACTTAATGATTAGATTTGGGCATGACTGTAGAATTTTTTTATTAAGTAAAATGTATTTCAAAAAGAATGAAATCTAATCTACTTTATAAAGGCGAAAGCTTCTTGATAAACCAATATATAAAAGAAATAAGCGGATTACAAATTCAAATAAACTAAGCTAGAAGGTCCATGGATAAGTAAGACTAAATAAATACAATATGAATCAAAGCGGACATTTATGTCTGAACATTATATTCATATAACGACAAATTACGCAAAATATTTTGAGGTAAATAGTGTTTCGAGAAAAAAAATTATATGACCTATACATAGCAGAAAAGCTCTGAAATCATCCTAGTAAACTAAATATCCCCGCGATAACAAAAGAATAAAAAATAAACAATTGGATTATCAGAAAAAAATTATAAGTAATATATGCTTAAATATGTCTAGCGAATCATTCAGACGAATAAATTTTGAAAATATACATATATAAATTTATTATACTTTGGTATAATCTAAATTAAAAATTATATGACCTATACATTTTAAAAGAAATAGCAAAAAGCTCTGAAATCATCCTAGTAAACTAAATATCCCGCGATAACAAAAGAATAAAAAATAAACAATTGGATTATCAGAAAAAAAATTATAAGTAATATATGCTTAAATATGTCTAGCGAAATCATTCAGACGAATAAAATTTTGAAAATATACATATATAAATTTATTATACTTTGGTATAATCTAAATTAAAAATTATATGCCTATACATTTTAAAAGAAATAGCAGGAAAGTTTAAAAGAGGATGAAATATTTTAAGAGTGAAACCCTCTCGCAGACGCGAGAGGCAGAGGGAGTAAACCCACCTTTCGGTTCGGAATCCAGATACCAACTGACCCTATTGGCCTCGCAGTTCCCGCCTAGAGTCTTCACATGTGTTTCACATGTGTTGTTTTCAAGTCCATCTATTTCCATCCCTTACAGATGTGGCCCCCTTCCCAGCGCGTCCCTAGGGGCTCTAAATTTGGATTTTTGTGGGAAGCTCTGAAGTGTGGGAAAACATTGTTCTAAGCCTAACTTCATGTCCCAATATTTCAAGATCTATATAAAAGGAAGAAATTATTTCTTTAACACTTGAAATTAGAATTAAAAATGACGTACACACTAAAGCATAAATATTTCTTTAACACGTGAAATTGAAAAGTTAAAATAACGCATACACTAAAGCTAAAATATTTCTTTACACGTGAAATTGAAAAGTTAAATAACGCATACACAAGCATAAAATATTTCTTTACACGTGAAATTGAAAAAGTTAAAATAACGCATACACTAAGCATAAAATATTTCTTTAACACGTGAAATTGAAAATTAAAATAACGCATAAATTTGGATTTTTGTGGGAAGCTCTGAAGCGTGGGAAAACATTGTTCTAAGCCTAACTTCATGTCCCAATATTTCAAAATCTATATAAAAGGAAGAAATTATTTCTTTACCACTTGAAATTAGAATTAAAATTGACGTACACACTAAAGCATAAAATATTTCTTTAACTCGTGAAATTGAAAAGTTAAAAATAACGCATACACTAAGGCCTAAAACATTTCTTTAACACGTGAAATTGAAAAGTTAAATAACGCATACACCAAGCATAAAATATTTCTTTAACACTTGAAATTAGAATTAAAATAACGCACACACTAAAGCATTAAATATTTCTTCAACTCGTGAAATTGAAAAAGTTAAAATAACGCATAAATTTGGATTTTTGTGGGAAGCTCTGAAGCGTGGAAAACATTGTTCTAAGCCTAACTTCATGTCCCAATATTTCAAAATCTATATAAAAGGAAGAAATTATTTCTTTACCACTTGAAATTAGAATTAAAATTGACGTACACACTAAAGCATAAAATATTTCTTTAACTCGTGAAATTGAAAAGTTAAAATAAAGCATACACTAAGCATAAAATATTTCCTTTAACACGTGAAATTGAAAGTTACAATACCGCATACACTAAAGCATAAAATATTTCTTTAACACGTGAAATTGAAAAGTTAAAATAACGCATACACTAAAGCATAAAACATTTCTTTAACACGTGAAATTGAAATGTTAAAATAAAGCATACACTAAGCATAAAATATTTCCTTTAACACGTGAAATTGAAAAGTTACAATAACGCATACACTGAGCATAAAATACTTCTTTAACGCGTGATATTGAAAAAGTTAAAATAACGCATACACTAAGGCATAAAATATTTCCTAAATAAAAATTAAAATAACGCATACACTAGAACATTAAATATTTCTTTAACACGTGGAATTGAAAGGTTAAAATAACGCATGCACTAAAGCATTAAATATATTTCAATTTTTAGGTAGAGACATAATTCTTAATCTCAGGGGCGTTGGCCTACTTCTAACAAAAATATTTTATTTGTAACTAGCGGACGTACCCGGCTTCGCCCGAGGTTTTACCCGAGTAAAGGTTTGTCTAACGAACATTTGTTAAAACAATTCTCTATAAACTTATAAAAAAAGATATATTTTGATAATTTGAAACTCGTAAATTTGAATATAAAGTATAGATAAAGTGAACATTTGTTCCCGGTCCCTGTGTGCCGTGTCATCCTGAATTTTGTCTTTCATGATTTTCTACATTACAAAATCATCGTTTAATCTAGTGAACATATTTTCCCGGTCCCTTGAAAAATACTCGATAAGTTGAATAAAGTCATGGTCGTGAATCTCTCGATAAAGTGATTATTATTTCCGGTCCCCGTGTGCCGTGTCATCCTGAATTTTGTCTTTCCTAATTTTCTACATTGCAAAGTCATCGTTTAATCTAGTGAACATTTTTCCGGTCCCTTGAAAAATACTCGATAAGTTGAATAAAATCATGGTCGTTTATGGAAGATGGACGTAGTTCCCGGAGGTCACCCGCCCCCCGCGCGCCAGGACCTCTTGATCACTCTGATTGGCCGGCGGCCGGACGGGGGGGGGGGGGGAGGGGGTTAGGGGGCTCTTGATCCCTCTGATTGGTCGGTGGGAACTTGGACTGTCCAACCAACTGGCCTGCGGGCGGCCGGGGGGAGGGGCAGATCTCCGTTGCAAGATGGCGTTGCTTGCGAGTTAAAGCTACAAATCTGCAAATAACTCTAAGGATATTAAAGATATTCAAGAAATTTTTTTCGTAAACCTTTCCGGAGATACACCTAATAATATCCCAAAATTTCACGGCGATTGGATGTATGGTTTTTGAATCCATAGAGGACACACACACACACAGACACACACACAGACACACAGACATTCAATTTTATATATATAGATTTTCGGTAATTTCGGCGCCACGTTGGGCATCCAATGTTAAGTCGTATTGGTACATGTCGAAATACTGTAGAGTCCTAAAGCCAGGACCTTCTACATCTAGATGACTAAACTCCATCCTTTGACTTAGACATACAAATGTAACACTCGCCAAATACTTACACCAGCATATATAATAACCAAATTTACACTCAGGTATACACTCGATATTGTATGACGAACACAGGAACTCATATAAATAATCAAAATATGTGGTTTGTTTAAGATGACATTTTTGGGACGTAAGATACGCTCTTACATTACATCATACACAGTAAATATTGTATACACTCGAATTAACATTCGTCTTGTAATTGAGCTTCGATTATAAAAACATTTATATCTTGATCTCCTTTAGCATATAAAGAAATTCAGGTGTATACATATTCTCCGTTTATGATAAGGCAATGAACCTCTTATAATACACTCAATATCCACAGCATACGCACCAAAGTTCATGTGTGATCTGTGATTTTATATAGACATTAGTACACATTAAAATTTACCACATCAACTTTTTATTCGACAAATAAGGGATATATTAAAAAAATAAAATGTAAAACAAATTGTATTTACTATGACATGACATAGTTAAGTAAAATATGAGCCTATAACACCTCATTCAAGGCGATCTTGCTTGGGCGAAATAATCTATCTATTAATACATGAATAAGTCCCTCTCTCACTATGAACTCGCTATAAATGGCAAGGCGTCTTTATCAAAAAAAAAAAAAAAAACAATCCTTTCTACCTACCATGACTTCGTCATGTATATAAATATGTCTTCACGATAAAAATTTTAGAGTGGAACTTACCTAAACACCTCGGCCACCTACTTCTCGCCCGGTGGGGAATTTCCGTCCGCCCCCTCGAAAGCCGCGTCAAAACTGACTGGTCCTTGGTCCAGCCCCCCCAAAAATCTCGCCCCTATCCTTTTTTTTTTCAGCGCCCTCAATCTCTAACTCCCACAGAATAATAAATCTTGAATATACTAAATTCTCGAAATATTAAAATAGAAAAAAATAATATCATTATAATTAAAATTTAAGGAATAAAAATAATATTTTATTAGAAAAATATTATGAATTAGAAATATTCTAACTCAGCTTATGAAAAGATCAATTTAATATAAATATTAACCAAATTCAGAATTTATCTGTCTTATTGAGAGAAAATTATTTTATTAAATTTTTATTTTTAAGGAAAATTATGAATTAGAAATATTCTTATTCACGGCTTATGAAAGATCAATTTAAACTAAATATTAACCAAAATTC
>CP092883.1:47739335-47875743 GCA_030710605.1 Cordylochernes scorpioides
GAATTTTGGTTAATATTTAGTTTAAATTGATCTTTCATAAGCCGTGAATAAGAATATTTCTAATTCATAATTTTCCTTAAAAATAAAAATTTAATAAAATAATTTTCTCTCAATAAGACAGATAAATTCTGAATTTGGTTAATATTTATATTAAATTGATCTTTTCATAAGCTGAGTTAGAATATTTCTAATTCATAATATTTTTCTAATAAAATATTATTTTTATTCCTTAAATTTTAATTATAATGATATTATTTTTTTCTATTTTAATATTTCGAGAATTTAGTATATTCAAGATTTATTATTCTGTGGGAGTTAGAGATTGAGGGCGCTGAAAAAAAAAAGGATAGGGGCGAGATTTTTGGGGGGGCTGGACCAAGGACCAGTCAGTTTTGACGCGGCTTTCGAGGGGGCGGACGGAAATTCCCCACCGGGCGAGAAGTAGGTGGCCGAGGTGTTTAGGTAAGTTCCACTCTAAAATTTTTATCGTGAAGACATATTTATATACATGACGAAGTCATGGTAGGTAGAAAGGATTGTTTTTTTTTTTTTTTTTGATAAAGACGCCTTGCCATTTATAGCGAGTTCATAGTGAGAGAGGGACTTATTCATGTATTAATAGATAGATTATTTCGCCCAAGCAAGATCGCCTTGAATGAGGTGTTATAGGCTCATATTTTACTTAACTATGTCATGTCATAGTAAATACAATTTGTTTTACATTTTATTTTTTTAATATATCCCTTATTTGTCGAATAAAAAGTTGATGTGGTAAATTTTAATGTGTACTAATGTCTATATAAAATCACAGATCACACATGAACTTTGGTGCGTATGCTGTGGATATTGAGTGTATTATAAGAGGTTCATTGCCTTATCATAAACGGAGAATATGTATACACCTGAATTTCTTTATATGCTAAAGGAGATCAAGATATAAATGTTTTTATAATCGAAGCTCAATTACAAGACGAATGTTAATTCGAGTGTATACAATATTTACTGTGTATGATGTAATGTAAGAGCGTATCTTACGTCCCAAAAATGTCATCTTAAACAAACCACATATTTTGATTATTTATATGAGTTCCTGTGTTCGTCATACAATATCGAGTGTATACCTGAGTGTAAATTTGGTTATTATATATGCTGGTGTAAGTATTTGGCGAGTGTTACATTTGTATGTCTAAGTCAAAGGATGGAGTTTAGTCATCTAGATGTAGAAGGTCCTGGCTTTAGGACTCTACAGTATTTCGACATGTACCAATACGACTTAACATTGGATGCCCAACGTGGCGCCGAAATTACCGAAAATCTATATATATAAAATTGAATGTCTGTGTGTCTGTGTGTGTGTCTGTGTGTGTGTGTGTCCTCTATGGATTCAAAAACCATACATCCAATCGCCGTGAAATTTTGGGATATTATTAGGTGTATCTCCGGAAAGGTTTACGAAAAAAATTTCTTGAATATCTTTAATATCCTTAGAGTTATTTGCAGATTTGTAGCTTTAACTCGCAAGCAACGCCATCTTGCAACGGAGATCTGCCCCTCCCCCCGGCCGCCCGCAGGCCAGTTGGTTGGACAGTCCAAGTTCCCACCGACCAATCAGAGGGATCAAGAGCCCCCTAACCCCCTCCCCCCCCCCCCCCGTCCGGCCGCCGGCCAATCAGAGTGATCAAGAGGTCCTGGCGCGCGGGGGGCGGGTGACCTCCGGGAACTACGTCCATCTTCCATAAACGACCATGATTTTATTCAACTTATCGAGTATTTTTCAAGGGACCGGAAAAATGTTCACTAGATTAAACGATGACTTTGCAATGTAGAAAATTAGGAAAGACAAAATTCAGGATGACACGGCACACGGGGACCGGAAATAATAATCACTTTATCGAGAGATTCACGACCATGACTTTATTCAACTTATCGAGTATTTTTCAAGGGACCGGGAAAATATGTTCACTAGATTAAACGATGATTTTGTAATGTAGAAAATCATGAAAGACAAAATTCAGGATGACACGGCACACAGGGACCGGGAACAAATGTTCACTTTATCTATACTTTATATTCAAATTTACGAGTTTCAAATTATCAAAATATATCTTTTTTTATAAGTTTATAGAGAATTGTTTTAACAAATGTTCGTTAGACAAACCTTTACTCGGGTAAAACCTCGGGCGAAGCCGGGTACGTCCGCTAGTTACAAATAAAATATTTTTGTTAGAAGTAGGCCAACGCCCCTGAGATTAAGAATTATGTCTCTACCTAAAAATTGAAATATATTTAATGCTTTAGTGCATGCGTTATTTTAACCTTTCAATTCCACGTGTTAAAGAAATATTTAATGTTCTAGTGTATGCGTTATTTTAATTTTTATTTAGGAAATATTTTATGCCTTAGTGTATGCGTTATTTTAACTTTTTCAATATCACGCGTTAAAGAAGTATTTTATGCTCAGTGTATGCGTTATTGTAACTTTTCAATTTCACGTGTTAAAGGAAATATTTTATGCTTAGTGTATGCTTTATTTTAACATTTCAATTTCACGTGTTAAAGAAATGTTTTATGCTTTAGTGTATGCGTTATTTTAACTTTTCAATTTCACGTGTTAAAGAAATATTTTATGCTTTAGTGTATGCGGTATTGTAACTTTCAATTTCACGTGTTAAAGGAAATATTTTATGCTTAGTGTATGCTTTATTTTAACTTTTCAATTTCACGAGTTAAAGAAATATTTTATGCTTTAGTGTGTACGTCAATTTTAATTCTAATTTCAAGTGGTAAAGAAATAATTTCTTCCTTTTATATAGATTTTGAAATATTGGGACATGAAGTTAGGCTTAGAACAATGTTTTCCACGCTTCAGAGCTTCCCACAAAAATCCAAATTTATGCGTTATTTTAACTTTTTCAATTTCACGAGTTGAAGAAATATTTAATGCTTTAGTGTGTGCGTTATTTTAATTCTAATTTCAAGTGTTAAAGAAATATTTTATGCTTGGTGTATGCGTTATTTAACTTTTCAATTTCACGTGTTAAAGAAATGTTTTAGGCCTTAGTGTATGCGTTATTTTTAACTTTTCAATTTCACGAGTTAAAGAAATATTTTATGCTTTAGTGTGTACGTCAATTTTAATTCTAATTTCAAGTGGTAAAGAAATAATTTCTTCCTTTTATATAGATTTTGAAATATTGGGACATGAAGTTAGGCTTAGAACAATGTTTTCCCACGCTTCAGAGCTTCCCACAAAAATCCAAATTTATGCGTTATTTTAATTTTCAATTTCACGTGTTAAAGAAATATTTTATGCTTAGTGTATGCGTTATTTTAACTTTTTCAATTTCACGTGTAAAGAAATATTTTATGCTTGTGTATGCGTTATTTAACTTTTCAATTTCACGTGTAAAGAAATATTTTAGCTTTAGTGTATGCGTTATTTTAACTTTTCAATTTCACGTGTTAAAGAAATATTTATGCTTTAGTGTGTACGTCATTTTTAATTCTAATTTCAAGTGTTAAAGAAATAATTTCTTCCTTTTATATAGATCTTGAAATATTGGGACATGAAGTTAGGCTTAGAACAATGTTTTCCCACACTTCAGAGCTTCCCACAAAAATCCAAATTTAGAGCCCCTAGGGACGCGCTGGGAAGGGGGCCACATCTGTAAGGGATGGAAATAGATGGACTTGAAAACAACACATGTGAAACACATGTGAAGACTCTAGGCGGGAACTGCGAGGCCAATAGGGTCAGTTGGTATCTGGATTCCGAACCGAAAGGTGGGTTTACTCCCTCTGCCTCTCGCGTCTGCGAGAGGGTTTCACTCTTAAAATATTTCATCCTCTTTTAAACTTTCCTGCTATTTCTTTTAAAATGTATAGGCATATAATTTTTAATTTAGATTATACCAAAGTATAATAAATTTATATATGTATATTTTCAAAATTTTATTCGTCTGAATGATTTCGCTAGACATATTTAAGCATATATTACTTATAATTTTTTTTCTGATAATCCAATTGTTTATTTTTTATTCTTTTGTTATCGCGGGATATTTAGTTTACTAGGATGATTTCAGAGCTTTTTGCTATTTCTTTTAAAATGTATAGGTCATATAATTTTTAATTTAGATTATACCAAAGTATAATAAATTTATATATGTATATTTTCAAAATTTATTCGTCTGAATGATTCGCTAGACATATTTAAGCATATATTACTTATAATTTTTTTCTGATAATCCAATTGTTTATTTTTTATTCTTTTGTTATCGCGGGGATATTTAGTTTACTAGGATGATTTCAGAGCTTTTCTGCTATGTATAGGTCATATAATTTTTTTTCTCGAAACACTATTTACCTCAAAATATTTTGCGTAATTTGTCGTTATATGAATATAATGTTCAGACATAAATGTCCGCTTTGATTCATATTGTATTTATTTAGTCTTACTTATCCATGGACCTTCTAGCTTAGTTTATTTGAATTTGTAATCCGCTTATTTCTTTTATATATTGGTTTATCAAGAAGCTTTCGCCTTTATAAAGTAGATTAGATTTCATTCTTTTTGAAATACATTTTACTTAATAAAAAAATTCTACAGTCATGCCCAAATCTAATCATTAAGTGATAAGCAGTATTCATTTATTTATATATTTTCTAGCGTTTAATGAGTATACATAATTTAACTTAACTTCCTCACATCTAGACAAGCATATTTTCATTTTTTTATATTGTACGCATATAATATACCTATAGACACTGGCATGAGGAGGTCACCTTGAAGTGTTATAAATGTGCAATTTATATTTTTAAGTTTCTAGATGAAATTTCAAACGATTCTATCCCCTTTCCTAGAAACACCTTTCCTTGGATAAGGACAAATAAAGGCACCTTATTAGCATTTAATTACATAAATAATTGCCAGCAGAAGGTCTGATCAGATGCCATGAAATTTAAGCCCGTATATATTTAGCCTTTTCTTTTATAATTTGGCACAGGTATGGTTATTCGTTCAATAAGAATTCCCTAGAAATCATACAAGACGAGTGTGTATTTGTTTCAACACTAACGGGAAAGGATTGCTTTGTCATGGTATATGTATGAGAATATTAATAACAAAAGTCATGGGTATTCTAATGGTGTGAATTTGAGCATTTTTTTAAATAAAACCTACTTCCCCTTGGAGAAACGAGCAAAATATTTCAACGATGCTGATTCATTATATGAATTTACAGATTTCTTATAATTATCTTGTTTTATAGAGGCAAGCTTTAATTATGCTCGTGAATCAGACGTGTGGTTTCTCTCCACGACAATAGTGTTTTTAGGCATAGTTTTTTTCTCGTGAAGGATCTGAGCAGTCTAAATCCTGGAGTTAGAGTGGAAATCTAGATAGGGAGACTCAATCCACTCATCGCAGATAACTCCAGTGATTAATTAAGACAACTCTAACTAACAGGTGTTCAAAAGAAAGCAGAACTTTGAGGAATTAGTCACGTCAAAGACAATGTTTGCGCGGGAGTCTGGGAGTAATGATGAGAAAGGATTACAGTGATCCGACTAATAACAGTTGAATAAATGAAATAGAAAGATCCCATATTGGTTACTAACATCAGTGGGAGCAGATACCACTATGAAATATATAAGTTTTTTTTTTTGGAACCATGCATGAGTTTAACAAGGAGCTGACGCCTTAGAGTGGCCTTCTCATTGGGATTGATCGAACTTGCTGCTGATTAGGGGAAGTGTAGTGTGTCAGGCCAGTGTATTAAGAAGGAATAGAGAAGACAGTTGAACTAATAAAATTAAACAAGATATACAAGATCAAGATTCTCCTTGGATTCAGTTAATTTTAATTACCGCGATGAGAACGGTATTATAAGTCGGGAGAAAGTTGATTTGGTCGCATAAGGGATGGCCTCCTGGACGTGACAAATCACCATGGTACTTATTGAATACCGGACGGGATTCGCGTGTAACAACCAAGAGACCAAGTAACACCCAAAGTATCTGGGTGACGATAGAATGACGACATAGTACAAGTTCAACAATATACACTGGTCAAATATACGATTCCTTCCACGTCAATGTTTTGACAACCACTTCATTCTGAAAGGGGCAACGAGTTTTAACCCTAATGTTAAGGTCCTTTGGAGCGACATCTCCTGTTGCATAACGTAAAGACGCATGGCAATAAAGACAATAAAATTTATCTAGATCAACTGTTCCCAGATGAACATTTATGACCTGAAAGAAGGGCTTCATTCACCCGCATGAATATGTCTTAGACAAGCGGCCTAATTCTATGAGCTACTATCCTGTGAGTTAAGAGTTGTCAACAATGTTAAGGATTTTTTTTTTTGGAACGAGAGGAATTGCATAGTCTGATTCAACCAGCGTACAATATTTATAAGATTATACCAAGTTATAGTTAGCATCTAGAACCTACAATTCTGTAAAAGCTTGCATAATTTCTTGAAGGGAATATTGTTCAGCGAAGTTGTAAGACAACCGACTTTTGTACATATATATCCCTTTTACCATGATAAAGTTGCCCTATCTCGTTTAGTGGGAGACAGTACTAAAGAAGATTGACTTGTCAAATTCCCAATGACAACAGTAAAGTGTTTACTGACCAGCCTAGACAGGATTTCTAAGGCCTTCGAGACAAGCTTATCTCCTGAAAAGGGGAAGGTCAGGGGGAGACAGAATAAGAGGAAATTTCCTCCTTTCAAATAGGAGGGTAGGTCGTTAGCTTTGATAAGAAGTGGCAGGGGAGGGTAGATTCCGGAAAGGATTCCTGAAATATCAAAGTGGACTAGCATAATATCGGGATTCATTCCCGATGACGCGTTTCGAGGAAACTCCAGAGGGATGAAAAGGTGTTGAAAGGCGTTGAAAGATGTTGAAGGGCGTTGAAAGGTGCAGAAAGATGTTGAAAGAAAGATGTTAAAAGGTGTTGAAAGAAATGAAAAAGCTGTTGAAAGGTGTTGATAGAGATAAAAAGAGATGAGAAGTGATGAAAAGGTGTTGAAAGGCGTTGAAAGATGTTGAAGGGCGTTGAAAGGTGTAGAAAGGTGTTGAAAGAAAGACGTTAAAAGGTGTTGAAAGAAATGAAAAAGCTGTTGAAAGGTGTTGATAGAGATAAAAAGAGGTGAGAAGTGATGAAAAGGTGTTGAAAGGCGTAGAAAGATGTTGAAGGGCGTTGAAAGGTGTTGAAAGGTGTTGCAAGAAAGATGTTAAAAGGTGTTGAAAGAAATCAAAAAGCTGTTGAAAGGTGTTGATAGAGATAAAAAGAGGTGAGAAGTGATGAAAAGGTGCTGAAAGGCCTTGAAAGATGTTGAAGGGCGTTGAAAGGTGTAGAAAGGTGTTGAAAGAAAGATGTTAAAAATGTGTTGAAAGAAATGAAAAAGCTGTTGAAAGGTTTTGATAGAGATAAAAAGAGGTGAGAAGTGATGAAAAGGTGCTGAAAGGCCTTGAAAATGTTGAAGGGCGTTGAAAGGTGTAGAAAGGTGTTGAAAGAAAGATGTTAAAAGGTGTTGAAAGAAATGAAAAAGCTGTTGAAAGGTGTTGATAGAGATAAAAAGAGGTGAGAAGTGATGAGAAGGTGTTGAAAGGCGTTTAAAGATGTTGAAGGGCGTTGAAAGGTGTAGAAAGGTGTTGAAAGAAAGATGTTAAAAGGTGTTGAAAGAAATGAAAAAGCTGTTGAAAGGTGTTGATAGAGATAAAAAGAGTGAGAGGTGATGAAAAGGTGTGTTGAAAGGCGTTGAAAGATGTTGAAGGGCGTTGAAAGGTGTAGAAAGGTGTTGAAAGATGTTGAAAGGTGTCGAAAGGTGTTGGAAAGCGTTGAAAGGTGTTGAATGGTGTTGAAAGAGATAAAAAGTGATGAAAAGGTATTGAAAAGTGTTGAAAGGTGTTGAAAGGTGTTGAAAGCAATGGAAGAGAGATGCAAGAAAGGTGTTGAAAGGTATTGAAAAGTGTTGAAAGGTGTTGAAAGGTGTTGAAAGCAATGGAAGAGAGATGCAAGAAAGGTGTTGAGAGATGTTGAAAGGCATTAAAAGCGACGAAAAGAGATGAAAGGAAATGAAGAGAGGTGAAGAGTGATGAAAGGAGATGAAAAAGGAGGTGGAAATTGATAGAAGGTTGAAAAAGAGGTTATAAATAGATGGTAATGGTTGATAGAAAGACAGTAGAAAATAATAAAGGAAGGTGTAATTAATGTATAAAGAGAGGTAATTGTTGACTCTACTATTGCCTTAATAGAACAATTTTGACTCTTAAATCTCTGATAATTTGTTTTAGCCTAGAGGCCAATATTTGTAAATAATACAAAATATGCACTGAGAGTTTGTATAGGCTGATTTGTCTAAAGTTCAGTAACTGTATGCACTAATTTATATGTATAAGTCCATATTAATTATTATGTTAGGTTATTGCTGGGCGGCGGACGGTTGGCCTTCGGTAACACTGGAGCTGACGTCACTTCCTGCTGATGATGTAACCCTACCTGCGGCGTTGCCACGCCATTTCTTTCTCCATGTTTACCATTTAATCTATATATTCCCTTTACCTTGTAGTTAATTAAACCATAATTAACGTTGAGCGCTGTGTGTAATCAATTGGAATACAACAAAGATTATGAGACTGAAGAAGCGCAAGGCCTAAAACGTGAAACTGAAGAACCCAAGACCTAAAACGTCAGACTGAAGAAGCGCAAGGCCTAAAACGTGAGTAACCAAATTTCCTTTGATTACTTGGAACATCCTTTTTTCTACTTACCAAATATTTTGTAAAATGGCAAGCACGACGATTACAAAATTAAATGGTGCTAATTACTTCAGCTGAGCTTCCAGATGAAACTCGTTCTAATCGAAAACGATTTGTGGAGTTTGATCAATCCAGGAGAGGCTAAGCCTGACCCTAGTGACCTTGTTGCAACAAAACTTTTTTTGTCGCGGGAGGGTAAGGCGTTTGCAAAAATTTGCCTCGGGATTAATGATGAACATCAATTGCATGTTCAACATTTGAATACTCCAAAAGAGGTCTGGGAGGAACTGGAAAAATTATACGCACCAAAGGATAGTAGATATCGAGCCGTACAATAAGAAGGCAGTTATATGGCGAAAGGTTGACTCAGCACAGCAATATGGAAGGGTATATGGGGAAGATAAACTACATTGTAAACGAACTGGCCCAAATTGGCGACAAAATTGATGATGGCGATTTGGCTATGGTTCTTTTGGGTGGATTACCAGAGGATTGGGACACCGTTGTCTCAACCATATGTAACTTGCCTGATTCAGACTTCACGACCGCCACAGTTAAAAGACGGCTGTTGGCAGAAGCAGAAAGGCGTTCGTCAAATCTACCAAAAGATGTGGGTGCCATGGTCGTTAATGCCTCTTCGAAGCCCATTGAAACAGAAAAACAATTTAAAGCAAAGGTTGTTTGTTTTCAAATGTGGAGGTAAAGGCCATTATGCAAGGGAATGCAGGTACAAAGGAAAGAATGAACAAAGACCAAAGAGGTTTGACCAAAACAAAGGCGTAAATATGTCGGCAATGTGCGACACTTTGTTTGGAGCTACCGCCGATACCTGGATAATAGATTCTGGAGCGACGCACCATATGACTCCCAAGAGAGATTACTTCACATGTCTGAAAGATGCACAAGCAATATGAGTTCCATCACTATTGCGAATGGTTCTTCTATAGAAGCATGTGGTATCGGTATTGTCAGTGCCAATATTGTTGGACACAAGGGAGATGCCAGCAATATGGTTGCCCAGAACACCTTGCATGTTCCAGATATGCGTCACAGTGTTCTGTCTGTGCTCCAAATGATAGAAAACGGTAGAAAAGTTGTCTTCAACAAGAGTGGTTGCCACATTATGGACATGAAAGGTAAACTCTTGATAGAGGGAAAGAAGTTGGGTAGACTTTACTACTTCCAGACTACTCCATCCTCTCCGATAAATCAGAATGATCGTGTTTCTCTTGCATCTGAATGCAAGGAAGAGCTTACACGGGAACTTTGGCACAAAAGGCTGATGCATGTAAATGCATATACGATAGCAAAGATGGCCAAGAACCAAAGCGTAAGAGGACTTGATTGCAGCCGGCAAAGCCAGAAAAGTGTGAAGACTGCTTGATCGGCAAGTCTTACCGTCTGCCATTCCTTCAACACTCACACAAGGAGGAAAAAGAAATCATGCCGTTTGACTTGGTGCATGCGGACTTGATGGGTCCACTTGACGTATTGAGCTGGGGAGGAGCCAAGTACGTCTTAACCATCATTGATGAATCTACGAGATATACAAGCGTATTTTTCCTGAAAAACAAAGGTGGAACCCTGGGAAAAGTCAAAAGTGGATTCAAGAATCTGAGAAACAAACCAGCCGGAAACTAAAACGAATACGTACGGATAATGGCTTGGAATTTTGTTCCAAGGAATGGGACACTTTCTGCAAGAGCGTTGGAATAGTTCATGAAAACACTATGACGTATACACCTCAACAGAATGGTGTGGCAGAAAGAATGAATAGGACACTCCTAGATCTTGTCAGGAGCACTATATCTGGAAGTGGTCTGCCAAAGGCTTCCTGGGCGGAGCTGACTTACACCGCAGCCTATGTCAGAAACAGAGTTCTCAACAATCACAATGGTGAAAGCACGCCATATGAACTGTGGACAGGGAACAAGCCTAGTCTTAAACACCTAAGAGCTATTGGCTGTCAAGTATTTGTCCATATTCCAAGACAAGTCCGTAAATCCAAACTCGAAAGGAGAGCTGTCAAAGGTAACCTTGTGGGATATGCACTCAGAGGACGTGGCTACAGAGTGTGGATTCCTGAGATGAATAAAGTGGTGGAATCTCGGGACTGTGTCTTCAAAGAGAGTGATGTATCGAGGAACGACAGCAACCGGGAGGTGCTTCCATCAGTTGAACACTACAGCTATGGGACTCAACGGGAGATTGAAGAGAATCCAGTGTCTTTATTAGATCAAGAAGACGTGATACTACAGAAGAGGACAGCCATAATGAAGATACTGTGAAGCCTTCTCCTACTCGATCTCATCCAATGATCATAAAGAACCAGAAAAAATGCTCAGAACTCAATTGAACTCCTCAGTACTGAAGTAAATAAGGAGATCCTACTTCGTATAAAGAAGCTATCCAAGGCCCTGAAGCTGAGCATTGGCTTGAAGCAAGTGAAAGAAACCTAGCGGACATTTTGACAAAGCCACTGGAGAGAAACCTACATGAACTTCATCGTTCGAGACTCTTAAACGGCGAAGTAATCCATAAAGAAGGGATCACTTCGAGGGAGGAGATTGCTGGTGGCGGCGGACGGTTGGCCTTCGGTAACACTGGAGCTGACGTCACTTCCTGCTGATGATGTAACCCTACCTGCGGCGTCGCCACGCCATTTCTTTCTCCATGTTCACCATTTAATCTATATTTATTCCCTTTACCTTGTAGTTAATTAAACAATAATTAACGTTGAGCGCTGTGTGTAATCAATTGGAATACAACAGTTATATTAAATAACAAATATGTAATCTCCTTTTGAGAATCCAGAATTTTTTTCTTTAAAGAGTTTTAGTTTTTTTTTTAAGCTACAATTTTGTTTTGGTGTTAGAATGTGTTTTTTAAGGAGTTTTCAGTTTTCTTTTTTTTAAGCTACAATTTTGTTTTGGTGTTAGAATGTGATTTTAAAGAGTTTTCAGGTTTTTTTTTTTAAGCTACAATTTTGTTTTGGTGTTAGAATGTGTTTTTTAAGGAGTTTTCAGTTTTCTTTTTTTTTAAGCTACAATTTTGTTTTGGTGTTAAAATGCGATTTTTAAAGAGTTTTCAGTTTTCTTTTTTTTTAAGCTACAATTTTGTTTTAGTGTTAGAATGTGATTTTTAAAGAGTTTTCAGTTTTCTTTTTTTTTAGCTACATTTTGTTTTAGTGTTAGAATGTGATTTTAAAGAGTTTTCAGTTTTCTTTTTTTTTTAAAGCTACAATTCTGTATTAGTGTCAGAATGTGATTTAAGATTGAAGTGAGTTCAACAGTTTATTTTATTTTATTTTTATTTGAGGTAAATAATATCTGAACTCTGGTTCAGCTTTAAATATAAGTAAGGGAGCTTAAAAGCACTAGATAACTGCGGTGCTTGTAACCAATTCCCTATGGGCAGGCTTGGAACATGGGTTGGGTAAATTGACACCCTATAATCCCTTGTGTCCAGAATGCAGTCCAAGGAGAATTTCTAATGAGAGTGTGTAGGGCAGTTGTGATCTAAGAGTTGATAAGTAGGGTAACAAGTGATCTCTGTTGTTAAACTCCAAAACGGGTTGGATAGTAAAAGCCCTATGATTCCAGTATCGGGGGGGGGGGGGAGTTTAGCTGAATGGCAGAGAAAGGAAGACGCCAATAACCTTGAACACGAAGTAAGGTCGGCAAACACTTGGAGATTTATCCTATATGGCAATGAGGTAAATGCTTGAAGTTCAATTCGCTCCAATTTAAGTGCTAGTTTGATGATTCATTTTGTTTAGTCACCAAGTGTCAAGACAAAGAAGAATTTCAGACCGTTAGATGCACAATTTTAATGATAGGTTAGATTTCAGATTTGAACGTTGGCAATCAATATATCTTTTATTTATTTATTTAAGTATAGGTAATATATAGAATTTGTATGAGGCATTTTCTTTTGAGTAAACTAGGGCTTCAGTCCCAAATTGTTTTAATTTGTTAATTTTATTTGATTTCACATTTTGTCCTGGAGACTTTCATTATTATTAAGGTCTATTGATAATGATATTATTATAGTATTTTGGTTTTATGATAGAGTCTAACTTTAGTTTGAATGCGATCGTGAATGGAATGAGTGAAAGTAATGATCAATGAATGAGACCACGAAAGTTAAAGTCTAACATAATGTTAATCCAATGATACATGGGAATAGTGTTAGGGAATTTAATAGGTTCGATTTTTATTTGATTTCTTTATTTGTTAGGATCGATAGCCTCACAGGACTGTACAACTCTATTGATAGGAAGATATCCGCTCCTTTTGTTAGGCCTCCTTTTAAAGGAGTATAAGTATAATTTTTTTTAAATTATTTTTGTGTAATCAATTACTTTATTTCATTATAATCAGCTTGAATTCTAAGGGTCGTAGATAATGACCATGTCTCGTACCTCAGACTAGGAGATTGTGGGAGGTCACGGTCAGACCAAAAAGCCTACAAATCTTCTCCTCATGAGAGGGAACGGAGAGGTATCAGGTGAACTTTGTGCTAGGTGGGGGATATAGTTGCCAATGTCGTAAAGCCAAGGGCATAGCGACAAACCTCGGGTAACCGATCTGACATCGTAGTTTTCGACGCTTTAAGCATGGCTGGGATGAGGGTGATTCAGAGGGGAGGTTGGGAGAAATTGGCACGTTAGATGCTCTTCTATATATTTCGCAGCTTGGAACCAATCCTCTATGGACAAACTTGGAACATGCGGTGGGTAAATTTGGATTCCCTATAATTCCTTGTTTCTAAGTCAAAGTCCAAAGGGGGTTTCTAATGAAAGTTAACAATGCGAGCAAATAAGAGGCAAATTACGATTAGACGAGGCGATTCCGTCTACGAATTTAGGTACCAGATAACAAAGGTGACAGATGGACTGTCCAGATTCTTTGTGTTTTTATCGCCCCAGGTTAGCAAAGGTAATCACCTAGTAACGACTATTGTCTGCCATACGTTTAGTTAGAATGAGTTCAAGTTTAAATACCATTTAGTAAGTAGGTTTTTTTTATGAGAGTAACTCATTCTATGATAAGATAAAAATTTGAATTAGTAGGACAACAAAAAACGAACTTCAGAGCAGATTGCCAGAACAGGCCAGTATTCCAGACTTGAAGAAGGAGGAAATTTAAGGGAAGATTGAATATCAATTTTTTTTTTGGGCTGTAGCCCAGAACAGTAAGTTCTTAGAACAAAAGATTAAATACTGAAGAGATATTAAGAAGTCAAGTGTGAGAAGATAAATCATAAGGTAGAAGTAAGGCATAGGTTTCTTGAAAAAAGACACCTCGGCCAGTATAAATCTTTTTATTACCTCGACGTTTCGACAAAAAGCTTTTGTCCTCGTCAGGAGCAAATAAAAATTAAAAACACATAGAAAGGCGTTAAAAATCAGTCTAAGGCTCTAAGGGCGTTCTCGCGCGATATTCGAAATTTTGTACAACATCCAAAGCACGAGTCAAAAATAAATATTTAACTCACAAAAAGACTACGATCTTTGAAATAAAATTATGATATACATATTTATATATATTAAGAAATTATAAACAAAAATAAATATAAAAATAATAATAACATTTAAAAGATTTCACAATAGTATATTATTATCGATATCTATTATGTACAATTTATACTTACCCTTTGTAACTACTTTTTTAAATTTAAAAACAAATTGTATTGTAGCGGAATATCTTCATATACATTTAAAGTTCTTTTCCCCATTTCCCGTGATACCCACCCCTCTAAAAATAATCTTTCTTTTTTAAATTTTATATTCCTATGAAATATCTCAATATCATTCCAATCTGGCCTATGTCCTGAATATAATGCATGTTCCCCAATTTTGCTTAACGCCTTCTCCCCATTAAACCCTGTTGGTGTTCTTTAATCCTAGTCTCTAAATTACGGCCTGTTTCTCCTACGTAAATTTTGTCACATTGTGTGCATTTAATTCCATAAATTACATTACTTGGTTTTAATGTGCCTATGTTATCTTTCATTATTCTATTTCTAGTTAAAAATTCCCTTTTTGTCCCCGTACTATACCAAGTATTATATTTAAATTTTCTCAAAATTCTAGATATTTCGTTATCTATATCTCTCAAATATGGAATAATTATATTATTGCAATCATCTTTATTCCTATTTGAATTTGGCCTATCTATTTCATATCTTCTAATCCATTTGTTTGTGAAACCAATTCAGAATTATTAGATGAAAATTACATGAAAAGTCTTGAAGAGAGTATACAGAGAGGGATAAAGAAAATAGAAGAACGGCTAATGATCACAATGAGGAACAAACTGGACAGATGGGCTCCTAGAATCAAGAAGGTCGATCCTAGAAGAGTATGCAACATCTCAGGGAAGGATTTAACTGAAGAGCAGCTGAGGCTTCTTGATAAAGGGTCAAACTATAGACCTATGCCTCTCAAAACTGATTACATTAGATTAATTTCTAACATTGAAAATGGGATTAGGAATTTGAATGAAAATGATAGAATTAATATTAGAAACAAAATTTCAAATGTTATATCAAGGACAACAAAAACCAAAATAAATTTGAGTTAGAGAAGACAAAACGCTCCGAATGGGAGGCTATAAAGAAATTAAAAAATGATGACGACATAGTTATAACTAGAGCAGATAAAGGAGGTAAGACAGTCGTGATGAAGAGAGAAGATTACAATGATAAGATAAGGAGCCTTCTCAACGATAATAATACATATGAAGAAATTCGCGAAGACCCTACTAAAAAGATAAAACTCAAAATATCAAAATTCATCAAAAACATGAAGTCTAAGGACATTGATAAAAGAAAAATGAAGCTAGAAGATGTTGCCGCACCTCTCTTCAAAGGACTACCAAAGATCCATAAAGAAGGAGTTCCCCTACGGCCATTGTGTCAGGATTCAAAGCCCCACCAGACGTTTAGCGGACTGGCTTAAAAAACAGATACCGAGTACAAGTAAAATTTCCGGGTTAGAGATTAGAAATAGAAAAGAGCTTTTAGATATCGCTAAAATTTTGAAGTTAAATAACCATGAAATAATGGTATCCTTTGATGTCAAATCACTTTTCACCAATATCAATAGAACTCTAGCTCTGAAAGAAATAAGAGAATATTTTGAGGTGAAGAGACAAGATTGCGAAAACAAGGGATTAGAAATCAACGAAATGATAGAAGGCTTTAGGTTATGTTTAGATAATATTTACTTCAGATATGGGAATAAATTTTACAAGCAAAAAGACGGCACTGCTATGGGTTGCCCTACAAGCATGATCATTGCTGACATCGTAATGGCATCAGTAGATAAAAAGGCAATCTTGATTGAGGGAATAAGAATCTGGGGCCGATATATAGATGATGTTTTCGCAGTGATCCGCAAAGAAAATCTTAATGAAATCATGGTCATGTTGAATAATTTAGAAAGAGGAATAGAATTCACGGTTGAAACAGAAAAGGAGGGATTTTATCATTCTTAGATGTAGGACTAACTCGCAAAGAAGATGGTTCAATTTTAACCAGCGTTTTCAGAAAGCCAACTGACTGTGGTATACATCTAAATTTTAATTCCAATAATCCTATGATGCATAAAAGACAGGTGATAAAATATCTTGTACAAAGAGCCAAACAAGTATGCACAAACCGAGATATTTATAAAAAAAGATAATGAAAATTCGAGTAGAACTAGAAAAATCTGATTATCCAGTTGGTTTCACAAACAAATGGATTAGAAGATATGAAATAGATAGGCCAAATTCAAATAGGAATAAAGATGATTGCAATAATATAATTATTCCATATTTGAGAGATATAGATAACGAAATATCTAGAATTTTGAGAAAATTTAAATATAATACTTGGTATAGTACGGGGACAAAAAGGGAATTTTTAACTAGAAATAGAATAATGAAAGATAACATAGGCACATTAAAACCAAGTAATGTAATTTATGGAATTAAATGCACACAATGTGACAAAATTTACGTAGGAGAAACAGGCCGTAATTTAGAGACTAGGATTAAAGAACACCAACAAGGTTTAATGGGGAGAAGGGCGTTAAGCAAAATTGGGGAACATGCATTATATTCAGGACTGTCGCGTTCCCGATTTTAGACCTACGAGAACGGAGCATGTAGGGAGTGACTTAATACAATTTCCTTATTAAATTTTACTAGCATAGCCTTGTGACAACAATGTCAACACCATCCTTGGAATGTATGTTGTGCCTAAAAAAAAAATTTTTCTATATTATATACAAGTATCACATTTTGACAGCAACCCCCCTACCAATCTTCGGGCTAGAGCGTGGTATAGAATGGACAAATATATATGACTTAGACAGCTAAGGTTATGCTTGAGAAGAGAGGAGTACCCGATAATATATACATATATTGAAAGTGTCGCGTTCCCGATTTTAGACCTACGAGAACGGAGCATGTAGACAGTGACTTAGTAAAAATCTTTTACAAAGAAATCTGTAAGTGTAACGTTTGACAGCAGGGCCTCTACCACAATAGGTAAAGTGTTTGATATTGAGATAATCAATGTAGAGCTTGAGCATATAAAACTATGATTTAAAGGATGGGAATGGAATATCAGACAACATACAAGACAGGAGGATTTAGCGGAATGCAGTTCCAAGTAGAAGCTTCATGTCGGCGAGGGAGGGACCCTCAGGGGAGGCCCCGTTGACGGACTTCTTCCTGGAATGTATGGGGGCGTCGGGAATAGCGCGGGAAAAATAACGATGTCTCAAGAATGTGGGGTCCAAACGTCTCAGGGGTATCAACTTACATCCATTCTCCCTCCTCCTTCTTCTATGAAAGAAACAAAATGGCTGACCCTTCCTCGTTATCTCTACTTATCCCTTTAAGATGATCGCCTTCTAACGATTTAGCCACCCACTGGGACACTGAGGGCTATTCCATAGAGGAATTTAAAGTATCTGATCCCTATAATTCTATATATACTAACTGTAAATAGATTCACAATGATAAGGCGTTTATAACCCAAATTACACAGGCAATAGTCAAATAATATACCTGATAGCATGCAACTATTACAACAGAATGTATAAAGGCGGAACCCGACAGACAAATAATAGATAGGATGGATGGGCGCACCAGATCCAAAAAAAAAAAAGAAATGATAGCAGTTAAACGTACAGTTCCTCATATCTGATAAAGTAGTCCTTGTTTCATTAACCATGTTCCATAGCTAATCCTAATTTCATAAGCTAAATTATTATATTATAGTTTTCCTTAGTTTAGAAATATGTAAATAGTCTATACTTAGCATATAACAAGATGTTAATAGTTCCTTTATAGAAAGTTTTTATAAAGATATAAATACATTAGATAAAAATATATATATGTATAGAAGTGACCCCACTTGTAAAGATTATACTAAAGTCCAACAGAATAAGCTATAAGGCAAATAAATTATAGACTTAATAGTGGTCCTTTCTCCCAAAAGAGAAATCCGGACGCTGGAACGCATCGAACTCGGTTCCGTGTTGCGTCCAAAATTTTAGTGTCACGCTCCTTGAGATCACACAACGACCCTGGGAGATCTCAGATAAAGATGAACATGTTATTACACACAAAGAAAAGAACTAAGATATCCTGAATAGAGAGGACTTAATTAACACTCTTGTTGAAGTATGACAAGTGGAAATCAATATTTTAGACCAAATATCATGAAGTACCCGATTCAGACTCCATTGGTGGAAAATCTGACCGCACATGCAGGTATACATTAATCCTAATTTTTATAATAAAGATTCAACAAGATGCGATAAGTATGTTACCATCTGGATATATGGGAAGAACTCTATTTATGAAGATTACACCAAAAATCTAATAAATAAAGGACAAGCAAACTACAGACTTATACTATTGACATTAATAATCATGATGTATCCAAGACAAAGGTCTTCAATTAAAATTATAAGGAGAACAACCCAATGAGTTTAAGACAACATGGGCCATATTAACCCTTTTAAATCAACGAACAATACAATGATAGCCAATGATGGAACGCACTGAAACACAGACATTCACTACAGTGTACATGGCCAGCAATATATGGGAGACTTGATTATTAACAACATTCTCTTCAAATAGGTAAGAATCATACTATATCTTGATCAGACAATGGGGAAAGGCAGATTCTTCACATGAGGATACAAGTATTTATTAAAACCTAACAGATATATATATACCCTCAAAACAGCCATGATAAAGTCGTGTTTTGCAACTGTTGCCGTGTCAGCATGCCACAGCAAATACACAGTACGCAACTCTATTACATCAGAGTTGGTAGTCCACACTAAATGGGATTTATAATGAGGTGGGGTGAATTACCATAAAACTGAAGAATGAAATTGTATTAGAAGGAAATAAGACTCTCAGCATGAATTACACATATAAAGGTATTTATTAGAGCGAATTTGGGGACATTTTATATTAGCGAGACATTCCATTTACATAATAACTAGGTAGAGGTGACTTAAGGTTACTACAGTAGAACTTGGATAATTCGAACTTCTTTAATTCGAAAACTTCTTTAATTCGAATATTTATCTTGGTCCCTAGAAGCCTTAAGCCTTTATTCAACACATCTTTAATTCGAATTTTTGGATAATTCGAATTTTTTTATGGTCCCTTGGGGTTCGAATTATCCAAGTTCGACTGTATTTCCTCTCTATAGATTGGAGAACATAGATCTCCATCCCTTCTAACGGGACAAGACACGAAAATACAAACATTCTATCTTGTATTTTAAACCCTTTTAGGGCCCATTCTGATTCTAAATAGAACTGTTTCTAATTGAAAACTATGAAAGGGAGTTGGGCCATAATGGCGTGCTTACCTTCTCTCGGGAAAGCGGCGGCACGGACTGGTCTCCTCTACGTCTCAGGGCGGACTGCCTGGATCTATCTCCTGTCACTGAGCGACTTTTTCTCTCTCTGATCTCTTTTAGTCGAAAAAAACGGGCCCTTTTATTCTATCCTTTCTTCATTTCCATTCGTTGATCATGCCAAAGCCTTTATTGGCTGGCATTTTGATTCGCCGAGGGCAAACACCCACGTGATCAATGGGCATCTCCATTCGTCGGAAGAAAACACGCACGTCCCCCCATGACCACGCCCCCCAATTTCCCGTGTTGCCGCGCGAGAAAGAAATCGTATATTGGATAAAACAAGTTAATCCCTAAATTAATTGCTTTGGGAATTAATTAATATATATATATTTTTTTTTATTATATTAAAATATATATATATCCCGAGTATATAAAATTATTAATTTATATGTTTAAATGACACATTGTTTTCCTTAGGTCACCTACTACCAAAAAAAAAATGAGGGGAATATATGTACATATGGTACAGTAATATATGTACACATGGTACAGCAGTTCTCAGCACCGATGTCTCTGGATGTCTCCCGTCGTGTCTTCCCTCTGCCACCATGTATCTGCTTTTGGCATGGAAGTCTGGTGTCTTCAGGTGTCTGTTTTTGTACATCCTTCCAAGAGAGGCCCTGTGTCAGGGAAGGGGGCTTTTAGAGCATCGTCGGCCATCGTTGGGAGTTCTCCATCTAGGCAACAAACACTTCGGCGAGACACTGCGTATATATATGTTTATATGATGTAAATGAATGTTTACATCTTTGTTGGGTTTTGTTTAATGGAAAAACTGACCCAACAATTCCTCCCCCACCAGAGTGAAAGAATGCGTTTATTCCAATTCATATCTGTTTATAGTCTATGAGAAATATGAAGCCGGGGGAAATGCATTCTTTTATGATATCAGCAAGCAATCACTGACACTCGGACAAAGGAGGAATATACGGGCCATGAACCTGGAACATGTTAGCTCAATGTAAGTATACTGGAGGAAATTCTACTCTACCATTTAATGGGCAATGTACTAAGCCCACCCTTTCGCTGTCTGGAATCCGGGGAATCTTGGCCCAGATGTGAGTCAAGTCCACATGTTCTCAGTCATGGTCTTCATGGTGGAGGTGTGGGATGGTCTAAACATCAATTCTATACAAACAAACTATTAGTACCTCCTAGATAAACATAATTATTAAGGGCGCCAAGGAATTGTGTGTGTTAATATAGATATGTACAATTCCTAAAACATATCCAAAAAAAAACTTTATTGACTCTATATGATGTATATATGACAGCAAAGGAATGACTATACATGGTCATCATGGTAATGGTAATATAAAAAAATACTAAAATTGCAACTCCTATCAATGACACTAATAACAGGGTAAAACAGAAACGTGGCAAGTGAATATACACATTAAATTTGCACGGATACTATGTATGTCAAAGTGGGGCAATGCAGATATACGCGGAGAAAAGAATAAAAAAAAATATTAAGATGGATGTTTACTATAGGTATGAATGGAATGGTTTGATATACATATATATAGGATATACATGGTGAACAGATGAATCTATAAATTGTAATTAGAATCCTCATTCGGTACATTTGTCTGAAGATGGTAACAATGCCGCTACCAAAATGTCACACATAGTAATTATTCGTTAATTCTACATACACAAATATACATGAATATAATAAAGGAATGATATATGCTATATAGTAATATTGAATAGATAATGATAATAAAACGGATAAATGTGCACTGAGGGTCTAGGACATTTCACTAGTATTTCAAATTCTACTTGGAATATCTTAAAAATTGTTCTTATCAACTCTTCATTGGGAGTGTTTTGTCTGGTATGTTCCCCCGCTTCTCTTAAATCAGGGAAGATATATATGAAGGGGATCATGGTAGCCAATACGTTCCCAAACCAGGTTATTTCTAAGTCACCTTATCGTGATGACAATCTAACCTATCTTTGTTCTTTACCTGAACATGTAGTTAACCCCTACTATACATTGTTTAGATGATCTATAGAATGTGTACTAATACCTTCTACCCTCAACTCGAGTTCTTAACACCTCTCTGAAAATATTATAGTCTATGTCTATAATAAAAATAAGACTAGCTCATTGCTCTAGGCCATTTCACGGCCGAATCGATCCTTCCAAAAAAAAAAATTCTTCCTTCTTAGATCTGAAAGCTACACTGGCTTGTTCTGGTGATCTGCCTCAGAAGTTCATTTAGAAGTCCTACTAATTTAAAGTTTACCTTATCTTATGATGAGTTACTCTCGTAACAAAAAGAAAATTTCTACTTATTAACTGATATTTAGACCTAAATTCGTTCTAACTAAACGTATGGTAGACTGATAGTCTTTAATTAGGTGATTAACTTTTGCTAGCCTGGGGCGATATAAACGCAAAGAATCTGGACAGTCCATCTGTCACTTTGCTAACTGGTACCTAAAATCTGTAGACGGAATCGCGTCGTCTAATCATAACTTGTCTCTTACACGCTCTCTCATTGTTAACTCTCATTAGAAACCCCCTTTAGACTATGACTTAAAATCAAGGAGTTATAGGGACTGATTTACCCAGCACATGTTTCGAAGTTTCCGTCTATCGGGGATTGGTTCCAAGCTGCGCAATTTATAGAGGAGCTTCAACGCGCCGAACCTTCCCAACCTCCCGTCTGAATTATCCTCATCTCAGCCACGCTTAAAGCGTCGTAAATTACGATGTCAGATCGGTTACCCGAGGTTTGTCGTTAAGCACCTGCTCACGACATCGGCTACGGAATCCATCCCCGCCTAGACAACAAAGGAGGGAACCCAACGGTGAAAGGGAGAAGAACCCTGGAGTGGACTACAAGAAACAGGGTGCAGGGAGCCCCCCAAGTGCTACGGGTGCGGCGAGCCAGGGCATCTCATCCGAGACTGCCAGCAGAAGCAGAGAAAAAACTAGGTCCGGCTTGCCTCAAGGCAGGAGGGGGATTTGCGGCCAGTTTACCTGCTATAAATGTATATATTTTGAATAAAGGGAGGTCTCTGGACGAGAAGTGTTTAAAATTTATCTTAGATTCAGGCTCAGAGGCCAACATTGTAAATATTGACAATCTAAATTTATGCACTGAGGGACTAGACAAGCCTACTTACCTTAAAGGTATATCAGGAAAATCTTTAAGGTCATTAGGGAGTGAGGTGTTAGAAATAGGGGCAGTGGTGAACGGTAAGCCCATTAGGGAGATAAGAACGACCTTCGAGTATTGTCACATGGGGAAATAGGAATTGATGGCATACTCGGATTACCAGGCTTCCGAGCTCTAAAACTACACCTTAGCTACGACGGTAGTATTAGGTCCGACTACGAAAGGAAGGAGGATCCGACCAAGTCGGCCTTCCTCTCCTCACTACAAACCATAGAAATGTCTCCCCAACCACCCAGGATACCACTAAACGAGATCCACACGGGCCACGATATTTTCAGGGCCTTCAGTCATTGCTTCTGCAATGATATAAAAGATATGGGGAATGGCTCCACCATCACAGCCCCTAAACTGAGGATGCTGACTAGCAAACCAGTATATAGGAGGCAATATCCAATCCCGAATAAACTAGTCTCAAAGGTGAAAGCGTTAGTGGACGAGCTGGAGGAAGTAGGGATAGTAGAAGGGAGCACCTCTCTGTGGAATTCCCCTCTATTCCCGGTTGCCAAAACTGATGGTAGTGTTCGCATCACCATGGATCTACGTATGATCAATGAGGCAACTGAATTCTTCCCGTTCCCGATACCCCGTGTCGAAGACAATCTGCGCGCATTTGCAGGTGCAAAGGTCTTCAGCACATTAGATCTGACTTCCGGATTCTTCCAGATCCACATCCCAGAGAGCGACAGAGATTATTTTACCTTCTCTCTGCCCTGGGGGAGATATCGATTCACACGTTTGCCACAGGGAGCTAAAAACTCAGCACAGGTCTTCCAGTGGGCCATGAACTTGGTCCTGGGTGACTTGTTGTTCAAATGCGTTCGCCTGTACATCGATGACGTCATTGTCTACAGCGACTCTCACGAGCAGCATGTAGCGGACTTAGTTGACGGACTTCTTCCTGGAATGTATGGGGGCGTCGGGAATAGCGCGGGAAAAATAACGATGTCTCAAGAATGTGGGGTCCAAACGTCTCAGGGGTATCAACTTACATCCATTCTCCCTCCTCCTTCTATGAAAGAAACAAAATGGCTGACCCTTCCTCGTTATCTCTACTTATCCCTTTAAGATGATCGCCTTCTAACGATTTAGCCACCCACTGGGACACTGAGGGCTATTCCATAGAGGAATTTAAAGTAACTGATCCCTATAATTCTATATATACTAACTGTAAATAGATTCACAATGATAAGGCGTTTATAACCCAAATTACACAGGCAATAGTCAAATAATATACCTGATAGCATGCAACTATTACAACAGAATGTATAAAGGCGGAACCCGACAGACAAATAATAGATAGGATGGATGGGCGCATCAGATCCAAAAAAAAAAATAGAAATGATAGCAGTTAAACGTACAGTTCCTCATATCTGATAAAGTAGTCCTTGTTTCATTAACCATGTTCCATAGCTAATCCTAATTTCATAAGCTAAATTATTATATTATAGTTTTCCTTAGTTTAGAAATATGTAAATAGTCTATACTTAGCATATAACAAGATGTTAATAGTTCCTTTATAGAAAGTTTTTATAAAGATATAAATACATTAGATAAAATATATATATGTATAGAAGTGACCCCACTTGTAAAGATTATACTAAAGTCCAACAGAATAAGCTATAAGGCAAATAAATTATAGACTTAATAGTGGTCCTTTCTCCCAAAAGAGAAATCCGGACGCTGGAACGCATCGAACTCGGTTCCGTGTTGCGTCCAAAATTTTAGTGTCACGCTCCTTGAGATCACACAACGACCCTGGGAGATCTCAGATAAAGATGAACATGTTATTACACACAAAAGAAAAGAACTAAGATATCCTGAATAGAGAGGACTTAATTAACACTCTTGTTGAAGTATGACAAGTGGAAATCAATATTTTAGACCAAATATCATGAAGTACCCGATTCAGACTCCATTGGTGGAAAATCTGACCGCACATGCAGGTATACATTAATCCTAATTTTTATAATAAAGATTCAACAAGATGCGATAAGTATGTTACCATCTGGATATATGGGAAGAACTCTATTTATGAAGATTACACCAAAAATCTAATAAATAAAGGACAAGCAAACTACAGACTTATACTATTGACATTAATAATCATAATGTATCCAAGACAAAGGTCTTCAATTAAAATTATAAGGAGAACAACCCAATGAGTTTAAGACAACATGGGCCATATTAACCCTTTTAAATCAACGAACAATACAATGATAGCCAATGATGGAACGCACTGAAACACAGACATTCACTACAGTGTACATGGCCAGCAATATATGGGAGACTTGATTATTAACAACATTCTCTTCAAATAGGTAAGAATCATACTATATCTTGATCAGACAATGGGGAAAGGCAGATTCTTCACATGAGGATACAAGTATTTATTAAAACCTAACAGATATATATATAACCCTCAAAACAGCCATGATAAAGTCGTGTTTTGCAACTGTTGCCGTGTCAGCATGCCACAGCAAATACACAGTACGCAACTCTATTACATCAGAGTTGGTAGTCCACACTAAATGGGATTTATAATGAGGTGGGGTGAATTACCATAAAACTGAAGAATGAAATTGTATTAGAAGGAAATAAGACTCTCAGCATGAATTACACATATAAAGGTATTTATTAGAGCGAATTTGGGGACATTTTATATTAGCGAGACATTCCATTTACATAATAACTAGGTAGAGGTGACTTAAGGTTACTATTTCCTCTCTATAGATTGGAGAACATAGATCTCCATCCCTTCTAACGGGACAAGACACGAAAATACAAACATTCTATCTTGTATTTTAAACCCTTTTAGGGCCCATTCTGATTCTAAATAGAACTGTTTCTAATTGAAAACTATGAAAGGGAGTTGGGCCATAATGGCGTGCTTACCTTCTCTCGGGAAAGCGGCGGCACGGACTGGTCTCCTCTACGTCTCAGGGCGGACTGCCTGGTTCTATCTCCTGTCACTGAGCGACTTTTTCTCTCTCTGATCTCTTTTAGTAAAAAAAAACGGGCCCTTTTATTCTATCCTTTCTTCATTTCCATTCGTTGATCATGCCAAAGCCTTTATTGGCTGGCATTTTGATTCGCCGAGGGCAAACACCCACGTGATCAATGGGCATCTCCATTCGTCGGAAGAAAACACGCACGTCCCCCCATGACCACGCCCCCCAATTTCCCGTGTTGCCGCGCGAGAAAGAAATCGTATATTGGATAAAACAAGTTAATCCCTAAATTAATTCCTTTGGGAATTAATTAATATATATATATATTTTGATTATATTAAAATATATATATCCCGAGTATATAAAATTATTAATTTATATGTTTAAATGACACATTGTTTTCCTTAGGTCACCTACTACCAAAAAAAAAAAATGAGGGGAATATATGTACATATGGTACAGTAATATATGTACACATGGTACAGCAGTTCTCAGCACCGATGTCTCTGGATGTCTCCCGTCGTGTCTTCCCTCTGCCACCATGTATCTGCTTTTGGCATGGAAGTCTGGTGTCTTCAGGTGTCTGTTTTTGTACATCCTTCCAAGAGAGGCCCTGTGTCAGGGAAGGGGGCTTTTAGAGCATCGTCGGCCATCGTTGGGAGTTCTCCATCTAGGCAACAAACACTTCGGCGAGACACTGCGTATATATATGTTTATATGATGTAAATGAATGTTTACATCTTTGTTGGGTTTTGTTTAATGGAAAAACTGACCCAACAGGACATAGGCCAGATTGGAATGATATTGAGATATTTCATAGAAATATAAAATTTAAAAAAGAAAGATTATTTTTAGAGGGGTGGGTATCACGGGAAATGGGGAAAAGAACTTTAAATGTATATGAAGATATTCCGCTACAATACAATTTGTTTTTAAATTTAAAAAAGTAGTTACAAAGGGTAAGTATAAATTGTACATAATAGATATCGATTAATATATACTATTGTGAAATCTTTTAAATGTTATTATTATTTTTATATTTATTTTTGTTTATAATTTCTTAATATATATAAATATGTATATCATAATTTTATTTCAAAGATCGTAGTCTTTTTGTGAGTTAAATATTTATTTTTGACTCGTGCTTTGGATGTTGTACAAAATTTCGAATATCGCGTGAGAACGCCCTTAGAGCCTTAGACTGATTTTTAACGCCTTTCTATGTGTTTTAATTTTTATTTGCTCCTGACGAGGACAAAAGCTTTTTGTCGAAACGTCGAGGTAATAAAAAGATTTATACTGGCCGAGGTGTCTTTTTTCAAGAAAATGAATGCCGGCCAGGCAGCCTCTATCTTCACGATAAGACATAGGTTTAGTCACCAGCATTTATCCTCTTTGAGGATAACAATATATATTTATTAAAGTGATTTTATTAGTTTAAATATATGAGTACAAATTCTATAGATAAATTCAACAATGGGATAATAGTAGTTGACAACAGTGATCAACTAAAAACATAGAGAAGTAAGGTTGTCACTCTAGATAAGGTAAATTTGGAATAATCTGGTTTTGAGAATCATTGACTACTAGTATTTATTTTTCTATTTGACTAACATCATGGTTGAGAGAGGCGGAGAACACGCCAGACACACAATCCCAGTGACAAATTAGTGAGAACAAACTATTAATTAGTGTATGTATATTTTAAAATACTCGTAAATACCCATGAACCCCAGTGCATATTTATTCTTCTGATATAGTATTTATTCATTAATAAACCATTACCATGTATATGTATTTTTTATTATATTTATGTATATATATATATATAGAGAAGGCACAATTTGGAGTATAGATTATAGACACAAGATAGTGGGACCAAATCCAAATAGATAAATATTGTGTGACATTTCGGTAACAGCGTTGTTACCATCTTCAGACAAATGTACTGAATGAGAAATTTAACCACAGCATATTTTTTTTGTCATTTTCTTTTCTATACATATCATATTCATCCGGTTTTTTTTTTGGCATATATAATTCCCCTCGTTATTTACCATATTGTTATTCTTATTTAATCTTATATACCATTTTAAATTTTTTTTTGCCTTATATAACTTTATATAATCATGTTTTTGTCATTCATATTCTAACATTACCTCATGTACCTCATTGCTTATAGTTAATAAAGAATTTATAAGATATGTTTTAGGAATTGTGTGTTTGGGACTAAATATATATATATTCTATTAATCTGTAAATAAATATATCATCATTATAAACAATAATAATCACCTGTAAAATGTAAACAACGTGTTGATGTAAAAATATCAGTTTAAAGTATAATAAACAATTTATACAAATCATATTCTTAATTATCAAAATATAAACACCAAACATAGTGTCAGAAGTGGTTATTTTCAAATTATAAAATATTGGTGCGAATTACGTAGTTTGTCGAATGCGCGTGAGTACTAATATTCGAATTTGATTGTTTGAAAATTTTGATTTTGGAAATGTAAAGTTACATTTTTATATAATAATAATTTTCTAATCTTTTGAGTAACACTATATCTCGTAATATCTATATATTTTAATGTCTAATATAAAATAAAATATTTCAAGATGTCAAATATTCCTGTACCAGCACCAATATTAATAAATAGCCAGGCGGCAGAAAATTGGAGGTTCTTTAAAAGCCAATGGGACAATTATCAGGTGGCTACTGAATTAAATAAGAAAGATAATAATGTTATAAGAGCAACATTCCTATCATTCATTGGAAAAGATTGTTTCAACGTATTTTTGAATCTGGACTTGAAAGAAGATGAAAAGAATAGCCTACCTAAGATTATTGAAGCATTGGATAACCATTTTACTCCACAGAAGAATGTCATATACGAACGGTATATTTTTAATACATCGAATCAAGAAGAAAACGAAGGTATTGATAGCTACACAAATCGATTAAGAGGACTAGCTAGCTCTTGTGAATATGATATACTAACAGAAGAACTAATCAGAGATAGAATAGTATTGGGAATCAAAGATAATAGAGTCAGAAAAAAATTGCTAATGGAACCAAAACTAAACTTATCTTTGGCTATCGACATATGCAGGACAGCTGAGGTCACGGAACAACAGATAACCAAGTTGACTGGCCAAGAATCAGAAGACGTGAAGTGGAACAGAAAATATGAACGAAAAAAGGAAGCGACCAAAGCTACAAATGAAACATTTGAAGACATAATTAATTGTCATTACTGTGGGTCGAAACATAGGAAGGCTTCATGTCCTGCGTATGGTAAGATATGCACATGGTGCAACAGAAAAAATCATTTCTCAAAAGTATGCAGATTGAGAATTCAAAAACCAAAACAGATGAACGTTAGAGCAATTCAAGAACAGGATGAATCATCAGATGAAGCTGTACTTCAACTAAGAAGACATTATGCAGCTGGAAATATCAAAAAACATAAATGGATGGTAAAATTATTATTTGAAACAGCCAATCAAACTGTGCCACTGGAATGCCAATTAGACTCAGGATCCACTTGTAACATCATGAGCCTAGATGAGTACAGGTGGGTCATGCAAGAAAGAAGCAATAACTTAGACATATCCAATGCAAGGCTTGAAAATTTTGGTGGAGTCATCCTGAAGCCAGTAGGTCAGAAATATCTCGATTGCTATTTTAAAGAAAAGAAATATAATTTACTCTGTCAGATTGTGAACATTAATCAAAAACCATTGTTATCAGCCAAAACAATAGAAGACCTCAACCTTGTAACGAAGCATGATGCGGTTTACCACCTTGCAAATTCATCTTGTTCTCGAGCAGAATCAATTATCAATAAATATGAGGATGTATTCAAAGGCCTAGGAATGTTACCAAAAGAATATCATATTGAAATTGAGAAAGAAGCTACACCAGTGCAACAACATCCGAGAAGAATTCCAATTGGTCTGAAGGCAGAATTTAAGAGAAAGCTGGATGATCTTGAAGGAAGAGGCATTATTGAAAGAGTTCAGAAATCCTCTTCATGGATAAGCAACTTGGTCCTTGTAAAGAAACAAAATAAACTTAGAGTATGCCTAGATCCAAGAGACCTAAACAAAGTGATTAAAAGACCTCATTTTCGAATTCCGATCATAGACGAAATACTGCCAAGTTTAAATAATGCTAAGATATTCACTGTCATTGATGCTAAAGATGGTTTTTGGCAAGTAAAACTTGATAGCCAGAGTAGTGATTTGACTACATTTTGGACGCCGTTTGGCAGGTATAAATGGCTTCGAATGCCCTTTGGAATTTCAGCTGCCCCAGAAGAATTTCAGAGACGTCTACATGAAGTGATTGAAGGCCTTGAAGGCGTAGAAGTAATAGCTGATGACATTTTGGTTTTTGGTAAGGGGAACACCACTGAAGACGCTATCAGAGATCATAACATCAAATTAGAAAAGTTATTGATGCGAGCACGAGAAAGAAATTTAAAATTTAACAAAGACAAAATTCGATTGTGTTCAAATCATGTCAATTACATGGGACACATTTTGTCTGATGAGGGTCTTAGACCTGATCCTGGAAAAGTGGAGGCGATAAAGGCTATGTCCAGACCCCAAAATGTAAGAGAAATACAACAATACCTAGGTTGTATCAATTATTTAACGAAATTTCTGCCCAGAATTTCTGAGGTTGTACAACCACTGAGAGTTTTAACTCAAAAGTGCAAGTCATGGAGTTGGAGTGAGCCTCAAGAACAGGCATTTATGTTATCAAAAGAACTGGTTACTCAAGCTCCCGTGCTAAAATATTTCGATCCAAGTCTGCCTGTGACAATACAAAGTGATGCCAGTGACAAAGGTCTAGGAGCAGTTCTCTTACAAGGAGAACAGCCTGTTGCATATGCATCGAAAGCATTAACAAACACAGAAACTCGATACGCTCAAATTGAAAAAGAGTGTCTATCAATAGTATTTGCCTGCGAACATTTCTATCAATACATTGCAGGTGGCACCAAGGTTCATATAGAGACAGATCATAAACCTCTTGAGCATATATTTAAAATGTATATTCACCAAGTTCCAAAAAGATTACAAAGAATGCTTCTAAGATTGCAGCGATATAATTTATAGGTCAAGTATAAACCTGTAAAGCAAATGTATATATCAGATTGTCTGTCAAGGAAATATCTAATGAAGACAGGTGATAGAAATGAGCTTAATTTTGAAGTATATCTAAATGATGACAAAAGCATTTATCAAGAAATTGAAAATATAAAATTGATTGAATTTGTTAATATCTCGACAGCAACGGCAGAACAAATAAGACAACAGAATTGTAAAGATCAAACAATGCAAGTGCTTGTCAACCTAATCAGAAAAGGGTGGCCTGAGAGCAAATATAAAGTTCCTAGGGAGGCCATGGAATATTGGAAATTTAGAGATGAACTGACCGAACAAGATGGGATAATTTACAAAGGACAAAAAGTAATAATACCAAAAACATTATGATCAGAGCTACTCAACCGAGTTCACGCCAGCCATCATGGAGTAGCAGCATCGCTGGCCAAAGCTCGACAAGCAATTTTTTGGCCCGGGATGAATCAATCTATAAAAGAAACAGTTGAGAAGTGCAAGGCCTGTCTAGCATATCAACCAAACCAAACAAAAGAAACCCTTATGTGCCGTGAAACTCCCATTTTACCATGGAATAAAATCGGAATGGATATTTTCTCAGTAGAGACGACTCAATATCTTATCACTGTAGATTATTATTCCAGCTTTTGGGAACTAGATATGCTAGAACATACTACTTCAGAATCCATAATCGAATGCTGTAAAAAAATTTCAGCCGACATGGAATACCTGAAACACTAATAACAGATAACGGACCGCAATTCACTAGCCAAGAATTTCAAAAATTTCTAAAAACATGGAAAGTAGTGCAAATTACCAGCTCACCGTATCATAGTCAATCAAATGGCAAGGCGGAGTCAGCAGTCAAATCTGCAAAGATGCTTGTTAAAAAAGCTAAACATGAGCAAGAATATTTGTGGCTTGCCATTCTAGAATGGCGGAACACCCCATTAAAAGATCTTGGATTCAGCCCAAACCAGGCTCTTATTTCCAGGAGAACACAAACCCTAATTCCTATTCATAAAAACTTGTTAAAACCAGAAGTTCAACTTAATGTTTATGAGAAAATAGAAAAAAGAAAAACAGAAATGAAAAATCTATATGATTAACAGGCAAGGGACTTAACCAAATTGAACCCAGGACAAAGTATAAGTGTCAAATTGAAAGAAAAAGATAAGTGGAGGATGGGTAAATGCATCTCCGCCTAAGATCCTCGATCGTATATAGTTGAAGTTGATGGTCATGAATACAGAAGAAATATAAGAGACATTAGAACTTTACCATCAGGCTTAAACCTTAATGAAGAGTATACGGACCAAAACCCACAGGGTGAAGATTTTGAGCCAAATAAAAATAAAGTAGATCCGATCTGTGAATCCTCCACTTCAATGGAAACAACCCGTTCCACCGACTCAGGCCCACGGAGGACAAGATCTGGTCGACCAATCCGAACACCATCAAGATACAGCGACTATGTTCTGGACTCTTAAGTCATTATTTACTCTCTTATATCTCTTTTATACACACATTGGTTATATAGCTATTATCTCATATACACTATCTTTTGTTTTAAAAAATAGGGAGATGTTTGGGACTAAATATATATATTCTATTAATCTGTAAATAAATATATATCATCATTATAAACAATAATAATCACCTGTAAAATGTAAACAACGTGTTGATGTAAAAATATCAGTTTAAAGTATAATAAACAATTTATACAAATCATATTCTTAATTATCAAAATATAAACACCAAACATTGTGCATATCTACGTTAGCACTCACAATTCCTTGGCGCCCATATAACTATGTTTTATCTGGAATGGTCTAAATGTCTGTTTGTACAGAACTTGGGCAAGACCACTTCCCCATTTTTCCCCCTAAAAGGACTGCAGCAGGGAATGTATGGAGTCACTTCACAGCTAGACCAAAATCCCCGGCATACAGGCAGTGAAAATGGGCTTAGTATATTGCCCACTAAATGGTAGGGTAAAATTTCCTTTTAATGCTACCATAAGATAACCTGTTCTAGGTACCCTGGCCTGTTTGTTTGTTCCCCTTTGCCTGAGTGTCAGTAATTGCTCATACTGGTATATCGTAAAAAAAAAGTATTTTATTCCCAAAAATCATATTTATCATATGTCATGAGCAGATCTGAATTGGAATAAAACACATTTTTCCACTCTGGCAAGGGAGGAATTGTTGGGCCATTTTTCACAAAACAAACCCAACAATGATGTAAACATTTTACATCATATATGTACAGTGTCTCGTCGAAGTGTTTGTTGTCCAGATGGAGATCTTGGACTAGCTCTGGGCTTGTATCCCGAAGCCCGCTGCAGAAAGGCCCAGATGGAGAATGTACTGAATGCACATATGTAATATATGTTTTATAACCAATCCCTTCCTTTATATGCAAGATGAAAGGTCTAAATTTTTATTACCACATCGAAATTTAAAATTATCTTTTTTATTCCAAAGAATAAAATTAATTAAATATATATTCTAGATAGATTAGATATTTTTTTAAAGATAACAATAAAAAAAAATTTAAGAAGAAATACTAAATTAAAATCTCAGGGAATAGACCTGATATATTTTATTATTTTTTATTATTAATTTAGAATTATTTATTCCAAAGAATATTTTTTATTTTATTTTCCAAATATATTCTGAGAAATAAATACTCTTTCTTTTTACTCTGTAAAAGAAAGATAAAAAAAATTTTGAGGCACGCGTAAAATTTAAAAATTTGAGACGGTTGGGATCGAATAACTGAAGGCGAAGGTCGAATCGAGTCGAGATGGGCCTAGGATGGTGAGTAAAGAAAGCACAATGGTAAGTTAATATTATTTTAAATTTTGTTTGCGCGGGTCAAAAAGGCCTGGTTACAAAAAGGAGAAGTCTCTTATCGTATTTAACAAGTTTTGTTATCTAATTTTTTTTTTTTGCATGGCGTGCTGAGCTATTTTTATAAATTCACGATTCCCGCTATGTATAGAGTATTCCAAATAAACCAAAGTATTAGATCTTCTATCTTGCATATAATTCCCACTTTGTGCCAAAATATAGAGAGTTTAGTTATAATAAAATTTCATATGTATTTCATTTATCAATTTGTATTTTTTTTTTGTGTTTTATACTAGACTAGACATACAATGGTATCTTCCATGATTATTAAAACAATGTGCTGAATATACACACCCCATTGGGAATCAAATCTGTGCTTGTATGTATCATGTTTTGATGTGTTTTTCACTTTGGTCAGGTATCTAGAGGTCCAACATATTTGTAAATTCCCATAAAGTGTATTGGAATGAAGTGTGTGTGTTATTCAGAATCGTAAAGGTGATGATTATACACTTTATCATTATAGAAATTAACCCAATAATATTGTTGCATTAAGAAAATTCTTTTCTTTAACCCATTTTGAGGTTTATCCTCGGTACCATGTTGTAATATGGAGGTTGAACTTCACATAGAAGGATTCGAAGTAATAAATAAGTTTCTAAATTTGAAAGTATGTTAATATAGGATTTAAATGAAATTCCCCATTATAGGTATTTAAGCGTTATCTTAATTGTATATTGTATTTCTCTTTGTTTGTGTATTTGCCGTGGCGAGTTTTTATTTTTTGATGAGTTTAGTTTATCAATTAGTTGTCACTACAACGTATTTCGACATGTACGAAATACGACTTAACAGCCTTACTAAAAACTAAGCGTCGCGACCCTTTTAGAGTGGGAGACCTCGGGTGTGATGAAAACCCCTCCATTGACGACAGACATCAAATTAGAAGGCAATTTCGAAAAATAATTATAGCTGACGCATTTTCTGCCCTGGTCAACTTGGAAGCCTCATTCTCTGTTATCTTGAAAGGGTTGATATGTCACTCTTGAAAAAGACGATGTTCAGAGATGAAGGAATAAATCTTTGAGTCAGCAAGAAAGTCATGTCTTGTTTCTGAATTGATGCACACTAAGTTTGAGCATAAATGGGTTGAACCAGCCGCTTAAATTTATCACCCTTTCCAGTAGCAACCCTAGCATCATACTCAGATGGAATTTTTGAAAGCAACAAATGCTGCGAACGATTGTGGACGTGCAGAAATCAGGCTTGAAGAGGCTAAGGACGATTTGAATTTGCCAGCCACCAGTCGTGGCCTCTGATAACATAATCATCCCAGCCGAATCCCTCAAGCAAATAAATATGTTAAGCTCTGAACTCAATGGATGAAAAAAAGGTACTTCTTGAATCTTCAAAATAGGCATTATTTAAAAAAAAAGAATTATCACTTCCCTGCACATTTTTTAAGATCAATCATAATAAGGGACAACTTTGGATTGCAAACTCTAGCCCAACAGTTCAAATTATCCCTGAAGGAATGTCTCTAGAAAGAATACAAGATTTTGATGAGAATCACTTGACTACTATCTCTGGTGTTGTTGGGTCCATTTTGGACTCAGACCCAACAATGAAAACATTATGAGTGAATTTAAGGAAACAAGGTTCTCGGCTGGATGTTGGATGTGCAGGATGCCCCTGACAGGATTCTGCAGACCACTGGCACACCATGCGCTCACCTATCATGTGGCCTGAAATCCAGTGGCTTATGCATCCTACAGCCTGAGAAGAACCTTTTGAAAACCTGAGGGACATCAAATTACACCATACAAATTTCTAAAGCATGCCTTATTTTGTTCTTTTATGTAATTTTTTTCTTGTTGGCCTAGGCTATTTTTTTTTGTTTAATAGTAGGAGTAGATTCTAAATAATTCATCTGAATTATTTATTAAATAATTTTAAGATTATTTTGCTTTGGTTTTATGATTCATGGGAATTGATAAATTAATTATTCTTTTCCAAATTAGAATATATTGATTTAGATAATTCTCAAGAATTATCTAATTAATTTGTAATGGGGATATAATTTTAGATTTTATTTCAGTATATATATATAAATTATGTATATTTCACCTAGGTATATTATTATTTTTTTATTTTTTTTACCTATCACAGAGGGTGACCAGACAAAGATTTATTATTATTTTTTTATTTTTCTGTTATGATTTTGGTCACCCTGGGAGAAAAAGAAAAAAATCAGTCTTGCAGTGGTCAAGGAAGAGTGCACATCTGGGGGCTTTTTGGCTAAAGGCTCCCCACAAGGGGGGCAACTGCAAATGTAAGTAAGAAATTTTTTTTAAGTCATCAATAGGAAGTTAAGAATCATACATTTCTTTTTTTATAGTTAGTTTAGTTTGGTTTTTTAGACAATTTACCTAGGCTAATATCATTTTTATGTGAATATTATAAGTGTGTGTAAAAAGAAATTATTATTGGATGCAGAAATCATCATTTTTGGTTTATTTATTATCAATTGTCTTCCTTTCCTTTTTTTCTTATTTGCTCAACTTTTGGAGTTATCCTTAATACTATATTGTGATGTAGAGTTAGATCTCATTGTAGATTGAACTTTATTTCATTTTCAAATTTTCTAGATCAGAATTCATTCTACATATGATTTGAACGAAGTTCGCGTGTTTAAACTTCTTTTTTGATGCCCTTAGAATATTATAGTTGGATTTCTTATGATATGTAATTTTTTACTGATCATTTCAAATCTTTTGATTTGTTTAATTCATCTAGTAATTCTATTATTGTTTTTGTTTGGAACCTTTATAACTACAGATTTTTAAGCGTTTATAATTCCATTAGTCTTATGATGTTTTTTTGTGTGTTTGCTATTGAGTGTTTTTATCATTTCTCCGATATTTTAATATTATTCTAAATTTTTTTTTTTATGAGTACATCAGAATAAAGACATACATCGTTTGAAACTACAAGTACAGTAGATTTAATTTCGTCAACTAGGGCTGAACTTACAGTGTATCTAATCCAGGAGAAAATTGGCGAGGGCGATTAGTCGCAAAAATGACAATAAGAGGGGCTTGCATTTTCTGCAGAATTTGATTAATGACTCATCACTCAACAATCTGAAGTCATATCAATTCTGAAACGATTTGATAGGTATTTGATACCATAAATGATACAGAAAGGCAGACGCCTCTAACAAAGCATAAAACAAATCGAACTGGAGCCTGTTTATGATTGATCCGCAACACTGCCGACTCGACTTGTAAACACTCTAGATAAATAACCAATGTTATAATAAATAGATGTTATAAGAATAAATACTTAGTATCATTGCATTCTGCGTGACAAATGATCAAAACAACATAAACAACAAGGGCAGCGGAAAAGTGAGTACTTTTTCAAATACTATATTATTGAAAAATATAGTGAAAAAAAGAAAACATGGACTTTGTTAGGCCTAGCGAACTCGCCCCTGCACGGAAATGTAGCGGAAAATTGGCGAAGGTTCAAACAGCGATTAATGCTTTATCTTGAATCAACAGAAAAAGCCACAAAGAAGCCTGATAAACTGAAAGTTGCCATTTTATTAAATTATATTGGCGAAGAACCTTGGAAGTCTTCAACACATTTCATTTAAAAGAAGATGAAGCCAGAAATTTCGATCTTGTATAAACAATTTGATGATTTTTGCGAGCCTAAAAAGAACGCATATTTTGAAAGATTCAAATTTTTTTCAGCGACCCAGAAGGATGTGAATCCATTGATAGTTTTAAACAAACTAAAAGGATTATCCACATCATGTTGAATTTGAATCACAAAAGGATAGTTTAATTAGGGCTCGCATTGTGTATGGAATACAAGACCAGGCTTGCAGAACGCCCTTAAGAGGCCCAATTTAAACTCTCTCAAAGCCATTGAAATGTGCAAAACAGAGAAATAAGCAAGCAACAGATCAAGATCAAGCATAACAACCAGAACATTTGTCAAATAAGAAAATATGAAAAGAAACACAGTCCAAAACAAAATCAAGAATCGAAAAAGAATTCAAATGCCAAAGGTGTGAAAGTCCCACAGAGCAAAAAATTTTCCTGCATGGGGTAAAAGATGCTCCAAATGCAAAAAGATGAATCATTTTGCAGCTTTCTGTAAAAGTTCAGCTATCAGAAGTCTGAATGATGAAACAGAAGAAACTGTATGGTCAATACATGAAGCAAAATATTCATACTTGGAATGGAAAAAATCCATCATAGTGAAGGAAAGGAAATATGTTTCAAGTTGGACTCTGGAGCAGAAGTAAATGATTTGCCATACACATTCACCAGACAAATGAAAAGGTTTGGAAATATTTCGGACTAACCGAAAGCTAACATCATATACAGGACATGAAATCAAGATAAAAGGAATTGCCACACTAAATTGCAAACTAAAAATAAGACGAAAGTCAGAATTTTTTCATTGCTGATGGATACTAACAACCAATTATTAGAATAAAGCATTGAAAAGCTTCACTAATTAAGAAATGTGATCTGTCCAACAGAGCAGAACAAATTCAGCAAAAGAAATTTTTGAACAGGCACAAAAAATATTTTGAAGGCATAGGAAGACTGCCAATTGAACACAAGATTAGACTAAATGAAAATACAACTCCAGTTATTGCTCCAAGCAGAAAAATTCCTTTTTCCATAAGAGAAAAAGTTAAAGCAATTGGAACGGATGGAAAAACATGACATTATGAAAAAGTTGAAGAACCAAGCGAATGGACACACCCTATTGTAGTGAACAAAAACCTTCTGGAGATGTCAGAATTTGCATGGACCCCAGGGAACTGAACAAATATGTTCAGAGAGAGCGCTATATTCTGCCAACGCTGAAACAATATTTTTCTGAATGAAAGGTGCTACAGTTTCTCTGTATTTGATGCATCATCACTCTTTCAGGCAAGTCCCATTAGACAAAGAAAGCACCAACCTGTGCACCATTGCGACTCCCCTTTGAAGATTCCGTTCAAGCGACTTCCCTATGGATTGAACAGTGCATCGGAGTATTCCAGCGATGCAAAACAATATTCTTTCAGGTCTCCAGGAACTTCTGCTATATGAGATGACACTTGATCTATGAAGCACAATGGAAGAGCACAAACCGAAACCTTGAAACAGTTTCTTCGAAGGTTGGAAGAAAATAATGTCAAGCTCATGCTAAGAAGCACAGATAGCTGTCGACAAAGTAAATATTCTTAGCCATATAATCAGTCGAGATGGAATAGCCATTCAAGCTTCAGAGCAGAGGCAATACAAAAGTTGAAAATACCTAGAACAAGACTGAAGTCCAAAGATTCTTAGGTATGGTAACGTACCTTGGCAAATTCATTCCTAATCTTCTGACAAGACTGCACCTCTAAGGAAATGGATAAGCAACCAGAGTGAATGGAAATTTGGAGGCGAAGAAATTGATTGTTTTAAAAAACTCAAGGATATGGTCACGAATGCTCCAATATGACCTTTTATTTGACCCAACCAAGCCAATCACCATTTCATATCTGATGCAAGCCAATATGGTATTGGTACAGTGCTCATGCAAGGGGGACATGCAATTGAGTATGCGTCCTTCAGCTGAATTTGCAACTCAAAGAAAAAACGCACAGAAGAGAAAGAACTTTTGCTATAGTCTTTGGATGTGAACGCTTCCAGTATTATATTTGGGGAAATGAGTTATTGTGGAAACTGACCCAAACCTCTCCTGAGTATTGTTATTAAACCTTTAGAAAAGCTTTCCCCAAGACTGCAAAGAATGGTCTTACGTCTCATGAGATTTCAAATATCTTTGAAGTTTAAACCAGGAAAAACATGTTTGTAGCTGACCATCTTCTAGAGATCCATTAAAAGATGAGGTGGACACAAGCTATTTAGAAGGTCAAACTGAATCAGTGCACAAGTTGCTGGTTACCACAGATGAAAAAATAAGAGACTACAAAAGGAAACTCATGGGGACCACACCTGATACAACTAAATAGAGTATGCGAAGAATGGATGGCCGAAATATAAAACTAAGGTCTGTGATGAAGCAAAACCCTACAGGCAAATTTCAAGAATGAAAATTCATGTGAGTGACGAATTGTTTACAAAGGAAATTGCATCATGGTGCCATCGACTCTCCGAAAAGAAATCCTGCAGGTTGTTCATCTCATACACCAGGGCATAGCAGCTTCCAAAGAAAAAGCAAGATCAGCATTTTACTGGCCCGGCATGATAACACAAAAGTAAAAATGAAGTGGAAAAGTGCAGAACATGTCAGGAATATTCAAGAAAGAATCCTGAGGAGTCAAGAATAGCTCATGAAATCCCTGAATTTCCATGGGAAAAAATTGCTGTAGATTTCATGGAGGTGAGTGGAACCAGTTTCCATCTTGGTTGTCGATTACCACTCAAATTTTGTTGAAAATCCGGAAATTATCAAGCAAAAGAAAACCGAAACCAACATGCAGTTGAAAACCATTTTCAGGACTCATGGAATTCCAAGAACTCTAGTTTCGGATAATGGACCCCCTTTTAACTCTACTGATTCAAAAATTTTGCTCAGAAATATGAATTCAAACACCAAACCTCCAGTCCCAAATATCCAAGATCTAATGGACAAGTTGAGAGGACAATTCAAACCATCAAAGGACTGATAATTAAAGCTGTGAAGTCAGAAGAGATCCCAATCTGGCTTTGATGAGATTCAACAACACACCTAAGTATGACTTGCCATCTCCCGACCCAAATGCTTATGGAAGATCTGTGAGAACTCTTCGACATACACCCGACAACAGTTGAAAACCACTGTTTGACACAACAAAGAATTATCAAAATTGAGAGACATCAACAAAAGTATGCAGGAAGTCCAAAGAGAATTTTGAGACCTTTGGAAGTAGGAGACAACATCATGTTGCAGGAAAGGCATAGAAAATGGGTTCGGCAACAGTGACCGCAAAGCATAAACTCCACGCTCATATATGGTGAAAACACCAAGTGGTTCTGAATACCGCAGGAACAGGTCTCACCTTAGACCGAGAAAGTTCAGTTGTAGAAGATTCTGCCCCAACAAGTCAAAGTCCAAGCATTCCTGGATCTCAACAGGACAGCCATGGATGACAACATACAAGATCCTGGAAGACCCACTTCCGAAAACAAAAGAGCATATGATCCCAAGGGAGGACATTGCCAAGAAAGGTGAAAAATCATCTACTTCTCCTAGTGTGCGAACCCTCAGTGGTAGAACATTGAGAAAACCTTTGCGTTATAAGAGACTATGAGAACTGCAATCCTTTTTTATTTTTGTTTAAAGGAAACATGTTATGATTGATCCGGCAACACTGCCGACTCGACTTGTAAACACTCTTAGATATATAACCATGTTATAATAAATAGATGTTAAGAAATAAATCCTTAGTTCAGTTGCATTCTGCGTGATCAAATGATCAAAACAACATAAACAAACAGAGCTATTGACCAATTAAATACAGGCCCTACCTAATTTTCCCAAATGGAACGCAAAGAAATCCAACAGGAAGTTGGCCAAGGTGCTAGATCCGATAATACATCACTCAGAAAGCCCTTGGTTATCGCCTGTTATCTTGGTAAAAAAAGAAAGACGGCAATTGGCGCTTCAGAGTTGAATACAGGCGATTTGAACAAGCGGATTTTTATACACTCCCCACAATTGACGATACTATTGATTCTTTAAAAGGCGCCCAATTTACTCGTGATGGACCTACTCTCTGAATGTTGGCAGATTGAGAACCGCCTTCATAACTCCAGATGGTCTATACGAATTTAGTGAGATTGCCCTTCGACCTGTGCAACGCCCCCTGCAACGTTTGAGCTTTTCATAGACAAAATCCTAAGGGATAGAAGTGGACTCAGTGCTGGGGTTATCTAGACGACATTGTAGTTTTCTACAAAACGTTTGAGGAAAATTGGCACAGACTCAAAATCATTTTACAATGCCTTAGCAAAGCAAATGTCAGCTTCAATTTTAAAAAAGTGTATTTTATAACCCCAAACTAATAAGAGCGTTTGGAAATTTGGTTGATGGCAACTGCATCTACCCCGACCCTGAAAAAATATCCACCATCTATCACTAAGGTGAGGAGTTTGATAGGCTTTATATTTTGATTTATTGAATACTTCGGCAAAAAAAAAGCCGCCCCTTTCCACAATATTCTAAAAAAAAGACAAGAAATTATCTTGGAATCTTAGAAAACAAGAAGCTCTTGAATTCCTAAAAAGGACCTAATGTCAGAACCTGTCTTAGCTCATTTTGAAGAACACCTGTCAACCCAGCTGCATACTGACGCCATCTGTTAAGGTAGAGCAGAGCAGTCCTCGTTCAGGTCCATGACATGAAATAGCGACCAGTTGGGTACGCCTCAAGAACCCTAATGATGGAAGAGAAGAATTACTTCACTACAGAAAGAGAATGTTTGGCCGTGATATGGCCAATAAGCACAATTCCGCCCCACACCTCTTTGGTCGCGAGTTCGTCATCATTATAATCACCATGTCCTTTGCTGGGTTATTCAATTTTAAAGACCAGACGAGAAGACTGGCGAGATGGGCCTTAAACAAAAAGCATACGACATGACAGTAGCTTGCTAGCTTACAAAATTGGGCGTAAACGCCAAGATTGCGGACTGACTCTCTCGAAGTCCTCTCGAAAACAAATCGGAAGAAGCAGACTAAGAAAATATGATGTACCCTTAATAACTGTTTCTGTCCTGCTTCCATACTAACAGAGAAAATACCCTAGAATTTAAAAATTGATAGAAGAAATAGAATATCCAGAGACGAACCAAGAAGATATGAAATGGTGAAAGGAACATTGTACAAAAAGAACTTCAACCCCCTGGAAACCCATACCTCCTCTTCATCCCAAGTACCTACAATAGGAAATATTGAGAAGCCTACACGACGCATTTAAATAGAGAAAGAGAACGACCACCTGGATTTTTCTAAAACCTATGAGAGGGTTAGAAGCAAATACTTTTTGGGTCAAGACTACATTGATTTTTTTTTTTTTTTTTCTGGGAAGCAGAAGGGAGGGTGAAACAAGAATGGTTGTTAAAAGCGTTGATTGTTGGCCTCTGGCTGCGGCTTTGAGTATCCTTTTTCCAATCCTGGACTTGGGTTGCTGGATCCAGAAGTAGGTGGGATAGATGGGTGATGTGGTCTAAATAGGTATTTTTAGTTTATGCATATATACCTATTATATTCTCCGTTTTTAACTTTTATTTAAAGATTTTAAAAAATCTTATATGTAATTTTATTGCGTGTACTTTGAAAAATATCTATTAGTCTAAATAAAATATTGTTGCGTTGTTGCTTGACAAAGAATAACTTCCGTGGGTACACAAAGAATATTTAGGACTATATTTAAACCTAATCACTAAAATAATTACAGAAGAATGCAAAATAAAAACAACACCAGCAAAAAACAGCAGTTTAAACTCACCAACAGCAGCACAGTGAAGGAAAGTACGAGTAGAACAGGAGACAGAAGTTGCTAGAACCTTCTATATTTATCGGCGATAATCAGCAGCCTGACCCTTGAGACAGCAGCTCCGATTTCTTGATCACACCACATAGCTTCATTCTTTTTCTTCTTGGCATGAGTTCCTCATCCCTATATATCTCGGGGTAGATCTTTCCAGAAACGCTCAAGGTTGTCAGCCAATTAGAAATCACCAGCACTAAGCCTTACGCAATCGCTTTAAATTGGCCAATCAGTTCTTCTCCGATTTTTCTACATATTCTAGAACGTTCTAAAACATTCTCTTTCTATTCTGGAATGTGCTTTTTTTACACTAGTAACAATATGTTTAGTAAAAGAGGAAGTGGTTAATTTTCCCTTTAACATTTATTGCTAGCCAGTAATAACTTTAGGTCTCTACATGTGCCATGATGTATAAAATATGTGGTCTGATTTTTTGCAGCCCGCTGGCGCCCAAATTTGGACATGATCTGAGACTTGAAAATAGTTTTGTAAAGCTAACAGTAATGAAAAAACTTCAAAATCCTCTCACTTTACATGTGTTTTATATATATAGATAGATCGAAATTTTCCTGGGATGTATATTGACCTAAAAAATAAAGGTCGCCTCTTCTGTCAAAATAGACTCAAAGCTAGTCTCCATCTATTGACCAATTCAAAAAAGGCGGCCTCAGGTCGGTGAAAAAGCCACAACACCAGCTTTGTTAAACTAAAAGCGTCCACCTAGAGACCATGGTTTCGGGCTAATGGCCCTCGTCAGCCTAGAGCGAAATTTAATTCCATGAAATCCATAAGGGATCTAATGTCGGCTATACACGTCCACAATATCCAACTAATCTGACTGAAAATTTAAGAGTATATATAAGAGAATCTGGAAAAACTTATAGTGAAAATTTCAGGTCTCTATCCTGATATTCTTTGAGTTATTTGCAAATTGGCGTTGCAAATTTGCCCTTTCGTTCGCAAGCAGCGCCTTTAGCGGTGAAAATGTGAGGTAATATCAGCTGATCTGTGAAAGTGCTTTAACAGGACATAGAAAAAAAATCTGGAAGAGATATATCGTTTTTTAGCCAAGAAAAATTGAAATTGACAAGTTCTGGGCAAAAATAGTTGTTTTTTTTTTTAGTCATAAAGGACAATGACAATATTGAAGAGACGCGATTTTAGCTCATTTTTATTGCCTGGCTGTCCCTTTTCTAGACTGCAAATCCAACCTTTGAAGCTAGTTTCACAATACCTATTACATTTTTTTACACATTAGGTGTCAAGGTTGTAAATTGAATAGGCTAGTATTTTTCATCTAATAAAATTTATTAATAAAAATTGTTGCGAGAGAGAAAAGGGGAATAAATACATATCTTCAATAAAAAAAAAAATAATATATACACATAAATAAAACCATTGAAGGACTATTACTGATGGCCAAAAAATAAATAAATTTAAAGGAATAGAAAAAGGGACTTACTGTAGGGGAAAGCCACGACCAATGGCCGGCGGTACTGTCTCTTCCCTGCTAGGTAAGTAACGGCCACTTTTTTTTTTAAATTTAGCGCCATCTACGGTTCAAACCATGCTGCGCCCCCTATGAGCGAACTCTGAGAGCCTTTAATTTAAAAAAAGCTAAATAATATCAAGGTTTCATATTAAATATATATACCTATTATGTTCCCTTTTTTCAAAAGAAATTATAAATGTCTAATTAAAAAAAAAAAAACGGAGAGCAAAGACAATTTCATGCCTGATGTCTTTATGGGTGATGGATTCTGGGCCTTCCACTCAGTTGAAGGTTGAGGCTGTTGGTGGTGGTGGGGGTTCACAGGCTCATCTATTGTCTGGTCATCTCCAGGCTGCCGAGCCTCACGGGTCTGCCTCCATCACTGAGGGGCTCTTGGCATCTCACTGAGAGACTCTTGGCATGGGTGTAGCAGGTCACATGGGGTGGGTAAGACCGTAGGAAGGGCAGGGAGGACTATAGGCCTTTAAATTTAACAATTCTTCGAGCCACACTTTCTAGCTCCCACACCAGGCTTGGTGTAGTCCCTCACACACACTTCCCTGGTCAGTGGTGAGCTCCTGTAGCATGCAGTCTCCTTGAAGATGTACATCAGGTTCTAGACCGGAGTAGGGTTGCCTTGTAGTCCAGGCTGCATGCTACAGCAGTCAGTTGGCTGTCAGAATTGGTCCTCGCTTAGTGGAGACTCATGCCTCCCCTGCCACAACACTCTCACATACGGTGAGCTCTTTTTTTACAATTATTATTAACATTGTTCCCCCTACAGCAGACATCCTTTCATTCAATTTAAATTTATTTAGGCCACCAGCTAGCTATTTAAAACCAATTACTTTATATTTGTCTTCTGCATCCTCAACAATATTGCTGTATCATCTTTGATTATAATCAATAATTGATAATTATCAGTTACAAAATTATTTAGGGAAAAATTCCAAAAAGCAGAGACCATGGGTCAAGCCAGTTCATTTTTAGTATATGGAACAAAATTCTAACAGAAAAACAATCATTCAGCAGAAGACACAAAGTCAGATCATCTCTCTATAAAAATATCGCTTCTCAGACACAAAGTTTGGAGCGGACTGTTCACAAGAGTGACATCCACGGCGCCAATTTATAATTGTAATGAATAGTATATGAATAAAAACATTTAATTGGTAAAACCTGGGCGTTGCCTGGGTCATTCAGCTAGTTTCTTGATATAAAAGGGATATTAAAATATATAAAATAGACCAATTTCAATTGAAATAAGTTTTCCTAAAAAAAAGAAGGCATCTCCTTATCGGGAACTGAAAGTTGCTGATTCTTGATTAATCAAGAATAGGTTTTTGGCCAATACTGGAATAATAAAAATCAACGAATAGTTTATATTTATTCCGATAGATGGCGCAAGCTATCAGCAACTTTCAGTTTCCCCTATAAGGAAATGCCTTTTTTTTTTTCATTTTTATTCAATATTTCTCAATTTTTAAAAATATTTAAACAATTAAACTATAGGTTTTTTTTAGGGAAACTTATTTCAATTGAAATTGGTCTATTTTAGATATTTTAATATCCCTTTTATATCAAGAACTAGCTGAATGACCCAGGCAACGCCCAGGTTTTACCCAATTAAATGTTTTTATTCATATACTATTCATTACAATTATAAATTGGCGCCGTGGATGTCACTCTTGTGAACCGTCCCGCTCCAAACTTTGTGTCTGAGAAGCGATATTTTTATAGAGAGATGATCTGACTTTGTGTCTTCTGCTGAATGATTGTTTTTTGTTAGAATTTTGTTCCTGCATACTAAAAATGAACTGGCTTGACCCATGGTCTCTGCTTTTTGGAATTTTTCCCTAAATAATTTTGTAACTGATAATTATCAATTATTGATTATAATCAAAGATGATACAGCAATATTGTTGAGGATGCAGAAGACAAATATAAAGTAATTGGTTTTAAATAGCTAGCTGGTGGCCTAAATAAATTTAAATTGAATGAAAGGATGTCTGCTGTAGGGGGAACAATGTTAATAATAATTGTAAAAAAAGAGCTCACCGTATGTGAGAGTGTTGTGGCAGGGGAGGCATGAGTCTCCACTAAGCGAGGACCAATTCTGACAGCCAACTGACTGCTGTAGCATGCAGCCTGGACTACAAGGCAACCCTACTCCAGGTCTAGAACCTGATGTACATCTTCAAGGAGACTGCATGCTACAGGAGCTCACCACTGACCAGGAAGTGTGTGTGAGGGACTACACCAAGCCTGGTGTGGGAGCTAGAAAGTGTGGCTCGAAGAATTGTTAAATTAAAGGCCTATAGTCCTCCCTGCCCTTCCTACGGTCTACCCACCCCATGTGACCTGCTACACCCATGCCAAGAGTCTCTCAGTGAGATGCCAAGAGCCCCTCAGTGATGGAGGCAGACCCGTGAGGCTCGGCAGCCTGGAGATGACCAGACAATAGATGAGCCTGTGAACCCCCACCACCACCAACAGCCTCAACCTTCAACTGAGTGGAAGGCCCAGAATCCATCACCCATAAAGACATCAGGCATGAAATTGTCTTTTGCTCTCCGTTTTTTTTTTTTTAATTAGACATTTATAATTTCTTTTGAAAAAAAGGGAACATAATAGGTATATATATTTAATATGAAACCTTGATATTATTTAGCTTTTTTTAAATTAAAAGGCTCTCAGAGTTCGCTCATAGGGGGCGCAGCATGGTTTGAACCCGTAGATGGCGCTAAATTTAAAAAAAAAAGTGGCCGTTACTACCTAGCAGGAAGAGACAGTACCGCCGGCCATTGGTCGTGGCTTTCCCCTACAGTAAGTCCCTTTTTCTATTCCTTTAAATTTATTTATTTTTTGGCCATCAGTAATAGTCCTTCAATGGTTTTATTTATGTGTATATATTATTATTTTTTTTTTATTGAAGATATGTATTTATTCCCCTTTTCTCTCTCGCAACAATTTTTATTAATAAATTTTATTAGATGAAAAATACTAGCCTATTCAATTTACAACCTTGACACCTAATGTGTAAAAAAATGTAATAGGTATTGTGACAACTAGCTTCAAAGGTTGGATTTGCAGTCTAAGAAAAGGGACAGCCAGGCAATAAAAATGAGCTAAAATCGCGTCTCTTCAATATTGTCATTGTCCTTTATGACTAAAAAAAAAACAACTATTTTTGCCCAGAACTTGTCAATTTCAATTTTTCTTGGCTAAAAAACGATATATCTCTTCCAGATTTTTTTCTATGTCCTGTTAAAGCACTTTCACAGATCAGCTGATATTACCTCACATTTTCACCGCTAAAGGCGCTGCTTGCGAACGAAAGGGCAAATTTGCAACGCAATTTGCAAATAACTCAAAGAATATTCAGGATAGAGACCTGAAATTTTCACTATAAGTTTTTCCAGATTCTCTTATATATACTCTTAAATTTTCAGTCAGATTAGTTGGATATTGTGGACGTGTATAGCCGACATTAGATCCCTTATGGATTTCATGGAATAAATTTCGCTCTAGGCTGACGAGGGCCATTAGCCCGAAACCATGGTCTCTAGGTGGACGCTTTTCAGTTTAACAAAGCTGGTGTTGTGGCTTTTTCACCGACCTGAGGCCGCCTTTTGAATTGGTCAATAGATGGAGACTAGCTTTGAAGTCTATTTTGACAGAAGAGGCGACCTTTATCTTTTTAGCTCAATATACATCCCAGGAAAATTTCGATCTATCTATATATATAGTAAACACATGTAAAGTGAGAGGATTTTGAAGTTTTTTCATTACTGTTAGCTTTACAAACTATTTTCAAGTCTCAGATCATGTCCAAATTTGGGCGCCAGCGGCTGCAAAAAATCAGACCACAAATTTATACATCAATGGCACATGTAGAGACCTAAAGTTATACTGGCTAGCAATAAATGTTAAAGGGAAAATTAACCACTTCCTCTTTCTACTAAACATATTGTTACTAGTGTAAAAAAAGCACATTCCAGAATAGAAAGAGAATGTTTTAGAACGTTCTAGAATTATGTAGAAAAATCGGAGAAGAACTGATTGGCCAATTTAAAGCGATTGCGTAAGGCTTAGTGCTGGCTGATTTCTAATTGGCTGACCAACCTTGAGCGTTCTGGAAAGATCTACCCCGAGATATATAGGGATGAGGAACTCATGCCAAGAAGAAAAAGAATGAAGCTATGTGGTGTGATCCAAGAAATCGGGAGCTGCTGTCTCAAGGGTCAGGCTGCTGATTATCGCCGAAATATAGAAGGTTCTAGCAACTTCTGTCTCCTGTTCTACTCGTACTTTCCTTCACTGTGCTGCTGTTGGTGAGTTTATAACTGCTGTTTTTTGCTGTTGTTCTTTTATTTTGCATTCTTCTGTAATTATTTTAGTGATTAGGTTTAAATATAGTCCTAAATATTCTTTGTGTACCCACGGAAGTTATTCTTTGTCAAGCAACAACGCAACAATATTTTATTTAGACTAATAGATATTTTTCAAAGTACACGCAATAAAATTACATATAAGATTTTTTAAAATCTTTAAATAAAAGTTAAAACGGAGAATATAATAGGTATATATGCATAAACTAAAAATACCTATTTAGACCACAATCACCCATCTATCCCACCTACTTCTGGATCCAGCAACCCAAGTCCAGGATTGGAAAAAGATACTCAAAGCCGCAGCCAGGCCAACAATCAACGCTTTTAACAACCATTCTTGTTTCCCCTCCCTTCTGCTTCCCAGCAAAAAAAAAAAAAAAATCAATGTAGTCTTGATCCAAAAGTATTTGCTTCTAACCCTCTCATAGGTTTTAGAAAATCCAGGTGGTCGTTCTCTTTCTCTATTTAAATGCGTCGTGTAGGCTTCTCAATATTTCCTATTGTAGGTACTTGGGGATGAAGAGGAGGTATGGGTTTCCCAGGGGGTTGAAGTTCTTTTTGTACAATGTTCCTTTCACCATTTCATATCTTCTTGGTTCGTCTCTGGATACTTCTATTTCTTCTATCAATTTTTAAATTCTAGGGTATTTTCTCTGTTTAGTATGGAAGCAGGACAGAACAGTTATTAAGGGTACATCATATTCTTCTTAGTCTGCTTCTTCCGATTTGTTTTCGAGAGGACTTCGAGAGAGTCAGTCCGCAATCTTGGCGTTTACGCCCAATTTTGTAAGCTAGCAAGCTACTGTCATGTCGTATGCTTTTTGTTTAAGGCCCATCTCGCCAGTCTTCTCGTCTGGTCTTTAAAATTGAATAACCCAGCAAAGGACATGGTGATTATAATGATGACGAACTCGCGACCAAAGAGGTGTGGGCGGAATTTGCTTATTGGCCATATCACGGCCAAACATTCTCTTTCTGTAGTGAAGTAATTCTTCTCTTCCATCATTAGGGTTCTTGAGGCGTACCCAACTGGTCGCTATTTCATGTCATGGACCTGAACGAGGACTGCTCTGCTCTACCTTAACAGATGGCGTCAGTATGCAGCTGGGTTGACAGGTGTTCTTCAAAATGAGCTAAGACAGGTTCTGACATTAGGTCCCTTTTTAGGAATTCAAGAGCTTCTTGTTTTTCTAAGAGTTCCAAGATAATTTCTTGTCTTTTTTTTAGAATATTGTGGAAAGGGGCGGCTTTTTTTTTTGCCGAAGTATTCAATAAATCAAAATTATGAAGCCTATCAAACTCCTCACCTTAGTGATAGATGGTGGATATTTTTTCAGGGTCGGGGTAGATGCAGTTGCCATCAACCAAATTTCCAAACGCTCTTATTAGTTTGGGGTTATAAAAATACACTTTTTTTAAAATTGAAGCTGACATTTGCTTTGCTAAGGCATTGTAAAATGATTTTGAGTCTGTGCCAATTTTCCTCAAACGTTTTGTAGAAAACTACAATGTCGTCTAGATAACCCCAGCACTGAGTCCACTTCTATCCCCTTAGGATTTTGTCTATGAAAAGCTCAAACGTTGCAGGGGCGTTGCACAGGTCGAAGGGCATCTCACTAAATTCGTATAGACCATCTGGAGTTATGAAGGCGGTTCTCAATCTGCCAACATTCAGAGAGTAGGTCCATCACGAGTAAAATTGGGCGCCTTTTAAAGAATCAATAGTATCGTCAATTGTGGGGAGTGTATAAACATCCGCTTGTTCAATCGCCTGTATTCAACTCTGAAGCGCCAATTGCCGTCTTTCTTTTTTACCAAGATAACAGGCGATAACCAAGGGCTTTCTGAGTGATGTATTATCGGCATCTAGCACCTTGGCCACTTCCTGTTGGATTTCTTTGCGTTCCATTTGGGAAATTAGGTAGGGCCTGTATTTAATTGGTCAATAGGCTCTGTTGTTTATGTTGTTTTGATCATTTGATCACGCAGAATGCAACTGAACTAAGTATTTATTTCTTAACATCTATTTATTATAACATGGTTATATATCTAAGAGTGTTTACAAGTCGAGTCGGCAGTGTTGCCGGATCAATCATAACATGTTTCCTTTAAACAAAAATAAAAAAGGATTGCAGTTCTCATAGTCTCTATAACGCAAAGGTTTTCTCAATGTTCTACCACTGCGGGTTCGCACACTAGGAGAAGTAGATGATTTTTCACCTTTCTTGGCAATGTCCTCCCTTGGATCATATGCTCTTTTGTTTTCGGAAGTGGGTCTTCCGTGATCTTGTATGTTGTCATCCATGGCTGTCCCTGTTTGAGATCCAGGAATGCTTGGACTTTGACTTGTTGGGGCAGAATCTTCTACACTGAACTTTCTCGGTCTAAGGTGAGACCTGTTCCTGCGGTATTCAGAACCACTTGGTGTTTTCACCATATATGAGCGTGGAGTTTCATGCTTTGCGGTCACTGTTGCCAGAACCCATTTTCTATGCCTTTCCTGCAACATGATGTTGTCTCCTACTTCCAAAGGTCTCAAAATTCTCTTTGGACTTCCTGCATACTTTTGTTGATGGTCTCTCAATTTTTGATAATTCTTTGTTGTGTCAAACAGTGGTTTCAACTGTTGTCGGGTGTATGTCGAAAGAGTTCTCACAGATCTTCCCATAAGCATTTGGGTCGGAGATGGCAAGTCATACTTAGGTGTGTTGTTGAACTCCATCAAAGCCAGATTGGGATCTCTTCCTGACTTCACAGCTTTAATTATCAGTCCTTTGATGGTTTGAATTGTCCTCTCAACTTGTCCATTAGATCTTGGATATTTGGGACTGGAGGTTTGGTGTTTGAATTCATATTTCTGAGCAAAATTTTTGAATCCAGTAGAGTTAAAAGGGGGTCCATTATCCGAAACTAGAGTTCTTGGAATTCCATGAGTCCTGAAAATGGTTTTCAACTGCATGATGGTTTCGGTTTCTCTTTTGCTTGATAATTTCCGGATTTCAACAAACTTTGAGTGGTAATCGACAACCAAGATGGAACTGGTTCCACTCACCTCCATGAAATCTACAGCAATTTTTTCCCATGGAAATTCAGGGATTTCATGAGCTATTCTTGACTCCTCAGGATTCTTTCTTGAATATTCCTGACATGTTCTGCACTTTTCCACTTCATTTTCTACTTGTGTTATCATGCCGGGCCAGTAAAATGCTGATCTTGCTTTTTCTTTGGAAGCTGCTATGCCCTGGTGTGATGAATGAACAACCTGCAGGATTTCTTTTCGGAGAGTCGATGGCACCATGATGCAATTTCCTTTGTAAACAATTCCGTCACTCACATGAATTTCATCTTGAAATTGCCAGTAGGGTTTTGCTTCATCACAGACCTTAGTTTTATATTTCGGCCATCCATTCTTCGCATACTCTATTAGTTGTATCAAGGTGTGGTCCCCATGAGTTTCCTTTTGTAGTCTCTTTATTTTTTCATCTGTGGTAACCAGCAACATGTGCACTGATTCAGTTTGACCTTCTAAATAGCTTGTGTCCACCTCATCTTTTAATGGATCTCTAGACAGATGGTCAGCTACAAACATGTTTTTCCCTGGTGTAAACTTCAAAGATATTTGAAATCTCATGAGACGTAAGACCATTCTTTGCAGTCTTGGGGAAAGCTTTTCTAAAGGTTTATTAACAATACTCAGGAGAGGTTTGTGGTCAGTTTCCACAATAACATCATTTCCCCAAATATAATACTGGAAGCGTTCACATCCAAAGACTATAGCCAAAAGTTCTTTCTCTATCTGTGCGTATTTTCTTTGAGTTGCATTCAGGCTGAAGGACGCATACTCAATTGCATGTCCCCCTTGCATGAGCACTGTACCAATACCATATTGGCTTGCATCAGATGAAATGGTGATTGGCTTGGTTGGGTCAAAAAATGTCAATATTGGAGCATTCGAGACCATATCCTTGAGTTTTTTAAAACAATCAATTTCTTCGCCTCCAAATTTCCATTCACTCTTGTTGCTTATCAATTTCCTTAGAGGTGCAGTCTTGTCAGAAAGATTAGGAATGAATTTGCCAAGGTACGTTACCATACCTAAGAATCTTTGGACTTCAGTCTTGTTCTCAGGTATTTTCAACTTTTGTATTGCCTCTGCTCTTGAAGCTTGAATGGCTATTCCATCTCGACTGATTATATGGCCTAAGAAATTTACTTTGTCGACAGCTATCTGCTGCTTCTTAGCATTGAGCTTGACATTATTTTCTTCCAACCTTCGAAGAACTGTTTCAAGGTTTCGGTTGTGCTCTTCCATTGTGCTTCCATAGATCAAGATGTCATCCATATAGCAAGCAGTTCCCTGGAGACCTGAAAGAATATTGTTTATGCATCGCTGGAATACCTCCGATGCACTGTTCAATCCATAGGGAAGTCGCTTGAACCGGAATCTTCCAAAGGGAGTCGCAATGGTGCACAGGTTGGTGCTTTCTTTGTCTAATGGGACTTGCCAGAAAGCTGATGATGCATCAAATACAGAGAAAACTGTAGCACCTTTCAATTCAGAAAATATTGTTTCAGCTGTTGGCAGAATATAGCGCTCTCTCTGAACATATTTGTTCAGTTCCCTGGGGTCCATGCAAATTCTGACATCTCCAGAAGGTTTTTGTACCACTACAATAGGGTGTGTCCATTCGCTTGGTTCTTCAACTTTTTCAATAATGTCAAGTTTTTCCATCCGTTCCAATTCTGCTTTAACTTTTTCTCTTATGGAAAAAGGAATTTTTCTGCTTGGAGCAATAACTGGAGTTGTATTTTCATTTAGTCTAATCTTGTGTTCAATTGGCAGTCTTCCTATGCCTTCAAATATATTTTTGTGCCTGTTCAAAATTTCTTTTGCTGAATTGTTCTGCTCTGTTTGGACAGCATCACATTTCTTAATTAGTGAAAGCTTTTCAATAGCTTCTATTCCTAAAATTGGTTGATAGTATCCATCAGCAATGAAAAATTCTAGACTTTCCGTCTTATTTTTAGTTTTGCAATTTAGTGTGGCAATTCCTTTTATCTTGATTTCATGTCCTGTATATGATGTTAGCTTTCGGTTAGTCCGAAATATTTCCAAACCTTTCATTTGTCTGGTGAATGTGTATGGCAAAACATTTACTTCTGCTCCAGAGTCCAACTTGAAACATATTTCCTTTCCATTCACTATGATGGATTTTTTCCATTCCAAAGTATGATCTACTTTTGCTTCATGTATTGACCATACAGTTTCTTCTGTTTCATCATTCAGACTTCTGATAGCTGAACTTTTACAGAAAGCTGCAAAATGATTCATCTTTTTGCATTTGGAGCATCTTTTACCCCATGCAGGAAAATTTTTTGCTCTGTGGGACTTTCCACACCTTTGGCATTTGAATTCTTTTTCAGATTCTTGATTTTGTTTTGGACTGTGTTTCTTTTCATATTTTCTTATTTGACAAATGTTCTGGTTGTTCTGCATGATCTTGATCTGTTGCTTGCTTATTTCATCTGTTTTGCACATTTCAATGGCTTTTAGAAGAGTTAAATTGGGCCCTCTTAAGAGGCGTTCCTGCAAAGCCTTGTCTTGTATTCCATACACAATGCGATCCCTAATTAAACTATCCTTTTGTGATTCAAATTCACATGATGTGGATAATCCTTTTAGTTCTGTTATAAAACTATCAATGGATTCACCATCCTTCTGGGTCGCTGAAAAAAATTTGAATCTTTCAAAAATGACGTTCTTTTTAGGCTCGCAAAAATCATCAAATTTGTTTATTACAAGATCGAAATTTTCTGCTTCATCTTCTTTTAAATGAAATGTGTTGAAGACTTCCAAGGCTTCTTCGCCAATAAAATTTAATAAAATGGCAACTTTCAGTTTATCAGGCTTTGTGGCTTTTTCTGTTGCTTCAAGATAAAGCATTAATCGCTGTTTGAACCTTCGCCAATTTTCCGCTACATTTCCGTGCAGGGCGAGTTCGCTAGGCCTAACAAAGTCCATGTTTTCTTTTTTTCACTAATATTTTTCAATAATATATTTATTTGAAAAAGTACTCACTTTTCCGCTGCCACCTTGTTGTTTATGTTGTTTTGATCATTTGATCACGCAGAATGCAACTGAACTAAGTATTTATTTCTTAACATCTATTTATTATAACATGGTTATATATCTAAGAGTGTTTACAAGTCGAGTCGGCAGTGTTGCCGGATCAATCATAACAGGCTCCAGTTTCGATTTTATGCTTTGTTAGAGGCGTCTGCCTTTCTGTATCATTATTGGTATCAAATACCCTATCAAATCGTTTCAGAATTGATATGACTTCAGATTGTTGAGCTGATGAGTCATTAATCAAATTCTGCAGAAATGCAACGCCCCTCTTATTGTCATTTTTGCGACTAATAGCCCTCGCCAAATTTTCTCCTGGATTAGATCACACTGTAAGTTCAGCCCCTAGTCTGACGAAATATAAATCTACTGTACTTGTAGTTTCAAACGATGTATGTCTTATTCTGATGTACTCAAAAAAAAAAATTTAGAATAATATTAAAATATCGGAGAAAATGATAAAAACACTCAATAGCAAACACACAAAAAAACATCATAAGACTAATGGAATTATAAACGCTTAAAAATCTGTAGTTATAAAGGTTCCAAACCAAAACAATAATAGAATACTACTAGATGAATTAAACAAATCAAAAGATTTGAAATTGATCAGTAAAAAATTACATATCATAAGAAATCCAACTATAATATTCTAAGGGCATCAAAAAAGAAGTTTAAACACGCGAACTTCGTTCAAATCATATGTAGAATGAATTCTGATCTAGAAAATTTGAAAATGAAATAAAGTTCAATCTACAATGAGATCTAACTCTACATCACAATATAGTATTAAGGATAACTCCAAAAGTTGAGCAAATAAGAAAAAAAGGAAAGGAAGACAATTGATAATAAATAAACCAAAAATGATGATTTCTGCATCCAATAATAATTTCTTTTTACACACACTTATAATATTCACATAAAAATGATATTAGCCTAGGTAAATTGTCTAAAAAACCAAACTAAACTAACTATAAAAAAAGAAATGTATGATTCTTAACTTCCTATTGATGACTTAAAAAAAATTTCTTACTTACATTTGCAGTTGCCCCCCTTGTGGGGAGCCTTTAGCCAAAAAGCCCCCAGATGTGCACTCTTCCTTGACCACTGCAAGACTGATTTTTTTCTTTTTTCTCCAGGGTGACCAAAATCATAACAGAAAAATAAAAAAATAATAATAAATCTTTGTCTGGTCACCCTCTGTGATAGGTAAAAAAAATAAAAAATAATAATATACCTAGGTGAAATATACATAATTTATATATATATACTGAAATAAAATCTAAAATTATATCCCCATTACAAATTAATTAGATAATTCTTGAGAATTATCTAAATCAATATATTCTAATTTGGAAAAGAATAATTAATTTATCAATTCCCATGAATCATAAAACCAAAGCAAAATAATCTTAAAATTATTTAATAAATAATTCAGATGAATTATTTAGAATCTACTCCTACTATTAAACAAAAAAAAATAGCCTAGGCCAACAAGAAAAAAATTACATAAAAGAACAAAATAAGGCATGCTTTAGAAATTTGTATGGTGTAATTTGATGTCCCTCAGGTTTTCAAAAGGTTCTTCTCAGGCTGTAGGATGCATAAGCCACTGGATTTCAGGCCACATGATAGGTGAGCGCATGGTGTGCCAGTGGTCTGCAGAATCCTGTCAGGGGCATCCTGCACATCCAACATCCAGCCGAGAACCTTGTTTCCTTAAATTCACTCATAATGTTTTCATTGTTGGGTCTGAGTCCAAAATGGACCCAACAACACCAGAGATAGTAGTCAAGTGATTCTCATCAAAATCTTGTATTCTTTCTAGAGACATTCCTTCAGGGATAATTTGAACTGTTGGGCTAGAGTTTGCAATCCAAAGTTGTCCCTTATTATGATTGATCTTAAAAAATGTGCAGGGAAGTGATAATTCTTTTTTTTTTAAATAATGCCTATTTTGAAGATTCAAGAAGTACCTTTTTTTCATCCATTGAGTTCAGAGCTTAACATATTTATTTGCTTGAGGGATTCGGCTGGGATGATTATGTTATCAGAGGCCACGACTGGTGGCTGGCAAATTCAAATCGTCCTTAGCCTCTTCAAGCCTGATTTCTGCACGTCCACAATCGTTCGCAGCATTTGTTGCTTTCAAAAATTCCATCTGAGTATGATGCTAGGGTTGCTACTGGAAAGGGTGATAAATTTAAGCGGCTGGTTCAACCCATTTATGCTCAAACTTAGTGTGCATCAATTCAGAAACAAGACATGACTTTCTTGCTGACTCAAAGATTTATTCCTTCATCTCTGAACATCGTCTTTTTCAAGAGTGACATATCAACCCTTTCAAGATAACAGAGAATGAGGCTTCCAAGTTGACCAGGGCAGAAAATGCGTCAGCTATAATTATTTTTCGAAATTGCCTTCTAATTTGATGTCTGTCGTCAATGGAGGGGTTTTCATCACACCCGAGGTCTCCCACTCTAAAAGGGTCGCGACGCTTAGTTTTTAGTAAGGCTGTTAAGTCGTATTTCGTACATGTCGAAATACGTTGTAGTGACAACTAATTGATAAACTAAACTCATCAAAAAATAAAAACTCGCCACGGCAAATACACAAACAAAGAGAAATACAATATACAATTAAGATAACGCTTAATACTATAATGGGGAATTTCATTTAAATCCTATATTAACATACTTTCAATTAAGAAACTTATTTATTACTTCGAATCCTTCTATGTGAAGTTCAACCTCCATATTACAACATGGTACCGAGGATAAACCTCAAAATGGGTTAAAGAAAAGAATTTTCTTAATGCAACAATATTATTGGGTTAATTTCTATAATGATAAAGTGTATAATCATCACCTTTACGATTCTGAATAACACACACACTTCATTCCAATACACTTTATGGGAATTTACAAATAGTTGGACCTCTAGATACCTGACCAAAGTGAAAACACATCAAAACTGATACATACAAGCACAGATTTGATTCCCAATGGGGTGTGTATATTCAGCACATTGTTTTAATAATAATGGAAGATACCATTGTATGTCTAGTCTAGTATAAAACACAAAAAAAATACAAATTGATAAATGAAATACATATGAAATTTTATTATAAATAAACTCTCTATATTTTGGCACAAAGTGGGAATTATATGCAAGATAGAAGATCTAATACTTTGGTTTATTTGGAATACTCTATACATAGCGGGAATCGTGAATTTATAAAAATAGCTCAGCACGCCATGCAAAAAAAAAAAATTTAGATAACAAACTTGTTAAATACGATAAGAGACTTCTCCTTTTTGTAACCAGGCCTTTTTGACCCCGCGCAAACAAAATTAAAAATAATATTAACTTACCATTGTGCTTTCTTTACTCACCATCCTAGGCCCATCTCGACTCGATTCGACCTTCGCCTTCAGTTATTCGATCCCAACCGTCTCAAATTTTTAAATTTTACGCGTGCCTCAAAATTTTTTTTATCTTTCTTTTACAGAGTAAAAAGAAAGAGTATTTATTTCTCAGAATATATTTGGAAAATAAAATAAAAAATATTCTTTGGAATAAATAATTCTAAATTAATAATAAAAATAATAAAATATATCAGGTCTATTCCCTGAGATTTTAATTTAGTATTTCTTCTTAAAAATTTTTTTTATTGTTATCTTAAAAAAATATCTAATCTATCTAGATATATATTTAATTAATTTTTATTCTTTGGAATAAAAAAGATAATTTTAAATTTCGATGTGGTAATAAAAATTTAGACCTTTCATCTTGCATATAAAGGAAGGGATTGGTTATAAAACATATATTACATATGTGCATTCAGTACATTCTCCATCTGGGCCTTTCTGCAGCGGGCTTCGGGATACAAGCCCAGAGCTAGTCCAAGATCTCCATCTGGACAACAAACACTTCGACGAGACACTGTACATATATGATGTAAAATGTTTACATCATTGTTGGGTTTGTTTTGTGAAAAATGGCCCAACAATTCCTCCCCTTGCCAGAGTGGAAAAATGTGTTTTATTCCAATTCAGATCTGCTCATGACATATGATAAATATGATTTTTGGGAATAAATACTTTTTTTTTTACGATATACCAGTATGAGCAATTACTGACACTCAGGCAAAGGGGAACAAACAAACAGGCCAGGGTACCTAGAACAGGTTATCTTATGGTAGCATTAAAAGGAAATTTTACCCTACCATTTAGTGGGCAATATACTAAGCCCAATTTCACTGCCTGTATGCCGGGGATTTTGGTCTAGCTGTGAAGTGACTCCATACATTCCCTGCTGCAGTCCTTTTAGGGGGAAAAATGGGGAAGTGGTCTATGCCCAAGTTCTGTACAAACAGACATTTAGACCATTCCAGATAAAACATAGTTATATGGGCGCCAAGGAATTGTGAGTGCTAACGTAGATATGCACAATGTTTGGTGTTTATATTTTGATAATTATGAATATGATTTGTAAAAATTGTTTATTATACTTTAAACTGATATTTTTACATCAACACGTTGTTTACATTTTACAGGTGATTATTATTGTTATAATGATGATATATATTTATTTACAGATTAATAGAAAATATATATATTTAGTCCCAAACATCTCCCTATTTTTTATAAAACAAAAGATAGTGTATATGAGATAATAGCTATATAACCAATGTGTGTATAAAAGAGATATAAGAGAGTAAATAATGACTTAAGAGTCCAGAACATAGTCGCTGTATCTTGATGGTGTTCGGATTGGTCGACCAGATCTTGTCCTCCGTGGGCCTGAGTCGGTGGAACGGGTTGTTTCCATTGAAGTGGAGGATTCACAGATCGGATCTACTTTATTTTTATTTGGCTCAAAATCTTCACCCTGTGGGTTTTGGTCCGTATACTCTTCATTAAGGTTTAAGCCTGATGGTAAAGTTCTAATGTCTCTTATATTTCTTCTGTATTCATGACCATCAACTTCAACTATATACGATCGAGGATCTTAGGCGGAGATGCATTTACCCATCCTCCACTTATCTTTTTCTTTCAATTTGACACTTATACTTTGTCCTGGGTTCAATTTGGTTAAGTCCCTGCCTGTTAATCATATAGATTTTTCATTTCTGTTTTTTTCTTTTTTCTATTTTCTCATAAACATTAAGTTGAACTTCTGGTTTTAACAAGTTTTTATGAATAGGAATTAGGGTTTGTGTTCTCCTGGAAATAAGAGCCTGGTTTGGGCTGAATCCAAGATCTTTTAATGGGGTGTTCCGCCATTCTAGAATGGCAAGCCACAAATATTCTTGCTCATGTTTAGCTTTTTAACAAGCATCTTTGCAGATTTGACTGCTGACCTCCGCCTTGCCATTTGATTGACTATGATACGGTGAGCTGGTAATTTGCACTACTTTCCATGTTTTTAGAAATTTTTGAAATTCACGGCTAGTGAATTGCGGTCCGTTATCTGTTATTAGTGTTTCAGGTATTCCATGTCGGCTGAAATTCTTTTTACAGCATTCGATTATGGATTCTGAAGTAGTATGTTCTAGCATATCTAGTTCCCAAAAGCTGGAATAATAATCTACAGTGATAAGATATTGAGTCGTCTCTACTGAGAAAATATCCATTCCGATTTTATTCCATGGTAAAATGGGAGTTTCACGGCACATAAGGGTTTCTTTTGTTTGGTTTTGTTGATATGCTAGACAGGCCTTGCACTTCTCAACTGTTTCTTTTATAGATTGATTCATCCCGGGCCAAAAAATTGCTTGTCGAGCTTTGGCCAGCGATGCTGCTACTCCATGATGGCTGGCGTGAACTCGGTTGAGTAGCTCTGATCATAATGTTTTTGGTATTATTACTTTTGTCCTTTGTAAATTATCCCATCTTGTTCGGTCAGTTCATCTCTAAATTTCCAATATTCCATGGCCTCCCTAGGAACTTTATATTTGCTCTCAGGCCACCCCTTTTCTGATTAGGTTGACAAGCACTTGCATTGTTTGATCTTTACAATTCTGTTGTCTTATTTGTTCTGCCGTTGCTGTCGAGATATTAACAAATTCAATCAATTTTATATTTTCAATTTCTTGATAAATGCTTTTGTCATCATTTAGATATACTTCAAAATTATGCTCATTTCTATCACCTGTCTTCATTAGATATTTCCTTGACAGACAATCTGATATATACATTTGCTTTCCAGGTTTATACTTGACCTATAAATTATATCGCTGCAATCTTAGAAGCATTCTTTGTAATCTTTTTGGAACTTGGTGAATATACATTTTAAATATATGCTCAAGAGGTTTATGATCTGTCTCTATATGAACCTTGGTGCCTCCTGCAATGTATTGATAGAAATGTTCGCAGGCAAATACTATTGATAGACACTCTTTTCAATTTGAGCGTATCGAGTTTCTGTGTTTGTTAATGCTTTCGATGCATATGCAACAGGCTGTTCTCCTTGTAAGAGAACTGCTCCTAGACCTTTGTCACTGGCATCACTTTGTATTGTCACAGGCAGACTTGGATCGAAATATTTTAGCACGGGAGCTTGAGTAACCAGTTCTTTTGATAACATAAATGCCTGTTCTTGAGGCTCACTCCAACTCCATGACTTGCACTTTTGAGTTAAAACTCTCAGTGGTTGTACAACCTCAGAAATTCTGGGCAGAAATTTCGTTAAATAATTGATACAACCTAGGTATTGTTGTATTTCTCTTACATTTTGGGGTCTGGACATAGCCTTTATCGCCCTCCACTTTTCCAGGATCAGGTCTAAGACCCTCATCAGACAAAATGTGTCCCATGTAATTGACATGATTTGAACACAATCGAATTTTGTCTTTGTTAAATTTTAAATTTCTTTCTCGTGCTCGCATCAATAACTTTTCTAATTTGATGTTATGATCTCTGATAGCGTCTTCAGTGGTGTTCCCCTTACCAAAAACCAAAATGTCATCAGCTATTACTTCTACGCCTTCAAGGCCTTCAATCACTTCATGTAGACGTCTCTGAAATTCTTCTGGGGCAGCTGAAATTCCAAAGGGCATTCGAAGCCATTTATACCTGCCAAACGGCGTCCAAAATGTAGTCAAATCACTACTCTGGCTATCAAGTTTTACTTGCCAAAAACCATCTTTAGCATCAATGACAGTGAATATCTTAGCATTATTTAAACTTGGCAGTATTTCGTCTATGATCGGAATTCGAAAATGAGGTCTTTTAATCACTTTGTTTAGGTCTCTTGGATCTAGGCATACTCTAAGTTTATTTTGTTTCTTTACAAGGACCAAGTTGCTTATCCATGAAGAGGATTTCTGAACTCTTTCAATAATGCCTCTTCCTTCAAGATCATCCAGCTTTCTCTTAAATTCTGCCTTCAGACCCAATTGGAATTCTTCTCGGATGTTGTTGCACTGGTGTAGCTTCTTTCTCAATTTCAATATGATATTCTTTTGGTAACATTCCTAGGCCTTTGAATACATCCTCATATTTATTGATAATTGATTCTGCTCGAGAACAAGATGAATTTGCAAGGTGGTAAACCGCATCATGCTTCGTTACAAGGTTGAGGTCTTCTATTGTTTTGGCTGATAACAATGGTTTTTGATTAATGTTCACAATCTGACAGAGTAAATTATATTTCTTTTCTTTAAAATAGCAATCGAGATATTTCTGACCTACTGGCTTCAGGATGACTCCACCAAAATTTTCAAGCCTTGCATTGGATATGTCTAAGTTATTGCTTCTTTCTTGCATGACCCACCTGTACTCATCTAGGCTCATGATGTTACAAGTGGATCCTGAGTCTAATTGGCATTCCAGTGGAACAGTTTGATTGGCTGTTTCAAATAATAATTTTACCATCCATTTATGTTTTTTGATATTTCCAACTGCATAATGTCTTCTTAGTTGAAGTACAGCTTCATCTGATGATTCATCCTGTTCTTGAATTGCTCTAACGTTCATCTGTTTTGGTTTTTGAATTCTCAATCTGCATACTTTTGAGAAATGATTTTTTCTGTTGCACCATGTGCATATCTTACCATACGCAGGACATGAAGCCTTCCTATGTTTCGACCCACAGTAATGACAATTAATTATGTCTTCAAATGTTTCATTTGTAGCTTTGGTCGCTTCCTTTTTTCGTTCATATTTTCTGTTCCACTTCACGTCTTCTGATTCTTGGCCAGTCAACTTGGTTATCTGTTGTTCCGTGACCTCAGCTGTCCTGCATATGTCGATAGCCAAAGATAAGTTTAGTTTTGGTTCCATTAGCAATTTTTTTCTGACTCTATTATCTTTGATTCCCAATACTATTCTATCTCTGATTAGTTCTTCTGTTAGTATATCATATTCACAAGAGCTAGCTAGTCCTCTTAATCGATTTGTGTAGCTATCAATACCTTCGTTTTCTTCTTGATTCGATGTATTAAAAATATACTGTTCGTATATGACATTCTTCTGTGGAGTAAAATGGTTATCCAATGCTTCAATAATCTTAGGTAGGCTATTCTTTTCATCTTCTTTCAAGTCCAGATTCAAAAATACGTTGAAACAATCTTTTCCAATGAATGATAGGAATGTTGCTCTTATAACATTATTATCTTTCTTATTTAATTCAGTAGCCACCTGATAATTGTCCCATTGGCTTTTAAAGAACCTCCAATTTTCTGCCGCCTGGCTATTTATTAATATTGGTGCTGGTACAGGAATATTTGACATCTTGAAATATTTTATTTTATATTAGACATTAAAATATATAGATATTACGAGATATAGTGTTACTCAAAAGATTAGAAAATTATTATTATATAAAAATGTAACTTTACATTTCCAAAATCAAAATTTTCAAACAATCAAATTCGAATATTAGTACTCACGCGCATTCGACAAACTACGTAATTCGCACCAATATTTTATAATTTGAAAATAACCACTTCTGACACTATGTTTGGTGTTTATATTTTGATAATTAAGAATATGATTTGTATAAATTGTTTATTATACTTTAAACTGATATTTTTACATCAACACGTTGTTTACATTTTACAGGTGATTATTATTGTTTATAATGATGATATATATTTATTTACAGATTAATAGAATATATATATATTTAGTCCCAAACACACAATTCCTAAAACATATCTTATAAATTCTTTATTAACTATAAGCAATGAGGTACATGAGGTAATGTTAGAATATGAATGACAAAAACATGATTATATAAAGTTATATAAGGCAAAAAAAATTTAAAATGGTATATAAGATTAAATAAGAATAACAATATGGTAAATAACGAGGGGAATTATATATGCCAAAAAAAAAAAAACCGGATTGAATATGATATGTATAGAAAAGAAAATGACAAAAAAATTATGCTGCTGGTTAAATTTCTCATTCAGTACATTTGTCTGAAGATGGTAACAACGCTGTTACCGAAATGTCACACAATATTTATCTATTTGGATTTGGTCCCACTATCTTGTGTCTATAATCTATACTCCAAATTGTGCCTTCTCTCTCTATATATATATATATACATAAATATAATAAAAAATACATATACATGGTAATGGTTTATTAATGAATAAATACTATATCAGAAGAATAAATATGCACTGGGGTTCATGGGTATTTACGAGTATTTTAAAATATACATACACTAATTAATAGTTTGTTCTCACTAATTTGTCACTGGGATTGTGTGTCTGGCGTGTTCTCCGCCTCTCTCAACCATGATGTTAGTCAAATAGAAAATAAATCCTAGTAGTCAATGATTCTCAAAACCAGATTATTCCAAATTTACCTTATTTAGAGTGACAACCTTACTTCTCTATGTTTTTAGTTGATCACTGTTGTCAACTACTATTATCCCATTGTTGAATTTATCTATAGAATTTGTACTCATATATTTAAACTAATAAAATCACTTTAATAAATATATATTGTTATCCTCAAAGAGGATAAATGCTGGTGACTAACAACCTATGTCTTATTGTGAAGATAGAGGCTGCCTGGCCGGCATTCATATTTCTTGAAAAAAGACACCTCGGCCAGTATAAATCTTTTTATTACCTCGACGTTTCGACAAAAAGCTTTTGTCCTCGTCAGGAGCAAATAAAAATTAAAACACATAGAAAGGCGTTAAAAATCAGTCTAAGGCTCTAAGGGCGTTCTCACGCGATATTCGAAATTTTGTACAACATCCAAAGCACGAGTCAAAATAAATATTTAACTCACAAAAAGACTACGATCTTTGAAATAAAATTATGATATACATATTATATATATTAAGAAATTATAAACAAAAATAAATATAAAAATAATAATAACATTTAAAAGATTTCACAATAGTATATATTAATCGATATCTATTATGTACAATTTATACTTACCCTTTGTAACTACTTTTTTAAATTTAAAAACAAATTGTATTGTAGCGGAATATCTTCATATACATTTAAAGTTCTTTTCCCCATTTCCCGTGATACCCACCCCTCTAAAAATAATCTTTCTTTTTTAAATTTTATATTTCTATGAAATATCTCAATATCATTCCAATCTGGCCTATGTCCTGAATATAATGCATGTTCCCCAATTTTGCTTAACGCCCTTCTCCCCATTAAACCTTGTTGGTGTTCTTTAATCCTAGTCTCTAAATTACGGCCTGTTTCTCCTACGTAAATTTTGTCACATTGTGTGCATTTAATTCCATAAATTACATTACTTGGTTTTAATGTGCCTATGTTATCTTTCATTATTCTATTTCTAGTTAAAAATTCCCTTTTTGTCCCCGTACTATACCAAGTATTATATTTAAATTTTCTCAAAATTCTAGATATTTCGTTATCTATATCTCTCAAATATGGAATAATTATATTATTGCAATCATCTTTATTCCTATTTGAATTTGGCCTATCTATTTCATATCTTCTAATCCATTTGTTTGTGAAACCAACTGGATAATCAGATTGTTCTAGTTCTACTCGAATTTTCATTATCTCTTTTTTATAAATATCTCGGTTTGTGCATACTTGTTTGGCTCTTTGTACAAGAGATTTTATCACCTGTCTTTTATGCATCATAGGATTATTGGAATTAAAATTTAGATGTATACCACAGTCAGTTGGCTTTCTGAAAACGCTGGTTAAAATTGAACCATCTTCTTTGCGAGTTAGTCCCTACATCTAAGAATGATAAAAATCCCTCCTTTTCTGTTTCAACCGTGAATTCTATTCCTCTTTCAAAATTATTCAACATGACCATGATTTCATTAAGATTTTCTTTGCGGATCACTGCGAAAACATCATCTATATATCGGCCCCAGATTCTTATTCCCTCAATCAAGATTGCCTTTTTATCTACTGATGCCATTACGATGTCAGCAATGATCATGCTTGTAGGGCAACCCATAGCAGTGCCGTCTTTTTGCTTGTAAAATTTATTCCCATATCTGAAGTAAATATTATCTAAACATAACCTAAAGCCTTCTATCATTTCGTTGATTTCTAATCCCTTGTTTTCGCAATCTTGTCTCTTCACCTCAAAATATTCTCTTATTTCTTTCAGAGCTAGAGTTCTATTGATATTGGTGAAAAGTGATTTGACATCAAAGGATACCATTATTTCATGGTCATTTAACTTCAAAATTTTAGCGATATCTAAAAGCTCTTTCCTATTTCTAATCTCTAACCCGGAAATTTTACTTGTACTCGGTATCTGTTTTTTAAGCCAGTCCGCTAACGTCTGGTGGGGGCTTTGAATCCTGACACAATGGGCCGTAGGGGAACTCCTTCTTTATGGATCTTTGGTAGTCCTTGAAGAGAGGTGCGGCAACATCTTCTAGCTTCATTTTTCTTTTATCAATGTCCTTAGACTTCATGTTTTTGATGAATTTTGATATTTTGAGTTTTATCTTTTTAGTAGGGTCTTCGCGAATTTCTTCATATGTATTATTATCGTTGAGAAGGCTCCTTATCTTATCATTGTAATCTTCTCTCTTCATCACGACTGTCTTACCTCCTTTATCTGCTCTAGTTATAACTATGTCGTCATCATTTTTTAATTTCTTTATAGCCTCCCATTCGGAGCGTTTTGTCTTCTCTAACTCAAATTTATTTTGGTTTTTGTTGTCCTTGATATAACATTTGAAATTTTGTTTCTAATATTAATTCTATCATTTTCATTCAAATTCCTAATCCCATTTTCAATGTTAGAAATTAATCTAATGTAATCAGTTTTGAGAGGCATAGGTCTATAGTTTGACCCTTTATCAAGAAGCCTCAGCTGCTCTTCAGTTAAATCCTTCCCTGAGATGTTGCATACTCTTCTAGGATCGACCTTCTTGATTCTAGGAGCCCATCTGTCCAGTTTGTTCCTCATTGTGATCATTAGCCGTTCTTCTATTTTCTTTATCCCTCTCTGTATACTCTCTTCAAGACTTTTCATGTAATTTTCATATAATAATTCTGAATGGTTTCACAAACAAATGGATTAGAAGATATGAAATAGATAGGCCAAATTCAAATAGGAATAAAGATGATTGCAATAATATAATTATTCCATATTTGAGAGATATAGATAACGAAATATCTAGAATTTTGAGAAAATTTAAATATAATTACTTGTATAGTACGGGGACAAAAAGGGAATTTTTAACTAGAAATAGAATAATGAAAGATAACATAGGCACATTAAAACCAAGTAATGTAATTTATGGAATTAAATGCACACAATGTGACAAAATTTACGTAGGAGAAACAGGCCGTAATTTAGAGACTAGGATTAAAGAACACCAACAGGGTTTAATGGGGAGAAGGGCGTTAAGCAAAATTGGGGAACATGCATTATATTCAGGACATAGGCCAGATTGGAATGATATTGAGATATTTCATAGGAATATAAAATTTAAAAAAGAAAGATTATTTTTAGAGGGGTGGGTATCACGGGAAATGGGGAAAAGAACTTTAAATGTATATGAAGATATTCCGCTACAATACAATTTGTTTTTAAATTTAAAAAAGTAGTTACAAAGGGTAAGTATAAATTGTACATAATAGATATCGATTAATATATACTATTGTGAAATCTTTTAAATGTTATTATTATTTTATATTTATTTTTGTTTATAATTTCTTAATATATATAAATATGTATATCATAATTTTATTTCAAAGATCGTAGTCTTTTTGTGAGTTAAATATTTATTTTTGACTCGTGCTTTGGATGTTGTACAAAATTTCGAATATCGCGTGAGAACGCCCTTAGAGCCTTAGACTGATTTTTAACGCCCTTTCTATATGTTTTAATTTTTATTTGCTCCTGACGAGGACAAAAGCTTTTTGTCGAAACGTCGAGGTAATAAAAAGATTTATACTGGCCGAGGTGTCTTTTTTCAAGAAACCTATGTCTTACTTCTACCTTATGATTTATCTTCTCACACTTGACTTCTTAATATCTCTTCAGTATTTAATCTTTTGTTCTAAGAACTTACTGTTCTGGGCTACTTCTCAGCCCAAAAAAAATTGATATTCAATCTTCCCTTAAATTTCCTCCTTCTTCAAGTCTGGAATACTGGCCTGTTCTGGCAATCTGCTCTGAAGTTCGTTTTTTGTTGTCCTACTAATTCAAATTTTTATCTTATCATAGAATGAGTTACTCTCATAAAAAAAAACCTACTTACTAAATGGTATTTAAACTTGAACTCATTCTAACTAAACGTATGGCAGACAATAGTCGTTACTAGGTGATTACCTTTGCTAGCCTGGGGCGATAAAAACACAAAGAATCTGGACAGTCCATCTGTCACCTTTGTTATCTGGTACCTAAATTCGTAGACGGAATCGCCTCGTCTAATCGTAATTTGCCTCTTATTTGCTCGCATTGTTAACTTTCATTAGAAACCCCCTTTGGACTTTGACTTAGAAACAAGGAATTATAGGGAATCCAAATTTACCCACCGCATGTTCCAAGTTTGTCCATAGAGGATTGGTTCCAAGCTGCGAAATATATAGAAGAGCATCTAACGTGCCAATTTCTCCCAACCTCCCCTCTGAATCACCCTCATCCCAGCCATGCTTAAAGCGTCGAAAACTACGATGTCAGATCGGTTACCCGAGGTTTGTCGCTATGCCCCTGGCTTTACGACATTGGCAACTATATCCCCCACCTAGCACAAAGTTCACCTGATACCTCTCCGTTCCCTCTCATGAGGAGAAGATTTGTAGGCTTTTTGGTCTGACCGTGACCTCCCACAATCTCCTAGTCTGAGGTACGAGACATGGTCATTATCTACGACCCTTAGAATTCAAGCTGATTATAATGAAATAAAGTAATTGATTACACAAAAATAATTAAAAAAAAATTATACTTATACTCCTTTAAAAGGAGGCCTAACAAAAGGAGCGGATATCTTCCTATCAATAGAGTTGTACAGTCCTGTGAGGCTATCGATCCTAACAAATAAAGAAATCAAATAAAAATCGAACCTATTAAATTCCCTAACACTATTCCCATGTATCATTGGATTAACATTATGTTAGACTTTAACTTTCGTGGTCTCATTCATTGATCATTACTTTCACTCATTCCATTCACGATCGCATTCAAACTAAAGTTAGACTCTATCATAAAAACCAAAATACTATAATAATATCATTATCAATAGACCTTAATAATAATGAAAGTCTCCAGGACAAAATGTGAAATCAAATAAAATTAACAAATTAAAACAATTTGGGGACTGAAGCCCTAGTTTACTCAAAAGAAAATGCCTCATACAAATTCTATATATATTACCTATACTTAAATAAATAAATAAAAGATATATTGATTGCCAACGTTCAAATCTGAAATCTAACCTATCATTAAAATTGTGCATCTAACGGTCTGAAATTCTTCTTCTTGTCTTGACACTTGGTGACTAAACAAAATGAATCATCAAACTAGCACTTAAATTGGAGCGAATTGAACTTCAAGCATTTACCTCATTGCCATATAGGATAAATCTCCAAGTGTTTGCCGACCTTACTTCGTGTTCAAGGTTATTGGCGTCTTCCTTTCTCTGCCATTCAGCTAAACTCCCCCCCCCCCCCGATACTGGAATCATAGGGCTTTTAATATCCAACCCGTTTTGGAGTTTAACAACAGAGATCACTTGTTACCCTACTTATCAACTCTTAGATCACAACTGCCCTACACACTCTCATTAGAAATTCTCCTTGGACTGCATTCTGGACACAAGGGATTATAGGGTGTCAATTTACCCAACCCATGTTCCAAGCCTGCCCATAGGGAATTGGTTACAAGCACCGCAGTTATCTAGTGCTTTTAAGCTCCCTTACTTATATTTAAAGCTGAACCAGAGTTCAGATATTATTTACCTCAAATAAAGAATAAAATAAAATAAACTGTTGAACTCACTTCAATCTTAAATCACATTCTGACACTAATACAGAATTGTAGCTTTAAAAAAAAAAGAAAACTGAAAACTCTTTAAAATCACATTCTAACACTAAAACAAAATGTAGCTAAAAAAAAAAGAAAACTGAAAACTCTTTAAAAATCACATTCTAACACTAAAACAAAATTGTAGCTTAAAAAAAAAAGAAAACTGAAAACTCTTTAAAAATCGCATTTTAACACCAAAACAAAATTGTAGCTTAAAAAAAAAAGAAAACTGAAAACTCCTTAAAAAACACATTCTAACACCAAAACAAAATTGTAGCTTAAAAAAAAAACCTGAAAACTCTTTAAAATCACATTCTAACACCAAAACAAAATTGTAGCTTAAAAAAAAGAAAACTGAAAACTCCTTAAAAAACACATTCTAACACCAAAACAAAATTGTAGCTTAAAAAAACTAAAACTCTTTAAAGAAAAAAATTCTGGATTCTCAAAAGGAGATTACATATTTGTTATTTAATATAACTGTTGTATTCCAATTGATTACACACAGCGCTCAACGTTAATTATTGTTTAATTAACTACAAGGTAAAGGGAATAAATATAGATTAAATGGTGAACATGGAGAAAGAAATGGCGTGGCGACGCCGCAGGTAGGGTTACATCATCAGCAGGAAGTGACGTCAGCTCCAGTGTTACCGAAGGCCAACCGTCCGCCGCCACCAGCAATCTCCTCCCTCGAAGTGATCCCTTCTTTATGGATTACTTCGCCGTTTAAGAGTCTCGAACGATGAAGTTCATGTAGGTTTCTCTCCAGTGGCTTGGTCAAAATGTCCGCTAGGTTTCTTTCACTTGCTTCAAGCCAATGCTCAGCTTCAGGGCCTTGGATAGCTTCTTTATACGAAGTAGGATCTCCCTTATTTACTTCAGTACTGAGGAGTTCAATTGAGTTCTGAGCATTTTTTCTGGTTCCTTATGATCATTGGATGAGATCGAGTAGGAGAAGGCTTCACAGTATCTTCATTATGGCTGTCCTCTTCTGTAGGTATCACGTCTTCTTGATCTAATAAAGACACTGGATTCTCTTCAATCTCCCGTTGAGTCCCATAGCTGTAGTGTTCAACTGATGGAAGCACCTCCCGGTTGCTGTCGTTCCTCGATACATCACTCTCTTTGAAGACACAGTCCCGAGATTCCACCACTTTATTCATCTCAGGAATCCACACTCTGTAGCCACGTCCTCTGAGTGCATATCCCACAAGGTTACCTTTGACAGCTCTCCTTTCGAGTTTGGATTTACGGACTTGTCTTGGAATATGGACAAATACTTGACAGCCAATAGCTCTTAGGTGTTTAAGACTAGGCTTGTTCCCTGTCCACAGTTCATATGGCGTGCTTTCACCATTGTGATTGTTGAGAACTCTGTTTCTGACATAGGCTGCGGTGTAAGTCAGCTCCGCCCAGGAAGCCTTTGGCAGACCACTTCCAGATATAGTGCTCCTGACAAGATCTAGGAGTGTCCTATTCATTCTTTCTGCCACACCATTCTGTTGAGGTGTATACGTCATAGTGTTTTCATGAACTATTCCAACGCTCTTGCAGAAAGTGTCCCATTCCTTGGAACAAAATTCCAAGCCATTATCCGTACGTATTCGTTTTAGTTTCCGGCTGGTTTGTTTCTCAGATTCTTGAATCCACTTTTTGACTTTTCCCAGGGTTCCACCTTTGTTTTTCAGGAAAAATACGCTTGTATATCTCGTAGATTCATCAATGATGGTTAAGACGTACTTGGCTCCTCCCCAGCTCAATACGTCAAGTGGACCCATCAAGTCCGCATGCACCAAGTCAAACGGCATGATTTCTTTTTCCTCCTTGTGTGAGTGTTGAAGGAATGGCAGACGGTAAGACTTGCCGATCAAACAGTCTTCACACTTTTCTGGCTTTGCCGGGCTGCAATCAAGTCCTCTTACGCTTTGGTTCTTGGCCATCTTTGCTATCGTATATGCAATTTACATGCATCAGCCTTTTGTGCCAAAGTTCCCGTGTAAGCTCTTCCTTGCATTCAGATGCAAGAGAAACACGATCATTCTGATCTATCGGAGAGGATGGAGTAGTCTGGAAGTAGTAAAGTCTACCCAACTTCTTTCCCTCTATCAAGAGTTTACCTTTCATGTCCATAATGTGGCAACCACTCTTGTTGAAGACAACTTTTCTACCGTTTTCTATCATTTGGAGCACAGACAGAACACTGTGACGCATATCTGGAACATGCAAGGTGTTCTGGGCAACCATATTGCTGGCATCTCCCTTGTGTCCAACAATATTGGCACTGACAATACCGATACCACATGCTTCTATAGAAGAACCATTCGCAATAGTGATGGAACTCATATTGCTTGTGCACTCTTTCAGACATGTGAAGTAATCTCTCTTGGGAGTCATATGGTGCGTCGCTCCAGAATCTATTATCCAGGTATCGGCGGTAGCTCCAAACAAAGTGTCGCACATTGCCGACATATTTACGCCTTTGTTTTGGTCAAACCTCTTTGGTCTTTGTTCATTCTTTCCTTTCTACCTGCATTCCCTTGCATAATGGCCTTTACCTCCACATTTGAAACAAACAACCTTTGCTTTAAATTGTTTTTCTGTTTCAATGGGCTTCGAAGAGGCATTAACGACCATGGCACCCACATCTTTTGGTAGATTTGACGAACGCCTTTCTGCTTCTGCCAACAGCCGTCTTTTAACTGTGGCGGTCGTGAAGTCTGAATCAGGCAAGTTACATATGGTTGAGACAACGGTGTCCCAATCCTCTGGTAATCCACCCAAAAGAACCATAGCCAAATCGCCATCATCAATTTTGTCGCCAATTTGGGCCAGTTCGTTTACAATGTAGTTTATCTTCCCCATATACCCTTCCATATTGCTGTGCTGAGTCAACCTTTCGCCATATAACTGCCTTCTTATTGTACGGCTCGATATCTACTATCCTTTGGTGCGTATAATTTTTCCAGTTCCTCCCAGACCTCTTTTGGAGTATTCAAATGTTGAACATGCAATTGATGTTCATCATTAATCCCGAGGCAAATTTTTGCAAACGCCTTACCCTCCCGCGACAAAAAAAGTTTTGTTGCAACAAGGTCACTAGGGTCAGGCTTAGCCTCTCCTGGATTGATCAAACTCCACAAATCGTTTTCGATTAGAACGAGTTTCATCTGGAAGCTCCAGCTGAAGTAATTAGCACCATTTAATTTTGTAATCGTCGTGCTTGCCATTTTACAAAATATTTGGTAAGTAGAAAAAAGGATGTTCCAAGTAATCAAAGGAAATTTGGTTACTCACGTTTTAGGCCTTGCGCTTCTTCAGTCTGACGTTTTAGGTCTTGGGTTCTTCAGTTTCACGTTTTAGGCCTTGCGCTTCTTCAGTCTCATAATCTTTGTTGTATTCCAATTGATTACACACAGCGCTCAACGTTAATTATGGTTTAATTAACTACAAGGTAAAGGGAATATATATAGATTAAATGGTAAACATGGAGAAAGAAATGGCGTGGCAACGCCGCAGGTAGGGTTACATCATCAGCAGGAAGTGACGTCAGCTCCAGTGTTACCGAAGGCCAACCGTCCGCCGCCACCAGCAATAACCTAACATAATAATTAATATGGACTTATACATATAAATTAGTGCATACAGTTACTGAACTTTAGACAAATCAGCCTATACAAACTCTCAGTGCATATTTTGTATTATTTACAAATATTGGCCTCTAGGCTAAAACAAATTATCAGAGATTATAAGAGTCAAAATTGTTCTATTAAGGCAATAGTAGAGTCAACAATTACCTCTCTTTATACATTAATTACACCTTCCTTTATTATTTTCTACTGTCTTTCTATCAACCATTACCATTAATTTATAACCTCTTTTTCAACCTTCTATCAATTTCCACCTCCTTTTTCATCTCCTTTCATCACTCTTCACCTCTCTTCATTTCCTTTCATCTCTTTTCGTCGCTTTTAATGCCTTTCAACATCTCTCAACACCTTTCTTGCATCTCTCTTCCATTGCTTTCAACACCTTTCAACACCTTTCAACACTTTTCAATACCTTTCAACACCTTTCTTGCATCTCTCTTCCATTGCTTTCAACACCTTTCAACACCTTTCAACACTTTTCAATACCTTTTCATCACTTTTTATCTCTTTCAACACCATTCAACACCTTTCAACGCTTTCCAACACCTTTCGACACCTTTCAACATCTTTCAACACCTTTCTACACCTTTCAACGCCCTTCAACATCTTTCAACGCCTTTCAACACACCTTTTCATCACCTCTCACCTCTTTTTATCTCTATCAACACCTTTCAACAGCTTTTTCATTTCTTTCAACACCTTTTAACATCTTTCTTTCAACACCTTTCTACACCTTTCAACGCCCTTCAACATCTTTAAACGCCTTTCAACACCTTCTCATCACTTCTCACCTCTTTTTATCTCTATCAACACCTTTCAACAGCTTTTTCATTTCTTTCAACACCTTTTAACATCTTTCTTTCAACACCTTTCTACACCTTTCAACGCCCTTCAACATCTTTCAAGGCCTTTCAGCACCTTTTCATCACTTCTCACCTCTTTTTATCTCTATCAAAACCTTTCAACAGCTTTTTGATTTCTTTAACACCTTTTAACATCTTTCTTTCAACACCTTTCTACACCTTTCAACGCCCTTCAACATCTTTCAAGGCCTTTCAGCACCTTTTCATCACTTCTCACCTCTTTTTATCTCTATCAACACCTTTCAACAGCTTTTTGATTTCTTTCAACACCTTTTAACATCTTTCTTGCAACACCTTTCAACACCTTTCAACGCCCTTCAACATCTTTCTACGCCTTTCAACACCTTTTCATCACTTCTCACCTCTTTTTATCTCTATCAACACCTTTCAACAGCTTTTTCATTTCTTTCAACACCTTTTAACGTCTTTCTTTCAACACCTTTCTACACCTTTCAACGCCCTTCAACATCTTTCAACGCCTTTCAACACCTTTTCATCACTTCTCATCTCTTTTTATCTCTATCAACACCTTTCAACAGTTTTTTCATTTCTTTCAACACCTTTTAACATCTTTCTTTCAACATCTTTCTGCACCTTTCAACGCCCTTCAACATCTTTCAACGCCTTTCAACACCTTTTCATCCCTCTGGAGTTTCCTCGAAACGCGTCATCGGGAATGAATCCCGATATTATGCTAGTCCACTTTGATATTTCAGGAATCCTTTCCGGGAATCTACCCCTCCCCTGCCACTTCTTATCAAAGCTAACGACCTACCCTCCTATTTGAAAGGAGGAAATTTCCTCTTATTCTGTCTCCCCCTGACCTTCCCCTTTTCAGGAGATAAGCTTGTCTCGAAGGCCTTAGAAATCCTGTCTAGGCTGGTCAGTAAACACTTTACTGTTGTCATTGGGAATTTGACAAGTCAATCTTCTTTAGTACTGTCTCCCACTAAACGAGATAGGGCAACTTTATCATGGTAAAACGGAGATATATATGTACAAAAGTCGGTTGTCTTACAACTTCGCTGAACAATATTCCCTTCAAGAAATTATGCAAGCTATTTACAGAATTGTAGGTTCTAGATGCTAACTATAACTTGGTATAATCTTATAAATATTGTACGCTGGTTGAATCAGACTATGCAATTCCTCTCGTTCCAAAAAAAAAAATCCTTAACATTGTTGACAACTCTTAACTCACAGGATAGTAGCTCATAGAATTAGGCCGCTTGTCTAAGACATGTTCATGCGGGTGAATGAAGCCCTTCTTTCAGGTCATAAATGTTCATCTGGGAACAGTTGATCTAGATAAATTTTATTGTCTTTATTGTCATGCGTCTTTACGTTATGCAACAGGAGAGGTCGCTCCAAAGGACCTTAACATTAGGGTTAAACTCGTTGCCCCTTTCAGAATGAAGTGGTTGTCAAAACATTGACGTGGAAGGAATCATATATTTGACCAGTGTATATTGTTGAACTTGTACTATGTCGTCATTCTCATCGTCACCCAGATACTTTGGGTGTTACTTGGTCTCTTGGTTGTTACACGCGAATCCCGTCCGGTATTCAATAAGTACCATGGTGATAATTGTCACGTCCAGGAGGCCATCCCTTATGCGACCAAATTAACTTTCTCCCGACTTATAATACCGTTCTCATCGCGGTAATTAAAATTAACTTAATCCAAGGAGAAATCTTGATCTAGTATATCTTTGTTGATTTTATTAGTTCAACTGTCTTCTCTATTCCTTCTTAATACACTGGCCTGACACACTAAACTTCCCCTAATCAGCAGCAAGTTCGATCAATCCCAATGAGAAGGCCACTCTAAGGCGTCAGCTCCTTGTTAAGCTCATGCATGGTTCCAAAAAAAGAGAAAAACTTATATATTTCATAGTGGTATCTGCTCCCACTGATGTTAGTAACCAATATGGGATCTTTCTATTTCATTTATTCAACTGTTATTAGTCGGATCACTGTAATCCTTTCTCATCATTACTCCCAGACTCCCGCACAAACATTGTCTTTGACGTGAATAATTCCTCAAAGTTCTGCCTTTTTTTTCTTTTTTTTGAACACTCTGTTAGTTAGAGTTGTCTTAATTGATCACTGGAGTTATCTGCGATGAGTGGATTGAGTCTCCCTATCTAGATTCCCACTCTAACTCCAGGATCTAGACTGCTTAGATCCTTCACGAGGAAAAAAAACTATACCTAAAAACACTATTGTCGTGGAGAGAAACCACACGTCTGAATCACGAGCATAATTAAAGCTTGCCTCTATAAAACAAGATGATTATAAGAAATCTGTAAATTCATATAATGAATCAGCATCATTGAAATATTTTGCTCGTTTTCTCCAAGGGGAAGTAGGTTTTATTTAAAAAGAAATGCTCAAATTCACACCATTAGAATACCCATGACTTTTGTTATTATATATTCTCATACATATACCATGACAAAGCAATCCTTTCCCGTTAGTGTTGAAACAAATACTCAACTCGTCTTGTATGATTTCTAGGGAATTCTTATTGAGCGAATAACCATACCTGTGCCAAATTATAATAAAAGAAAAGGCTAAATATATACGAGCTTAAATTTCGTGGCATCTGATCAGACCTTCTGCTGGCAGTTATTTATTGTAATTAAATGCTAATAAGGTGCCTTTATTTGTCCTTATCCAAGGAAAGGTGTTCTAGGAAAGGGGATAGAATCGTTTGAAATTTCATCTAGAAAACTTAAAAATATAAATTGCACATTTATAACACTTCAAGGTGACCTCCTCATGTCAGTGTCTATAGGTATATTATATGCGTACAATATAAAAAAATTGAAAATATGCTTGCCTATATGTGAGGGAAGTTAAGTTAAATTAGTGTATACTCATTAAACGCTAGCAAAATATATAAATAAATGAATACTGCTTTATCACTTAATGATTAGATTTGGGCATGACTAGAATTTTTTTTTATTAAGAAAAAATGTATTTCAAAAAGAATGAAATCTAATCTACTTTATAAAGGCGAAAGCTTCTTGATAAACCAATATATAAAAGAAATAAGCGGATTATAAATTCAAATAAACTAAGCTAGAAGGTCCATGGATAAGTAAGACCAAATAAATACAATCATGGATCAAGGCGGACATTTATGTCTGAACATTATATTCATATAACGACAAATTACGCAAAATATTTTGAGGTAAATAGTGTTTCGAGAAAAAAATTATATGACCTATACATAGCAGAAAAGCTCTGAAATCATCCTAGTAAACTAAATATCCCCGCGATAACAAAAGAATAAAAAATAAACAATTGGATTATCAGAAAAAAATTATAAGTAATATATGCTTAAATATGTCTAGCGAATCATTCAAACGAATACAATTTTAAAAATATACATATATAAATTTATTATACTTTGGTATAATCTAATGTAAAAATTATATGACCTATACATTTTAAAAGAAATAGCGGAAAAAGCTCTGAAATCACCCTAGTAAACTAAATATCCCCGCGATAACAAAAGAATTCAAAAATAAACAATTGGATTATCAGAAAAAAAATTATGAGTAATATATGCTTAAATATGTCTAGCAAATCATTCAGACGAATAAAATTTTGAAAATATACATATATAAATTCATTATACTTTGGTATAATCTAAATTAAAAATTATATGGCCTATACATTTTAAAAGAAATAGCAGGAAAGTTTAAAAGAGGATGAAATATTTTAAGAGTGAAACCCTCTCGCAGACGCGAGAGGCAGAGGGAGTACCCACCTTTTCGGTTCGGAATCCAGATACCAACTGACCCTATTGGCCATCGCCAGTTCCCGCCTAGAGTCTTCACATGTGTTTCACATGTGTTGTTTTCCCCAAGTACATCTATTTCCATTCCCTTACAGATGTGGCCCCCTTTTCCCAGCGCGTCCCTAGGGGCTCTAAATTTGGATTTTTGTGGGAAGCTCTGAAGTGTGGGAAAACATTGTTCTAAGCCTAACTTCATGTCCCAATATTTCAAGATCTATATAAAAGGAAGAAATTATTTCTTTAACACTTGAAATTAGAATTAAAAATGACGTACACACTAAAGCATAAAATATTTCTTTAACACGTGAAATTGAAAAGTTAAAATAACGCATACACTAAGGCCTAAAACATTTCTTTAACACGTGAAATTGAAAAGTTAAATAACGCATACACCAAGCATAAAATACTTCTTTAACTCGTGAAATTGAAAAAGTTAAAATAACGCATACACTAAGCATAAAACATTTCTTTAACACTTGAAATTAGAATTAAAATAACGCACACACTAAAGAATTAAATATTTCTTCAACTCGTGAAATTGAAAAAGTTAAAATAACGCATAAATTTGGATTTTTGTGGGAAGCTCTGAAGCGTGGGAAAACATTGTTCTAAGCCTAACTTCATGTCCCAATATTTCAAAATCTATATAAAAGGAAGAAATTATTTCTTTACCACTTGAAATTAGAATTAAAATTGACGTACACACTAAAGCATAAAATATTTCTTTAACTCGTGAAATTGAAAAGTTAAAATAAAGCATACACTAAGCATAAAATATTTCCTTTAACACGTGAAATTGAAAGTTACAATACCGCATACACTAAAGCATAAAATATTTCTTTAACACGTGAAATTGAAAAGTTAAAATAACGCATACACTAAAGCATAAAACATTTCTTTAACACGTGAAATTGAAATGTTAAAATAAAGCATACACTAAGCATAAAATATTTCCTTTAACACGTGAAATTGAAAAGTTACAATAACGCATACACTGAGCATAAAATACTTCTTTAACGCGTGATATTGAAAAAGTTAAAATAACGCATACACTAAGGCATAAAATATTTCCTAAATAAAAATTAAAATAACGTATACACTAGAACATTAAATATTTCTTTAACACGTGGAATTGAAAGGTTAAAATAACGCATGCACTAAAGCATTAAATATATTTCAATTTTTAGGTAGAGACATAATTCTTAATCTCAGGGGCGTTGGCCTACTTCTAACAAAAATATTTTTATTTGTAATTTTCGGTAATTTCGGCGCCACGTTGGGCATCCAAGTCGTATTTCGGTACATGTCGAAATACGTTGTACTGACAACTAATTGATAAACTAAACTCATAAAAAAAAACTCGCCACGGCAAATACACAAACAAAGAGAAATACAATATACGATTAAGATAACTTATTTAGATAAACTTATTTATTACTTCGAATCCTTCTATGTGAAGTTCAATCTCCATATTACAACATGGTACCGAGGATAAACCTCAAAATGGGTTAACGAAAATAATTTTCTTAATGCAACAATATCATTGGGTTAATTTCTATAGTGATAAAGTGTATAATCATCACCTTTACGATTCTGAATAACACACACACTTCATTCCAATACACTTTATGGGAATTTACAAATATGTTGGACCTCTAGATACCTGACCAAAGTGAAAAACACATCAAAACATGATACATACAAGCACAGATTTGATTCCCAATGGGGTGTGTATATTCAGCACATTGTTTTAATAACCATGGAAGATACCATTGTATGTCTAGTCTAGTATAAAACACAAAAAAATACAAATTTATATAAATGAAATACATATGAAATTTAATTATAACTAAACTCTATATTTTGGCACAAAGAGGGGATTATATGCAAGATAGAAGATCTAATACTTTGTTTTATTTGGAATACTCTATACATAGCGGGAATCGTGAATTTATAAAAATAGCTCAGCACGCCATGCGAAAAAAAATTTAGATAACAAAACTTGTTAAATACGATAAGAGACTTCTCCTTTTTGTAACCAGGCCTTTTTGACCCGCGCAAACAAAATTTAAAATAATATTAACTTACCATTGTGCTTTCTTTACTCACCATCCTAGGCCCATCTCGAATCGATTCGACCTGCCTTCAGTTATTCGATCCAACCGTCTTAAGCGTGCCTCTAAATTTTTTTTATATTCCTTTTACAGAGTAAAAAGAAAGAGTATTTATTTCTCAGAATATATTTGGAAAATAAAATAAAAAAATTATTCTATGGAATAAATAATTCTAAATTAATAATAAAAAATAATAAAATATATCAGGTCTATTCCCTGAGATTTTAATTTAGTATTTCTTCTTAAATTTTTTTTTATTGTTATCTTTAAAAAAATATCTAATCTATCTGGAGTATATATTTAATTAATTTTATTCTTTGGAATAAAAAAAGATAATTTTAAATTTCGATGTGTTAATAAAAATTTAGACCTTTCATCTTTCATATAAAGGAAGGGATTGGTTATAAAACATATATTATATATGTACATTCAGTACATTCTCCATCTGGGCCTTTCTGCAGCGGGCTTCGGGATACAAGCCCAGAGCTAGTCCAAGTTCTCCATCTGGACAACAAACACTTCGACGAGACACTGTACATATATTATGTAAAATGTTTACATCATTGTTGGGTTTGTTTTGTGAAAAATGGCCCAATAAGGCCTAAGGAAATAAACTGGCGTCTTGGGCATCTTCATATATTTGTGTATCGAGATTTTTTCAGCGGTAATTTTAACTTCTTGAAAAATGTTTCTCAATTAATTGAGTAGTTTGGTGAGTCTGTATGTACCTTTTAGGTTTATTCAATTCATATTGGTCTACTGGCTGGCGATCTCTACAATAACGTTTGATGAGGCCTTAGCGACCAAAATGAAAGCAGATTGGCTTGTAGCCTTGGGTCATCCATTGGTTTTTTCTTCTTTGTCTTGGCGCCTGGTTAAATACTGGCGTTTGTCAGGCTACCTTTGTCTAGGTGTCCAGGTGAGTGCCCTTGCTTGGGTTTTGTATGGGTTGGTCTTTAGACCAAATTATAAGTAGCGACTAGGTTTCTTCCGCTTTCTCGAGAGAAAAAAAGTTTTGGGGCTGCCGATGCAGAGTTTAATGATCTGTTTTGTTTAAAGATAATATATCAGTGATATATTATTACTTTACTCTGTTTTGATCATCTTGTTTTTATCATCATCTTGAGACAATAAAATGTTTGTAATATGATGTGCACGTGTGCAAGAATTGTAAAAAGAATAAAATAATTATAGTAGCATAAAAATGGTGTATCTTTCTTTTATCTTTAAATATATATAAAGTGCAATTTCTTATAAAATAATTCTCACCATTAATATTCAACATTTAATAGAAATGTATCAAATGGCGACGAAGAATTAATGTAAGTATGGCCACCACTAATTCAAATTATCCAAGGTTTCGTGAAGGTGAAGGTCAAAATTGTTATTTGGAACAATTAGAAGAATGTTTTAAATTGAACAAAACATTAGAAGCAGACAAAGTATCTGTGTTATTAACGTCTATTGATGTTAATGTTTATAAGACTTTGCGCGATTTGTTGGTACCCAGTAGGCCAAGTGACCTTAAATATAAAGATTTAGTGGAGGTTTTAACCAACCAATCATATCCAATAAAAAGTAAGCACTATGAAAGATATTTATTTCACAAGATTGTACAAAAAGAAAATGAGCCTGTGGGAAAATTTGTTTTGAGGCTTAAATCTCAGGCAGACAAGTGCAAATTTACTGACATAAATTAAAATTTGTGTGACCAATTTGTAAGTGGTTGCTACGATGAAGCTACGCTTAAAAGGCTTCTAAGTGAACCTTTTTTAACGTTTGATAGTGCAATAAATATTGCAAATTCTGTAGAGGCAGCGAAGTCACAAGTAAATTTGATGAAAAATCCTGGTCATGATGTTGATAAGTTGAAAGCCAGATCTAATAATTTTAAATTCCCATGTAAATACAATAATCCTTGCAAAAAATTGTGGAAAGTCTAACCACGATACGAAGTTATGCAAATTTAAAAATGCTCAATGTTATATTTGCAATAAGAAAGGGCACATTGCTCCAGTATGTTGGAATAAAAAATCGGCCCAAAATTCTGGAATGAATAAACCCAATCTGAATAAATTGAATACTATTCAGTGCAACACATTAGAAAACGCACCAAAAATATTGGTAAACGTTAAAATTGAAGATGCAGACACTATAATGGAGGTTGACACTGGTGCAGACGTGTCTGTAGTTTCAATGAATTTTTTTCTTACAAATCTCAAAAATGTCACTCTAGAGAAATACAGTGGACATTTGAAAAGTTTTTCGGGAAATTTGATTCCAGTTTTTGGAAAATGCTTGGTAAATGTTAGTTACAAAAATTATCAGGAAAACTACCTCTAATTGTGACAGGCCAGTTTAATAACCAAACGCCGTTACTGGGCAGAAATTGGATAAGAATTTTAAAAGCTGATTGGCCCAATTGCGTTTTTGATATCTGTAATAATATAAATGTAATTTCAAATTTAGAACTGTTTTTAGAAGCATGTAGGATTGTTGCGTGATGTGTTGGTGTGGCTTGTGGAAAGGCTGCTGATAAAATTATAATTAAAATTAATTTATTTAAAGCCAGAAATATAAAAATAGAAAAGAAGCAACGGTTGAAGTAACGGCCGCCGGAGTTAGCCTAGATGTTTACCGCGTCAGTGGCCAGAGTCTCTGATGACGTCCCGCGCGCATGCGTAGTCAGGTTGACGCCCGCGGTTGCCGAGGCCGTCCTAGTTCGGCTCGCTGAAGCAAAGTGTAGTCGCCACACTACTCCCCCTCCAGTAGGATCTTTCCAGCGATCCTATGCAATCTTATTGGCTTGCCAAGTTCGGGTCTTGGGAAAACATCGGTCCTTCTGATGTGAAAGCAGGCTTGAGGCGGTCGATTGACACCCACGTGGATCTCTTTTTAATTTTCAGTTTGTAAATTTTGGGTTTCCTAAAAAGGACTTCATATGGACCGTCGTATGGGGGAGCTAGCGGTGGCAATATCAGGTCCCGACGTAGATAGACATGGGAACATGTCTCGAGTGGTTTGGGCACGTAAACGTGGCGGTTCCCATGTGGTTTGCTTGGTGCAGGTTTCAGAGATGCCATGGCGCGCTTGAAGTCCTCCAGCCACGGTTCGGTAGGCGAGCTTGCAGAGGGGGGGTCCTCGAAAAAATGTTCCTGGAAGGGGTAGGGGCTTCCCATAGACCAGCTCAGCGGTTGTGGTGTTGAGATCTTCCCTTAGCGACGAACGAATCCCTAGGAGAACCAGGGGAAGTTTCAAGGACCAGCTCGTGGAATCGTGACAGCGAAGGGAGTCTTTCAGCTGTCTGTGGAATCTTTCTACCAGGCCGTTTGCTGCTGGGTGGTAGGGTGATGTCCTTATTCTGTTGATTCCCAGAAGCCGTGTCAACTCACCGAAAAGTGCTGATTCAAACTGCCTGCCTTGGTCTGTAGTCACTTTTTCTGGCATGCCAAAACGAGATATCCAGACCGATAGGAAGGCATTTGCTACTGTTTTGGCGGTGATGTCCTGTATGGGTAGGGCTTCGGGCCACCTAGTGAATCGGTCGACGCAGGTGAATATGTACCGATAGTTTTCACTCGGTGGTAATGGTCCGACCAGGTCAATGTGAACATGACTGAACCTTCCGTCTGGGGGACTAAGCGACTGAAGGGGCGTTCTTGTGTGTCTAGCGGTTTTGGAGACTTGGCAGCGGTGGCAGGCGCGAGTCCAAAGTGCGCAATCCTTCTTGACGGCCGGCCAGACGTAATGGGCGGTGACCATCCTTGTAGTAGCTCGTACTCCGGGGTGAGACAAGTTGTGGTATGCAAAAAAATTATCCGGCGACACGATGCTGGTACGAATGGTCTGGGTTTTGCTGTGGAAACGTCACAGTACAGGGAAATGTTCGTTTCTGGGATTTGTACTTTTTCCAGTTGTAGTGAGCTGCGGTTTTCCGATGTCAAGAGAGCTTGTAGCTCCTGGTCTACTGCTTGCGCTTCGGCGAGGGATTTCGGGTCATAAGGTTGGTGTGGGAGATGGGTTCCACGCGTGACAGGAAATCTGCAGGTATATTTTCACAGCCCGCGATGTGGCGGATGTCTGTTGTGAATTGCCCGATGAAATCGAGGTGTCGACATTGGCGCGGTGAGGCCTTGTCCAGATTTTGTTGAAAGGCGTATGTGAGAGGTTTGTGGTCCGTATAGACCGGAAATTGTCGCCCTTCCAATAAATGCCTGAAATGCTTGATAGCCAAGTATACCGCCAGGAGTTCTCTGTCGTATGCGCTGTATTTTCTTTGTGCAGCGTCTAGTTTCCTTGAGAAAAACGCTATTGGTTGGAAATTGTTGCCAACTTGCTGGTGAAGCGCGGCGCCCACAGCAAAATCCGAGGCATCTACCGTAAGGCAGAGAGGCGCTTCTGAAAAAGGATGGTGCAAGAGGACAGCGTTGGCTAGTTGGAATTTGCACTGATTGAAAGCCTGGAGTGCTGTTGGGGTCCATTGGCAGGATGCGTTCTTGCGCCCTTCGACCATGGCGTGGAGTGGTGCCTGAGTACTAGCGGCATTGGGGAGGCAGCGCCGATAGAAATTTAACATACCCAGAAAACGTCGAAGTTTTCCGACAGTATCAGGGATTGGGATGTCTTTAATTGCTTGTACTCGCTGAGGGTCCGGCGAGATTCCGGCGTTAGTGATGATAAACCCCAAGAATTTGACTGAAGGTTGGCCGAAGGTGCATTTGGTTTCGTTGATCGTCAGGCCGTAGTCTCGAAGGCGACCAAAAAGTTGTTGAAGATGGGATACATGTTGATTTTCTGAATCTGATGCGATAAGCACGTCGTCAATGTAGGCATATGCAAAATCCAAACCTTGGAGTACTTCGTTGATGAGCCTTTGAAAGGTTTGGGCTGCGTTACATAGGCCAAAGGACATGCGGGGAAACTCGAAAAGGCCGAAAGGCGTAATAACGGCAGTCTTAAGGATATCTCTAGATTCCACGGGCACATGGTGGTACGCTCTAACCAGATCGATACTAGAAAATATTTTCTTACCATGCAGATGCGATGCAAAGTCCATAATGTTAGGGACTGGATATCAGTCGGGGACGGTAGCGGCATTCAGTTTCCTGTAGTCTCCACATGGTCGTAGCGACCGTCTTTTTTGGGTACTAGGTGGAGAGGGCTGGCCCACGGTGATTTGGATGGACGACACATGCCTTTCTTCATCATGAAGGCGAATTCTTTCTTTGCCGCGGCGAGTTTGTCCGTGGGGAGTCGTCGCGGTTTTGCTGCAATCGGGGGGCCCTTTGTGACGATATGATGAGTCACTGAGTAACGGGGAGGTCTTTTTACAAGATTCTGACTAGTGAGCTCTGGGAATTGTCTGAGTATTCTGGAGTAAGGCGAATTGGCGATTGTAAGGTGAATGCTAACAGCGGGGGAATGGGAAACTTGTCCAATGGAGTGGAGGGAAGATACTGGGTCGCTCAGCCGGTGATTACGCAGGTCTACTGTCAGCCCGTAATGTCGGAGAAAGTCTGCGCCGATGATGGACACGCCAACGTCGGCTATGATGAAAGGCCAACGGAATAATCGTCCGAGACCGAGGTCAAGCTCAAGATGTCGTTCCCCGTAAGTGTGGATGATAGATCCGTTAGCTGCGAAAAGCTGCCTGTGCGAGGGCCTAGCGTTTTTTACTGGTGGTGGAATCACTGAGACTTCGGCTCCAGTGTCGACCAAAAACAAATAGGCGCTGCGTCGGTCCGTAATGAAGAGCCGGCGAGTAAGGCCTGCGCCGTCAGTGGCTCCTACTGACGGCGGGCGTATTCGTTTCCCTGGACCTCGAAGTTGCATGGTTGAAGGCACTTCCTAGCTTGCGCTCCAAACTTCATATGGTACCAGCAAGTTCCTGCGTTTCCTTTTTTGTTGTGGGTCGGGTACCTAGCGTTCGGATAGCGATTGTGTGGGGTGTCCATGGATGACTTCAAAGCTTCGATTTGCGTATGCAGGTCTTGGATTTGCGTCATCAGCTGTTGGTGGGCTTCCGCGCTATGACCTGTGCTTGGTTGGTCCACTGCTGAGACCGTTGGCAGTATGGCTTCGTGTATGTTGTCTGCCATTTCCGCCAGCTTACTCAAACTTGTTTCAGAGGATGCTGCGAGAGCTGCCCTTATATCCTGAGGTAGGCGTCGAGTCCACAGCATTTTCAGTACTGTATCGGAGAAATTTCTTCCTGCCTGATGTTGCATCGCGGTTAGGACTGTTGATGGCTTCTGATCTCCCATGGGACGCCCATCCAGAACCTGTAAGATTTTAGTTTGTTTTGATTGACCGAGTCGTTGGAGAAGGCATGCTTTCAGCGCATCGTATTTACCAGAGGGTGGGGGGGGGGGGGGCCGTTACGATGTCCGCGAAGTAAGTAAGGGTTGGCTGGTCTAGGCTTGTTACCGTTGCTTGGAATTTAGTTTCGTCGCGGGAGATCCCGGCTAGACCGAAAGCGGCTTCTAGCTGGCTTATCCACAGTACAACGTCGTTGGGCCAGAATGGTGGTGCACGGAAAGCCAATCTTGATACTTGGGAGGGTGCTGTGGATGTTGGCCCTTCCGGATGTTCGGTAGTTGCGTCTTGCATTCTGGGGCTGGCGAAAGTTTCGTGGATGAAATAATAATAATAATAAAATATAGAAGTGTGATTAAAATAACTTTTGCATCACGTCCGGCTCACCAATTTGTAGGATTGTTGCGTGATGTGTTGGTGTGGCTTGTGAAAGGCTGCTGATAAAATTATAATTAAAATTAATTTATTTAAAGCCAGAAATATAAAAATAGAAAAGAAGCAACGGTTGAAGTAACGGCCGCCGGAGTTAGCCTAGATGTTTACCGCGTCAGTGGCCAGAGTCTCTGATGACGTCCCGCGCGCATGCGTAGTCAGGTTGACGCCCGCGGTTGCCGAGGCCGTCCTAGTTCGGCTCGCTGAAGCAAAGTGTAGTCGCCACAAGCATATAAAAGAGTATTTGGAAATAAAGATTTACCAATTCAGGGCATTAAAGGTTCAATATCATTGAGGCCAAATGCAAAGCCCAATTTTTTAAATTTAGACCAGTACCCTTTTCCATTAAAGAGAAGATAGACAAAGAACTAGACAGACTTGAACAAAGTCAAATAATTGAAAAGGTTAATGCTAGTGATTGGTCTACGCCTTTAGTAACGGTAATAAAGTCAAATGGAGAACTACGTTTGTGTGGTGATTTTAAAAATACTTTGAATAATTGCATTGAAGATGAGAAATATCCATTACCTACTATAGAAACTATGTTGGGAAATCTAGGAGGAAACAAGATTTTTACCAAATTGGATCTCTTCTCCACATATCATCAAATTGAAATGGATGAAGCATCAAAAAATCTGCTAGTGGTATCTACCCATAGAGGACTTTACCGATATAATAGATTGCCTTTTGGCATCAGTCCAGCTTCAGCCATTTCCCAGAGGTGTATGGACAGCCTTTTTCATGATGTTCCCAACACGGTGATATACTTAGATGATATTTTCATTGGTTCTAAAGATGAACAAGAACATTACAGAATTTTAAAAATGATCTTCGATAAATTGAAAGAGCTAAATTTCACCCTTAATAAAGAAAAATGCTTATTTAAAAAAAAAAAGACATTTGTTTTCTAGGTCATATTATAAATGAAGATGGTGTTAGACCAGATTCAAAGAAATTGGAAGCATTAGAAAGGTGTAAAAAGCCTTTCGACAAAACATCATTGAGGAGTTTTCTAGTGATGTTGAGCTTCTATTCAAAATACATACCTAATATGTCAACCTTGGCTGGTCCTCTTTTTCAACTCCTAAAGAAGGACAATCGTTGGAAATGGTCTAGCCAATGCGAAAAGGCATTTCTGAATTTGAAGTTAACTCTATTAAATTCCCAGGCGCTTATTCACTATTCAATGAAGCTTCCATTAACTTTAACCTGCGATGCATCTGCCTATGGCATAAGTGGGGTCTTGTGTCATATTGTGGAAGGGGAAGAGAAGCCAATCACCTTTGTTTCCAGAACATTGTCAAGTGCAGAAGCCAAATACTCTCAGACTGAGAAAGAAGCACTTGCTATTGTGTTTGCAACTTCCAAACTGAGACAATACTTGTTTGGGAGAAAATTTGTGTTAAAGAGTGATCATAAAGCTTTAACGACTGTTTTTGGAAACAAAAGACTTCCTCCGCCATTAATTGCAAATCGCTTGCATAGGTGGGCTTTAGAGTTGTCAAATTTCGATTTCGATATTAGATATACAAATAAAGATACCATGCTCTGTGCGGATGCATTTTCAAGACTTCCACTTGAGGAAATAAATTCAAGGGAAGACAACATTGATTTGGTGACACATGATATATCATTTTTAAATGTAACTCCATTGGACCACCTCATTATTGAAGAAGAAACCAATAAAGATCCGGTTTTAAATAAGCTCAAGGAATATCTATTAGAAGACCCTCAGTTAGCAAAAAAGGATGAGCCAATGAAACCATTCCTTTCAAAATTGGAAAATTTTTCTATACTGCAGGGATGCATTTTTGTTGATTCTAGGGCAGTGATTCCAAGAACCTGTCAAGATCAAATGTTGAAGTTACTTTATCAAGGTCATATAGGAATCAATCGCATGAAATCTCTAGCCAGATCTTTGGTTTGGTGGCCAAAAATGGATAGTCAAATTGAAGAGTTTGTGAAGGAATGTTCTCCCTGTATGCATAATCAGACAGCTCCTCCTGCTGAGAACACACCTTGGCCCAGGATTAACCAACCGTGGCAGCGAGTTCATGTTGACCATTTCTATTTCAGAGGTGATTATTATTTATTGGTAGTAGATGCAAATTCAAATTGGATTGAAGTATTCCCAGTTAGAGGTACTACTTCGCAAGAAAATATTGAGCTTCTACGGGAGTGTTTCGCCAGGTATGGATTACCGCAATGCTTAGTGTCTGACAATGGCCCCCCCTTCAATTCGCTTGAATTTAAGGAGTTCTTACCGAAAAATAATGTATACCACTTAACCTCGCCAGCATATAATCCCTCGTCTAACGGGATTGCTGAAGTTTCGGTAAGAATAATAAAAAAATCTCTGGAAAAGTCGTTAGAGGAATCTCCAAACTCAAATATGGACTGTATTTTACAAAATTTTCTGTTTAATTATAGAAATACGACTACCTCTTTAGATTAGCCTCCTGTAGAACGTCTCCTAAGTTATGTGCCTAGAACATTTATAAATTTCTTGAACTCTGAATTTATCCAGAGGACTTTTGGGAGGAATGAGTGTGGAAGGCGACATTTTCAAGTTGGAGATAAAGTGCTGCTTACAAGAGTAATACAAAATAGGCGCAAATGGTTCAAGGCCCAGGTGATACGACTAGGTTACAGTGTTTATCTAGTAAAGAACCTAAAAGGCACATTTAAAGTGCATGTCAATCAGATGAGGACAGGTTCAGATACCAAATATGCTGAAGATTCTGATTGGACCTGTTGGGCCAGATTTTTCACAAAATAGACCCAACAATGATGTAAACATTTACATCATATATATACACAGTGTCTTGCTGGAAATGTTTGTTGTCCAGATGGAAATCCCACAACGATGGCCGACGGTGCTCTAAAGGTCAAGGCAGGGGAGGACGCAGCCCTGGACGTGTATCCCAAGACCCGCTGTAGAAAGATGGAGAATTCCCAACGAGGGATCTCAACGATGCCTTTAAGACCAGAACCGGGGAAGGTGACCTAAAGGTCAAGGCAGGGGAGGACACAGCCCTGGACGTGTATCCCAAGACCCGCTGTAGAAAGATGGAGAATTCCCAACGAGGAATCTCAACGATGCCTTTAAGACCAGAATCGGGGAAGGTGACCAGCTGAAGATGACATCGGCCCTGTCTAAGTGTCCAGAAGCCCGAGGCAGACAGGCCCAGAGGAGGATATACAAACCATGTATATATATGTAAATAGATGAATTCGTCAATCACCCTTTTATGCAATGAAGCATCCAAAATCATATCACCATTTAGGGGAATTTCTAAGTTCATTCTTTATTCTAAAAGGAATAAAAACCAATTAATTACATATCAGATAAATTGGACATATTTCTCTGCTTTGATTTCTCTTAAGGAAAGGATTACTATATAGAATATTAAGGGATTGACGTGTTATATGTTATCAATTTTCATTATCTCAAAACCTTTCTTTTAATATAAGAAGAAGTTTAATTTCGAATTTCTTAAAGAAGAAATTACTTTAAATTTAAAAGAAATTTTTATATTTTATTATCCTTATTATTATTTTTAAAATATCCTAAAATATTATTTTTTTTAAATAAATATTCTAAGAATATTTATGTAGTTATTTTTTTACTCTGTAGGAAGATGACGATTTAGCTTGGGGGCGCTGTTTTTTTTTTTGAAAGATAACGGGCAGTTTTTGAGCGGGCGGCGTATGAAACAGACCTATCCGGGAGGGAGCGCTGGTACCCGGGAGAAACGGTATGTTAACATATTCTCTATTAATTCAGAGTTTATTTAATATGTCAAAAAGACGTATTTTTAGCTTATTTTAATAGGCAAGAAAAATTAATATTTTGCCCTTTGCATGAAGTCCTAGTGTTTGATAAAGAAATTTAGATTTTATGTTCATTTAGTACTGTCTACAAACAAAAGTTTGTAAGAAGATCTACGAGGGTAGAACAAAGGGTCATGTTCCATTATGTTTTATTTGGTATGTTTGCGAATTATGGCATGTTTATATGTTGAGAAAAGCATATCCATGTTTTTAATAGGTAAAAAAAAAAGAAATTCATTCATGCTTGAGATCCTTATATGAAAAAATTTCTTTTTGTCCATGCAAAATTGCCCATAAAATGAAATGTTCTAATCCCACCGAGTTAAAATAAAATCTAATGTTTAAAATTTTAAAGTGTATTGGTAATATTTTTTTATCCTTAATCAAATACAAAACAGGTGTGTATCCTTGGTGTGTGATATATTTCTTTTGTGTATGTATCTGGGTTTAATCTATTGTGGTATACAAAATATAAATGTTATTATTACTGAGCTAGCTGGGCACGAAATCGAAATGTCCTCAAATGGGACGTAAGAAGAGATCTTACATTTGGCGCCCGCCGCGCGGCAAGAAATTACTGCCGAAAATTGCAAAGTAACTTTGCGAGAAGTAAGCCTTACGATCCTGAGATAAAAATCCATGTCTCTGCCACATATTTAAAAAAATTACGTTAGGCTTAAAATAAAAACGTTAGCCTTAAGGATATAAAAACGCACGCCATATCTAGGCACCTCTTTATGAATTTTGCTGAATAATTGATAGTATATAAAAAAATTACGTTAGGCTTAAAATAAAACGTTAGTCTTAAGGGTATAAAAAACGCATGCCTTAAATATGCACTTCTTTATGAATTTTGCTGAATAATTGATAGTATATAAAAAAATTACGTTAGGCTTAAAATAAAAACGTTATTCGCGTGTGTCATTTTTCTTTCTTTTATTCAAAAAGATGTTTAATGTCTAAAATTTAGTTCACTTTAGTGCATTTTTCATGTTTTAGAGCGAACTTTGTAATATCCAAAATATACGTTACAATGACGCACAACCATGATAAGTTAAAATTTTTATTTTTAAGATGAAAAATTCTAAATTTTTATTATTTCTCTATGTTTTCATAATCACCGTTATCTATTCGCGTGCGTCATTTTTCCTTCTTTTTATTCAAAAAGATGTTTATTGTCTAAAATTTAGTTCATTTTTTTGGTTCTAAAAGATATTAGGACGCGAGCTTAGGCCTAAAACAAATATGTATTCTCCCTTTGAGAATCCAGAATTCTTCTTTGTAAAGAGTTTTCATTTTTTTGGATACAATTTTGTTTTAGTGTTGGTATATGATTTTAAAGAGTTACTCAATTTTTTTTAACAACACTTTGTTCATTGTGATAAGATGTGATTTAAAGAGTTTTCAGTTTTTTTTTTTAAGATACAAGATTGTTTTAGTGTTATAGTGAACTTTAAAGTGTTTTCAGTTTTTCTTTTATTTTAAGCTACATTTTGTCTTAGTGTTATGGTGAACTTTAAAGAGTCTTCAGTTTTTCTTTTTTTTAAGATACAAGATTGATTTAGTGTTATAGTGAACTTTAAAGTGTTTTCAGTTTTCTTTTTATTTTAAGCTACAATTTTGTCTTAAGTGTTATAATGAATCAAGAAATTTTCAGTTTTCTTTTATTTTAAACTACAATGTGTGCTTTAGTGATAAATGATCATTGTAAAGGGTTGTCTCAACCTTGTTAATGTAGTACATCATTTTTGAAGAGTTTTCACAACCTTGTTAGGATGTGATTTAAGGAGTTTTCGGTTTTCTTTTTTTATTTTTTAAGCTACAATATGTGTTTTGGTGCTAAAATATCATTATTAAGAGTTTTTTTTAATTGTCATTTCTAAAATGTTGTCACAACCTTGTTTTAGTGTTAGTACACCATTGTAAAGAAAGTCTCTCTTCCCCCCTTTCACTTAGTATTCCCCACTTTGCCCACCACTATGGGTCCTATTACTACCGTTACGGTCGAGGTGGAAACTAATGCCTAGTTCCCGTAGATCCAACAACTGAGGACCATGCCTGCTGATAAAGAGAATGCCACAGCTAGCCAAGCCCAGCTGCCCTCCATGCTGTACAACCTGGAAAAGTTTGAAGGGAAGGGCATAGTCCCCTTTGCAAAGTTCATAAAGGACTTTGAGCTCGTCTACGACCTAAGGGCCCTGGACGACGCCAGAAAAAGAATCCTCCTGGATAACCACCTCCGAGGGGCTGCGAGGGAATTCGCCTTACAATCCCAACAAATCCGTCTTGGGTATGAAGAACTGAAGGAGAGGTCTCGAGAGACGATTCCGAAAGAGAGTCTTCACAAGGGAGATGAGGAGCCAGTTCTTCTCCTGTAGACAGGGAGCCGGGGAGAAAGTCCGGGACTTCGCCGCGCGGGTGAGCGACCTTGCGGCAGGAGCAGAGTCGGATGGCCTGAAGATAGGCATCTCGGAGGCCGCGGAGGTCTTCATCGACGGACTCTGCCCCAGCCTGTGGGAAAAGGCTCACCTCTACCAAGGCGAACCCTGGGAGACCCTAGTTACCAAGCTACAGTGGTTGGAGCAAAGAGAGGAGGACTACAGGGAGGCGCAGCGCTCCAGCACCGACAGGAACGGCCAGAGGCTGGGCGACATGGGCAGCAAATTGGCCGAGCTGGAGAGGAAAATGGAGGCACTAGAAACCGAGAATACGGCCCTTAGGAGACAAAGAGGAAGTGCCAATAGTGCAAATAACGAGGGAGGAAGGTGGCCAGCACACCCCGCAGGGAGAAGGGAATACGGAGAAGACAACACAGAGGATGACAGGAGGGGAGCTCCCTTCAGGAACTGGCAAAGGAGACCTGCACAACAACCATCCAGGCAACAACGGAATCCACCTACACCTAGACAAGAAAGGAGGGACCCCAACGGTGAAAGGGAGGAGAACCCTGGAGTGGACTATAAGAAACAAGGTGCAAGGAGACCGCCCCCCAAGTGCTACGGGTGCGGCGAGCCAGGACACCTCATCCGGGACTGCCAGCAGAAGCAGAGAAAAAACTAGGTCCGGCTTGCCTCAAGGCGGGAGGGGGATTTGCGGCCAGTTTACCTGCCATAAATGTATATATATTAAATAAGGAGAGGTCTCTGAGCGAGAGGTCTCTAAAATTCATCATAGACTCGGGCTCAGAGGCCAATATTGTAAATATCGATAATTTAAAAATATGCACTGAGGGACTAAACAAACCAACTTACCTTAACGGTATAACAGGCAAATCTTTAAGGTCATTAGGGAGTGAGGTGTTAGAAATAAGGGCGACTGTGAATGGTAAGCCCATTAGGGAGGTGAGAACGACCTTCGAGTATTGCCACATGGGGGAAATAGGATTTGATTGCATACTTGGATTACCAGGTTTCCGAGCTCTAAAACTACACCTCAGCTATGACGGGAGTATTAGATCCGATTACGAAAGGAAGGAAGATCCGACCAAGTCGGCCTTTCTTTCTTCATTGCAAACCATAGAAATGTCTCCTCAACCACCCAGGATACCCTTAAACAAAATCCGCACGGGCGAAGATATTATCAGGGCTTTCAGCCATTGTTTCTGCAATGATATAAGAGATATGGGAAATGGCTCCACCATCACAGCCCCCAAGCTGAAGATGCTGACCAGCAAACCAGTATATAGGAGGCAATACCCGTACCCGAACAGATTAGTCTCAAAGGTGAAAATGTTAGTAGACGAACTGGAGGAAGTAGGGATAATAGAAGGGAGTACCTCTCTGTGGAATTCCCCTCTATTCCCGGTTGCCAAAACTGATGGTAGTGTTCGCATCACCATGGATCTACATCTGATCAATGAGGCAACTGAATTCTTCCCGTTCCCAATACCCCGTGTTGAAGACAATCTGCGCGCATTCGCGGGTGCAAAAGTCTTCAGCACATTAGATCTGACTTCTGGATTCTTCCAGATTCACATCCCGGAGAGTGACAGAGATTACTTTACCTTCTCTCTACCCTGGGGAAGATACCGCTTCACGCGTTTGCCACAAGGAGCTAAAAACTCGGCACAGGTCTTCCAGTGGGCCATGAACTTGGTCCTGGATGACTTGTTGTTCAAATGCGTTCGTCTGTACATCGATGACGTCATTGTCTACAGCGACTCTCACGAGCAGCATGTAGCGGACCTCGCCGCTGTACTCGAACGCCTGAGTAAGTTCGGTTTGAAGGCCAAATACGGGAAGAGCTATCTCTTCAGGGACTCGGTAGAGTATCTGGGTCATGTAATTGACCAAAATGGGATCAAACCCATGTGGGATAATGTCGCCGCTCTCAGGGATTTGAAACGACCTCATAACATCAAGGCAGTCAGAAGTCTATTGGGTACTGTTAACTACTACCGACGCTTTATTCCCAACGCAGGTGAGGTCCTGGCTCCACTGAGCAACTTATTAAGGAAGGGGCATAGATTTGCTTGGGGTATGGCAGAACAGTCAGCCTTTGAGACAGTGAAGGGAGTATTGACCAGCGAGACACTACTAATTCACCCGACCATAGGGATACCTTTCATCCTGAACACTGACGCCAGTGGAATAGCGGTAGGCGCCTGCCTCCAACAGGAGGTCAATAGGACAGTGAGACCAATTGCTTATTATAGTAAGCGACTGACAGGTCCTGAGATCCGCTATTCTACAATAGAAAAGGAGGCTTATGCAGTGGTGTTGTCCCTACAACACTTTAAACACCTCCTGGTGGGCAGTAGGGTAGAAGTGCATACCGACCATAAACCGATTACTTATAATAAGGGGTCTGATTATAAAAACGCTCGACTGTCTAGGTGGGCAGAGATCATCCAAGACTTCAACGTTACATTCATTTATGTCCCGGGGAAGGAAAACACGGCAGCCGACTTTCTTAGTAGATTCCCGTGCGAGGATGATCCAAACCTACCACAAGATAGGAGGGTAGTGGCTGCGGTGGTAAGAGACCGTCGGCTCCCCTTATTAAATAGTAATCAGATATGGGAAGGCTTGCTTCAAGAGAAAGGATGAGTCCCAGTAATAAATCGGTTAACGAAATTGAAATCGAATAGCACGGAAAGGTATAATAACCAGGAATACAGGTTACAAGACAAATACCTCGTTACAAAGAATGAAAGGGGTACCTGGGTGAAGGTGGTTCCTACAGGTTTAAGGGAAGCAGTGATCAGTTATCATCATGATATCCCTACTGGAGGTCATTTCGGAGTTAAAAAGGTTATGAGAAGGCTGAAGGGTGACTATTACTGGCCTGGTATGAGGACTCAGGTCCGGAAATATATACGCAGATGCGAGAGTTGTCAGCTATAAAATCAAGGCGTAGCCAAAGCCGCTAGTGCTCTCCACTTTAGACCCGAAAAACCCTTTGAACACCTAGCTCTCGACTTCATAGGACCATTGGAGACAACCCCAAGAGGTTATTCGAGTATTTTGACTATTGTGGATCTATTTACTAAGTTCCCAATTCTGATTCCTACTAAGGACCAGTGTGCCAATACAGTGGTTAGGGCCTTATTGGAGAGGATAATCACTACCTTTGGAGTACCAAAAACAATACTCTCTGACCGAGGTTCAGCATTCATGAGTTGCGTATTTAAGGGAGTTTGCAAAGCCATGGGGGTTGGTGCAGTAAATACCACAGCCTGGAGACCTCAGAGTAATGGCGCCGTAGAAAGACTCAATAGGACGGTAATATAATCTTTACGCAGGTGTACAGCGGGGAACAATTGGGATACCACCTTACCAATGGTAGCTTTCGCTATCAGGACCACTGTACATGCTAGTACTGGGTTTACTCCAGCGAAACTGGTCTTCGGACATGAGCTGAGGCTTCCACAGCCTTTCCAGGAAGAGGAGCTTAATCCTGTATGTGAAGATTCAATTACCGAAATGGCGGTCTTCTATGAGCGGGAATTGGTGGAGGAGGTTGAGAAAACGAGAGAGATGGTGAGGCAAACTTACTTGAGTGAGCAACAAGAAGCCAGGGCTGAATTCGAAGCTAGAGAGTTAAGAACCTTTGAGACAGGGGATCTAGTTTTGGTAAAGAGAATGCACGAGACGAAAGGACGTCATAAATTTGAGCCGAGGTACAGGGGACCATATGAGGTATCACAAAGGGCGGGCGACACTGTTTATCTTTTGAAGGACTTGGAGACGGGGAACTTAGATAAAATCCACATAGACAGGATGAAGGCCTATCATGCCCCAGTAAAAACTTACCCTGTGGGGGACAAAAACATGCAAGAACAAATAAATGATGTCATCAATGTTGAAGATCACTGGGTACATCCAACGTATCCTATATATTCCCATAGACCTGTAGAACCAGAGGAACCACAAGAGACGGCAATCTTAAGAAATCCACTAGGGATAGTGAATAGGGTAATTGGTGGCAATGTTGGCGGCCTAGAAATACGCCGATCAACCCGGGTCAAGAAGCCCACTGGGTGTAAGTCATGCCCAGGCTGCCAATAAGTAAATCTATAGAATGTGTACTGAATTTAGTCGAAATTTGATCATAGTATGAAGTATTAAGAAGTGATTTAAAGGCCTTAAAATGTGGTCTTAAGGAGATTTCAGTTTTTTTTTTCGAGACAACCTTGGTTTTAGATTTTTCTTAAATGTCATTGTAAAGGGATTTTCAGTTGTTTTTTTTTTTGCTACATTGAGCTTCAATGTTAGAAAGTGAATCTAAGAGTTTTCAGTTTTTTTTTGTGTTTATTAAAGCTACAATTATGTATTAATAGTGCAATGTGGTTTAGGATTGAAGTAAGTCCAACAGTTTATTTTGTTCTAATTATATTTAAGGTTCTGAACTTTGGTTCAACTTTAAGAATAACAAAAGAACTTAGACGCACTAGATAGCTGCTGTGCTTATAACCTATTCACTATGGGCAGGCTCGGAATAGGCGTTGGGTTAAAACTTGACACCTTGTAATCCCTTATGTCCAGGATGCAGCCCAAGGAGAATTTCTAATGAGAGTGTGTAAGGCAGTTGTGGTCTAAGAGTTGATATGTTAAGAGATAACAAGTGATCTCTGTTGTTAAATCCCAGGGCAGGATGGGTATTGAAAGCCCTACGATCCCAAAGGAGGGGTTTAGCTGAATAGCAGGGAAGGGAAGACGCCAATATCCTTATATGGGAAGTAGGGTTGGCAAACACTTGTAGATCTATCATATTTGGCAAATGAGGTAAATGCTTGGAGTTCAATTCGCTCCAATTTAAGTGCTACTTTTGATGATTCATTTTGTTTAGACACCACGTGTCAAGATAAGAAGAATATTTTCAAACTGTTAGACGCACACTTTTAAAGATAGTCTAGATTTCAGTATTTGATTGTCAACAATCAATTTTATTAATTTGTTTAAGTGTAACTATTATTTATTTAAGTACAATTAATTTATAGAGTTTGTATGAGGCATTTTTTTATTTTTGAGTAAACTAGGGCTCTAGTCCCCAATTTTGTTTTAATTTAGTAATTTTATCTGATTTCTCATTTGTCCTGAAAGTTTTGTTATTATTAGGATCCATCAATGATGATAATTATAGTACTTTGGCTTGTGTAGCAGCTTTTAACTTTAGTTTGAATGCACACCGCGAATGATAGGGGGGAGGGTGTATGAATGAATTGGTGTAATGAATGTGTAAGAAGGTTAAAAACAATTATACTGTTAGACCAAAGGTACATTAGAATAGTATTAGGGAATTTAATAGGTTCGATTTTTTAATTTTTGATTTCTTTATTTGTTAGGATCGATAGCCTCACAGGACTGTACAACTCTATTGATAGGAAGGTATTCGCTCCATTTGTTAGGCCTCCTTTTAAAGGAGTATAAGTATGATTTCTTTTATTAGGGTAATCAATTACTCTATTCCATTATATCAACTTGAATTCTAAGAGTCGTAGATAATGATCATGTCTCGACTCTCAGACTGGAAGATTGTGGGAGGTTATGATCAGACCAGAAAGCCCACAAAAACTTCTCCTCATTAGAGGGAACGAAGAGGTATCAGGTGAACTTTGTGCTAGGTGGGGGATTTAGTTGCCGATGTCGCAAGCTAAGTGCACAGCGACAAACCTCGGATAACCGATCTGACATCGTAGTTTACGACACTTTAAGCGTGGCCGAGATGAGGGTGATATAGACGGGAGGTTGGGAAAGATCGGCACGTGGAAGCTCTTCTATATATTGCGCAGCTTGGAACCAATCCTCTATGGACAAACTTGGAACATGTGGTGGGTAAACAGAGTCCCTATAACTCCTTGTTTCTAAGTCAAAGTCTAAAGGGGGTTTCTAATGAGAGTTTACAATTAGAGCGTGTAAGAGATAAGTTACGATTAGACGAGGCGATTCCGTCTACAGATTTTTAGGTACCAGTTAACAAAGTGACAGATGGACTGTCCAGATTCTTTGTGTTTTATATCGCCCCAGGCTAGCAAAAGATAATCACCTAATTAAAGACTATTGTCTACCATACGTTTAGTTAGAACGAGTTCAAGTCTAAATACCAGTTAGTAAGTAGAATTTTTTTTTCACGAGGATAACTCGTTCTATGTTAAGTTAAATTTTAAATTAGTAGGACACCTAAATGAACCTTTGAAGCAGATTGCCAGAACAAGCCAATACAGTATTCCAGATTTGAAGAAGGGGGAAGTTTTAAAGGGGGATTGAATATCAATTTCTTTTGTTTTGGCTGTGAAATGGCCCAGAGCAATAAGTTTATTTTATTTTTTTTTATTAGAACAAAGAGTCAAAATTACAGAGAGATATTAGGAACTAAAGTGTGAGAAGATATATCGTAAGGTAGAAGTTAGAACTAGGTTGTTAGTCATCATCATTTATTCCTTTGTGGTTAATTTATGTATTTTGTTAAAATGAATTATTGGTTAAAAAATGAATGCACATTCTATGGATAAGCTAAACAATGTATAGTAGAGGTTAACAACAATGTTCAACTAAAGATAAAGATAGGTAAGATTGTCACCACTGATAAGGTAATTTGAAAATAACCTGGTTTAAAGACGTATTGACTACCAAGGTTTCCTTTCCTATATATTTTCTTTTGGGTTAAGAGAGGCGGGGAACACGCCAGACAAACACTCCCAGTGACGAGTTGGTAAGAACAAGCTTTTAAGGTGATACATATAAATTTGGAAATACTAGCGAAATGACCTTGATCCTCAGTGCATAGCTATTCCTTTATTATTATTATATACTCATTATTACCATTTACCATGTATCATCCCTTTTATTATATTCATGTATATTTGTATATATAGAAAGCACGATTTGAATTATAGATGTGTGACATTTTGGTAGCAGCGTTGTTACCATCTTCAGACAAAATGCACTAAATAAGTTTAACCACAGTATATATATATATTAGATAATAAAAAGGCATATATTGGATTTAATAAAATATTTATTTTGCCAATATTTCGGCTGTCTGAACGCCAACCTTTATCGAGGCATTACATACATCATACAAAAAAATGTAATGCCTCGATAAAGGTTGGCGTTCAGCCAGCCGAAATATTGGCAAAATAAATATTTTATTAAATCCAATATATGCCTTTTTATTATCTAATGAATTAAATATGGATTGCTCTATTTTCAAAACAATATATATATATATATATATTGTTTATTTATCATAGCATATCCCCCATATCAATATTATTTCCTTCCCATATATCATATTCTTCCAAAAATTTGGCATATTAGGTAATATTTACTCATTTAATGTACCATCCACCATGTTTACCCCTTTTTTCTAATTATCTGCATGAATATTCCTATATAGATAAGGCACATTTTGAGCTATAGACTACAAAAAAAAAACAAGATGACGAGACCGATTCCAGAATAAATAGTTAGTATGTGTGACATTTTGGTAACAGCGTTGTTACCATCTTCGGACAAATGTACCAAATGAAGAATTTAATCACAGCTTATATATTCATTTGTTTATCATTGTATATCCTATATATATATCAAGTCATTGCCTTTCTACTTATAGTATATATCCATTAAATTTTTTTTTTATCTATCATTGTGTATATCTACATTGCTTCATTTTGGCATATATCGTATCCGTTCAACTTTGATATGTATATTCACTCCCCACGTTTCTGTTTGCCCTCTTATTGTTGTTATTTGATAGCAGATGCAATTTTAATTTTTACCTTATGTGACCGTGTATAGTCATTCTATTGTTATCACATGTATCTCATCATATAGAGTTAATAAAATTTTTTTAGATGTGTTTTTGGAATTGGGCATATCTACATTCACACGCACAATTCCTTGGCGCCAGTAATGATTATGTTTATCCAGAACGGTCTAAGGATCTGTTTGTACAGAATCTGTGTATAGACCACCCCATCTCCGCCTATAGGGACTATGGCTGGGTACATGTGGATTCACCTCTCATCTGGGCCAAAACCCTCTGGCATACAGACAGCGAAAGATGGGCTTAGTACTTTGCCCACTAAATGGTAGGATAAGATCTCCGTCCAATAATACTACTAGTTAACCTGTCCTAGGTACCATGGCGCGCTAGTTCCCCCTTTGCCTGGGTATCAGTGATTGTACATACTAGTATCGTAAAGAAAAAAAAATGCATTTCTTCCAAATTCATATTTATCATAGAGTATAAACAGATCTGAATTGAAAGACGCATTTTTTTTCACTCTGGCAGGGGAGGAATTGTTGGGCCAGATTTTTCACAAAATAGACCCAACAATGATGTAAACATTTACATCATATATATACACAGTGTCTTGCTGGAAATGTTTGTTGTCCAGATGGAAATCCCACAACGATGGCCGACGGTGCTCTAAAGGTCAAGGTAGGGGAGGACGCAGCCCTGGACGTGTATCCCAAGACCCGCTGTAGAAAGATGGAGAATTCCCAACAAGGGATCTCAACGATGCCTTTAAGACCAGAACCGGGGAAGGTGACCTGAAGTTCAAGGCAGGGGAGGACACAGCCCTGGACGTGTATCCCAAGACCCGCTGTAGAAAGATGGAGAATTCCCAACGAGGAATCTCAACGATGCCTTTAAGACCAGAATCGGGGAAGGTGACCAGCTGAAGATGACATCGGCCCTGTCTAAGTGTCCAGAAGCCCGAGGCAGACAGGCCCAGAGGAGGATATACAAACCATGTATATATATGTAAATAGATGAATTCGTCAATCACCCTTTTATGCAATGAAGCATCCAAAATCATATCACCATTTAGGGGAATTTCTAAGTTCATTCTTTATTCTAAAAGGAATAAAAACCAATTAATTACATACCAGATAAATTGGACATATTTCTCTGCTTTAAATTCTCTTAAGGAAAGGATTACTATATAGAATATTAAGGGAAAGACGTGTTATATGTTATCAATTTTCATTATCTCAAAACCTTTCGTTTAATATAAGAAGAAGTTTAATTTCGAATTTATTAAAGAAGAAATTACTTTAAATTTAAAGGAAATTTTTATATTTTATTATCCTTATTATTATTTTTAAAATATCCTAAAATATTATTTTTTTTAAATAAATATTCTAAGAATATTTATGTAGTTATTTTTTACTCTGTAGGAAGATGACGATTTAGCTTGGGGGCGCTGTTTTTTTTTTTTAAAGATAACTGACAGTTTTTGAGCGGGCGGCGTATGAAACAGACCTATCCGGGAGAAACGGTATGTTAACATATTCTCTATTAATTCAGAGTTTATTTAATATGTCCAAAAGACGTATTTTTAGCTTATTTTAATAGGCAAGAAAAAATCATATTTTGCCCTTTGCATGAAGTCCTAGTGTTTGATAAAGAAATTTAGATTTTATGTTCATTTAGTACTGTCTACAAACAAAAGTTTGTAAGAAGATCTACGAGGGTAGAACAAAGGGTCATGTTCCATTATGTTTTATTTGGTATGTTTGCCAATTATGGCATGTTTATATGTTGAGAAAAGCATATCTGTTTTTAATAGGTAAAAAAAAAAGAAATTCATTCATGCTTGAGATCCTTAAATAAAAAAAATTATTTTTGTCCATGCAAAATTGCCCATAAAATGAAATGTTGTAATCCCACCGAGTTAAAATAAAATCTAATGTTTAATATTTTAAAGTGTATTGGTAATATTTTTTTTATCCTTAATCAAATACAAAACAGGTGTGTATCCTTGGCGTGTGATATATTTATTTTGTGTATGTATCTGGGTTTAATCTATTGTGGTATACAAAATATAAATGTTATTATTACTGAGCTAGCTGGGCACGAAATCGAAATGTCCTCAAATGGGACGTAAGAAGAGATCTTACAGACCTTGGACAACGCTGGAGCAGGACCTCACCGACTGGAACAAAACCCTCAAATTTCCACGTCACCTCCGCCTAGGAGATCTACCAGACCTCGGTTTTCTCCAACTATGTACAATATAAGGAAGGAGGAATGATATGTTTTGTTTAAAGATAATATATCAGTGATATATTATTACTTTACTCTGTTTTGATCATCTTGTTTTTATCATCATCTTGAGACAATAAAATGTTTTTAATATGATGTGCACGTGTGCAAGAATTGTAAAAAGAATAAAATAATTATAGTAGCATAAAAATGGTGTATCTTTCATTTATCTTCAAATATATATAAAGTGCAATTTCTTATAAAATAATTTTCACCATTAATATTCAACATTTAATAGAAACGTATCATTTAATGTGCGATATAATCTACGCGGACTATTCGTCCTTCATCGATTAGGACTCTACTGGGTCGAGCGAAGACTATACTAGGCTCTTGTTCGCAAGTTGTTTGTGTGAGTTTTCGATTTTTCTGCACCACCTAAAAAATATTCGGTGGTAACTATTTCCAAAAGACAATCGATCTATAAATGTCTTTCAATATTTTTTAATTAAATGCGCGACTTTCTCACTTCCACTCATTTTGGTGTCGATTTGCTTGCTTGCACAGGTTGAGGACTTTTTGGATATACATTTCACTAAATTCACTTTTTTCCTGAGCTCGGGATTTTAGTTTTAAATTGAATGTTATTTTTGGGTGGTGTGATGACCAAAAGTCAGAGAGAACATTGTCTTGTGGTGTGTCGATTTACTGGTCCAGCGATGGCTCAGAAAGTCTCTCAAGTTAGTGTTTTATTGAAGTTTCTTGATAACTACATTCATATGGGAAAGACAAAGAGGACAACACCCCGGAATGTACATCTGGTCCTCTCTCTGGATTCCCCCGCTGTGCCCTCCTGGCGCAGCGGTCGTCCTGGTGATTTATGGCGGCCGTCTGTTTATATATCTGTTGAGGATGCGGAAGACAAATATATTGTAATTGATTGCAAATGGCTTAGCTGGTGGTCTAGATAAATTTAAATGGAATGAAAGGATGTCTGCTGTAGGGGGAACAATGTTAATAATAATAATATAAAAAAAAACAAAGAGCAAAAGACAATTTCATGCCTGTCTCCATGGGTGATGGGATCTGGGTCCTCTTCTCAGTTGAAGGCCGAGGTTGTTGGTGGTGGTGGGGGCCCACAGACTTATCCATTGTTTGGTCATCTCCGATAGAATGAGAAGTTTAGAGATTTCAACCTTTTTTTTTTTCATTTAAAAACCTTTTTTTTTTTAAAGTAGAACTTCATTAGGATTCCTTTTTTTTTCTATACAAACTATTTCTTGTTAAAACCCGAGTTTCAAAGACCAATGAGAATAATGTATACCATTGTGAATTAACTATTTAGTGTAAATCTGAAATTTTAGTTATTATCAGGAGTAATAGGTGAAGGAAGGTGTAGGAAATCACAACTTAGAGGGGAGCTATGTCTAAAACAACAAACCTAATAGGCATCCTATGGCTTGTGTTGGGTAATTCAGAAACCCTATAATCCCTGGCCTTCAGGTAGTAGCTTTGAAATAGGTTTCTAATGAGAACATGAAAGGTCAATCTCCCAGAGTGAAGTTGTGAAGTATAGGGACCCTAAGCCAGGGGTAGAAGTTAAGTAGGCCCAGACTGTAGTCGATCCTTGGAAAGCACTTGAGAATGTTAGTGTTGGGTAGTGAATCGTAAACCCTATAAATCCATCTTTCAATAGAGTGCAAAGGGGGCAGACGCACGAGGAAGTAAGAAGAAAGTGACTTCACCCACGGTGGCTAGGGGAGAGACTCAATCCGCTTTTATGAGGTGTCACGCTTAATGGTCCTTTATTCGCCATTATAATTTGTGTATGTCTTTATATAGAATTGTCGTGAAAAGTCGCTTGGTGTCAAGGCAAGGGCAGTTTTTGAAGTTACACTGATTTTTTTTAGTAGGTTAGCTTCCAGATTATTTAGAATTGTTAACAATTATTGTTAACAATCATTTATTGAGTATAAAGTATTAGTATATATAGAGCTTGTACAGAGGCATTTCTTTTGAGTAACATAGGGCTTTAGTTCCCAATTTGTTTTAATTTTATTATTTTATTTGATTTCACATTGTGTCCTGAAATATGTTATTATTTGTTAGGATCTATTGTTATTGATAAATGAGTATTTTGGCCTTTGTAGCAGCTTTTAACTTTAGTTTGTATGCACACCGTGAATGATAGGGGGGAGGGTGTATGAATGAATTGGTGTAATGAATGTGTAAGAAGGTTAAAAACTATTATATTGTGAGCCCAAAACACATTAGAATAGGATTAAGGACTTTAATAGGATCGATTTTTATTTTATTTTATTTTTTATTTCGAATTTTGTTAGGACCGAGAAGCCTCAAACAGGACAACTACAACTCTATCTAGATAGAAAATATTCGCTCCCTTTTGTTAGGTCCCTCGTTAGGGGGAATAATTTTCCCTTTGATTTCTTTTATTTTTAGGTTAGCTTGAATTCTAAGGATTGTGGATAAATGATCCCTATCCCGACCCTCAGACTTGGAGATAGTGGGAGGCAAGGATCAAGCCGAAATGCCCACTCATCTCCTCCTCGCAAGAGGAAACGAAGAGGTATAGATTGAACTTTATGCAGGATGGGGGATTTGTTTTAGCCATGCCATATAGCCTGGGGTATAACGGCGCGACCTTGGGTAACTGATCTGACACCGTAGTTTTCGACGCTTTTAGCGTGGCTGGAGCGAGGGTGTTCCAGACGGGAGGTCCTGTAAGATTGGCATGTAGGCAGAGATTGCCAAGTTAATCTAGACGAAGTAGTTTCCGTCTATTGATTTTTTTTTGGTACCAGCTTGATCCCCCATAGCTAGCGGAAGTTTCTTCTAATAAAGGATTCGCCCTGCCATACGTTTTGTTGGAATGAATTCGAGTATAAGACCGATTCGAGAGGCAGAATAAGTAATTATTAGGACCTTCAACGAGTTTAAACTCGTTCCATGATAGGATAAGATTTTAAAGTATTAGTTAACTATAAGGACCGCGAACGAGACGCCAGAACGAGCCAATGGGTCAGATTCAAAATTAGGAAGAATAGGCCAAAAGTAGACATTTATAAACCTTAAGTAGAGTATATATTGAGGTTCTAATTCTATTCAATTTCTTCCCCCTCATGTATAGGGATGATGTCGCACTTAGTGTAACAAGTCACACTAGGTATAACATACTAAGATTTTCTCCAAATACTACAATCTAGAGTGAATTAGGATGACTGGCACAGATAAACTTTGATATAGGTGGAAAGAAGGAAATATAGTGGCAATGAATTACTGTCAAATAATGCTTTAATGCCTTGTTTGGGCTTGAATTATTAGTGAATGACTGTAGACAATCCAGGCAGTCCACAATGTAGTCAACATCTCTATCATATATATAACATGAAGTCTGTATTATTCAATTAGTATATCCATTCATTAAAAAAAAAAAAAAGGTGAATGTTATGGCTTATTTGTTTATATGTATATGAATGCAAGTGTTTTTGCAATTTCACTAAAGGTTTAAATATCACCATTACCTTGTTTAAAAAAAAATTGCATGGCGCCCCATTTATTTATGCAATAGGCAATGTGAATCGACCTTTTAGCAATTGTCAATACTAGGAAAATAATAGGTTGTCTAAAGAATTTTTTTTTTCATTCAATAGTTTTTTTTTTTTTTGAAAGACTCAACCATTCTGGACATCTGAAAACTTGAGCTCAGTTTATTAGTAATTTAATTTTATTTATTTTTCTTTAGGAGAAAAATTTTAAATTGTTTAAATGGGATCATTAAATTTTGATGGGCAGCGGATGTAGTCCCTGTTCTTTGGTTAAGTTTTATTTTAATCAGTCTATGGAGGTTGGGGAGGGTGTCTAAAGTAGCAATGATTTCCTTCTGGTCCCATATTTGAATGGGTATGAAGAAGCAGTCAAGGTGTTTAATAGGATGCGTAGGGAGTGAAGAACTACAGGTTGTTTCTCAAAAACTATATTCATAACCTCTAGAGAGTTGTTCATGTGTAAGGTTTGGCAACGACTCCATCAGCCACTTTGAGAAGTTAGGGGGCTCAGAGTTAGAGAAGACTTGAACTGCGAGTAGAAATGTTCAAAGTAGTGTAATTGAGAGAGAGAGAGAGAGGAATCAGAGTTAGACAACCAACTCCTCAGAGGAATGAAACCACCTCACCTAGACTTGTATCATTCAGATTGATCATCAGCATAGTCATATTGATATTTTAAATTTTGCCAATCTGGTTGTCACAATTTGTACAATTGTCACTATTTCTGTAGAGGTTGTGTAAAATAGGCTAGATAGTTTTAGTTATCATTAACCCATGTTTATTTATTTTCTTGTTATATTATGGATTTGTGCTCTAATACATTTATAAAGAGGATATCTAGTAGAATATTTGTTCATAATACTCTATGTTATGTATAATGATGTCATGAACTTGTGAAGCAATTTAAGATATAAGTGGCTAATTTTTTATATATACCTTTTTTTTTTAGCATTTTGAGTCATTTATTTATTGTTTGGTTCTTTAAGGTGTGATACTTAAGAATCCATAAATTTGTCTTCCACATTGGGAGCACCAAAAACTTTTCTTCAATAATCCTCCCCAAGTTTTTGATGCTTGTGGCAGGGGAGGATTGTTGAGGATGCGGAAGACAAATATATTGTAATTGATTGCAAATGGCTTAGCTGGTGGTCTAGATAAATTTAAATGGAATGAAAGGATGTCTGCTGTAGGGGGAACAATGTTAATAATAATAATAAAAAGAAAAAGTGGAGCTCACCTGTATGTGAGAGTGTTGTGGCAGGGGAGGCATGAGTCCCTGAGGACCAATTCTGACAGCCAACTGACTACTGTAGCATGCAGTCTGGACTACAAGGCAACCCTACTCCAGGTCCAGAACCCCATGGACACCTTCAAGGAGGTAGCATGCTACAGGAGCTCACCACTAACCAGAAAGTGTACGTGAGGAACTACACCAAGCCTGGTGTGGGAGCTGGAAAGTGTGGCTGAAGGAAGATTTTAAAAGGCCTATAGACCTCCCTGGCCTTCCTGCGGTCTAGGCTCCCCATGTGACCTGCTACACCCCGATGCCAAAAGTCTCTCAGTGAGATGTCAAGAGCCCCTCAGTGAGATGCCAAGAGTCCCTCAGTGATGGAGGCCGACCCGCTCAGCAGCCTGGAGATGACCAAACAATGGATAAGTCTGTGGGCCCCCACCACCACCAACAACCTCGGCCTTCAACTGAGAAGAGGACCCAGATCCCATCACCCATGGAGACAGGCATGAAATTGTCTTTTGCTCTTTGTTTTTTTTTTATTAAATATTTAGAGTTAAAAAAAAAGAACGTAATATATATATTCATTGTATAACCGTAATAATATTAAGCATTTTTTAAAATTTTATTTAAAAGGCTCTCAGAGTTCGCTCATAGGGGGCAGCATGGTTTGAACGGTAGATGGCGCCAAAAATTAAAAAAAAAAGGAACGAGGCAGCTGACCGTACCGCCGGCCATCTTTTTTTTTGATCGGTGGTTTTCCCCCTACAGTAAGTCATTCTTTCTATTGCATTTTTAATTTGTCTAAACACCAGAAATAGTCCATCATAGGTTTTATGTATGAATATATATATATATATATTTTTTTATTGAATATATTTCAATATTATTCCCCATTTTTTTTCTTACATCAATTTTGTTAATAAATTTTGTCAGATGAAATAAATGCTAGCCTATTCAATGCACAACCTTGACACCTAATGGGTACAAAATGTAATAAATATTGTGACAATTAGCTTCAAAGGTTGGCTTTCTGTAGTCTAAACAAAAGGGACAGCCGGGCAATAAAATAGATAAATACACGTCCCAACATATCACATATCTCGACGGTGGGGTGCGGCATCCCGGTAGGCTGGAATGAAATCTTTCAGCCCCCACAGTCTCAAACAGTCCCATTAGTTTACCAGCTCCTCAACATGCTCAACCAGGTTCTTGCTGCCCCCTGAAAAAAAAAGTTCGCCAGGCACTTTGAGTTGACCCAGTGATTATAACGTGCGACCCTATGAAATTCTTTTAGCCATTTTTCGGGATTTTGGTCAGGTTCTCCAGAAAACACAGAGGGGTACCTAAAAGGTTGAAAATTTGCTCACCTCTTGAGACTTGAGTAGCTTGTTCTGACTTCATTTTGTCTTCTAAAGGTCTAGTCCTTGAAGTCTAAGGCTTTTTCTGACGGCTTGGGCAGCTTAGGGATAATCAAGATAATCCATATCTCCACCAAATGTCACTGCATGGACGATAGGTATTCTAAAACTTTAAGTTAAAAATAATTCATTCACAAAATCTATATGATACAAACGTGATGATAATTTTACAAGTGATAATCTACAAGATTGGTGAGGGGTAGTGACGTAGCCAAATATTTAATTTGATAAACTAACAACAGAATATTTCACAATAATTATTCAGTGAAAATTTATATTAGGAAAAATATTTACAATCAAGAGATGATGAATCATCATTTCCTTTGTCTGGTTTACTTTCGAAATCTTTGACAGTTTTATTTTTCAAATATTTGTTTTCTTCTCGTTAAAAAACTTATTCTAAAAAAATATTTTCGATATTACAATTGTATTTTAAATCAACTAATCGAAAATATGGCTTCTAAAAGAAAACAAACTCGAGGAAAAAATAAGCCCAAATCTTCAAAACAATCAAAACTACCCTTTAAAGTAGTTAAAAAGCAGCAAATAAAGGTAGAAGTCATTTTGTTGAATCAAGCATTAAAAATAAATTTGCTTGCTTGTTTCAGAGAAGTTACCGTTTCCCAATGCGAGGAGATATTGTGTGGGCGAAATGGAACTTGAAGCATTGGTGGCCAGGAATACTTATAAGTGGCACTGATTGTGGGAAAGAGCCGGCGAAGTCAAATCATCGTTGGATCTTCTGGTTCGCAGATTATCGGGTTTCAGAGGTATGGATATATAAAAAACTGTTAAATATTTTTAGTATATATAGTAGAACACACCTCCCTTTAGCCGACACCCTGCTACCGAACACCTCTCTACAAAGGACAGTTTTCACTTGCAAAATTACCATTTTTATAATTTAGCAACTCTAGTAAGAGGACAACTCTCTCCCTAAAGGACACTTTGGCTCTGCAATTAGGTGTCCTTTACAGGGAGGTTTCTACTCTATATATAATGCTGTGAGCTTTGCTCCTCTGCAAAAAATCAAAATAAAAGCCTTTTAGAATAATTTATATAAACATGATGCATATCTTTTTAAAATAAGATACTTATCTACTCTTCTTTTACTGCAATAATAAGAATAAAGCCTTAATAAATGACCTTTACTCCAGGAACAAGTTTTATATTACAAGATTGAACAGGAAAAAATTGTATTTGTGTGTATGATATTCCTATATACAGTAGAACCTCCCTGTAAAGGACAACACTTAATTGCAGAGCCAAAGTTTCTTTTAGGGAGAGGTGTTGTCTTATTGGAGAGTTTCTAAATAGTAAAAATGGTAATTTTGCAACTGAAAACTATCCTTTGTAGAGAGGTGTCTGCTAGGTGTCCACTAAAGGGAGATTCTACTGTACATAGTTTGTGTTTCGATGTATAAAATGATAAAAAATTCATGATAAGGCACAATTTGGATTATAGATAATAAACACAAGGTATTACGACCAAATCCAAATAAATAAATAGTGTGTGACGTTTCGGTAACAATGCTGTTACCGAAATGTCACACACTATTTATTTTTTTTTGGATTTGGTCTTATTACCTTGTGTTTATTATCTATAATTCATTCAGTACTTTTGTCTGAAGATGGTAACAACACTGTTACCGAAACGTCACACACTATTTATTTATTTGGATTTGTTTTTATTACCTTGTGTTTAATAAAAAATTCACTTAGAAAATGTATTTTACCAGATTTCCAAAGAATGCATTGTGCCTTTCATGAAAAGCTTCTCTTCAAAACTTAGCAGCAGCCAGGGAGAATTATTTGTCAAAGCCACCATTGAAGCCCTTGAGGTAAGTGCCTTCTAGTAATTTATCTTCTTTCTTAATTTCCTTTTTTTTTGTTTGATTAAAATCATTATAACCAAATACACAAACATATATATATGCAATAGAACCTCCACAAGAGGACACTCGCGCTAAAGGACACCTCTCTACAAAGGACTGACTGTATGTGTTATACTGTATTTATAAAAACTTTTTTGATAAATCACAATTTGGATTATAGATTATAATAAAAGAAAACAAGACCTAATCCAAATAATTTATTAGTGTGTGACGTTTCGGCAAAAACATTGTCACCATCATCAGACAAAAGAATAAAATAAAAATTTTATTCTTTTGTCTGATGATGGTGACAATGTTGTTGCCGAAACGTCACATACTAATAAATTATTTGGATTAGGTCTTGTTTTCTTTTATTAAAAACTTTTTTAAAAAATAATTTTCACATTTAAAAGATTGTTCACTTTAAAAAAATGCATTTTTACTATATTTTGGTGCAGAAAGAATTTAAAGCTGGTGTTTGGCTTATATAAATCTGCCCAATTACACAGTAATCAAATAATTTTTTCTGTATTTAAAGAAAAAAAAAAGGTTAATAATTTACACTCATGAATATGGGCCTCTCACCAAATTTCACAGCCTTTTCAATTGACTTTTTCTTCTCATTACATAACACTTCTTTTCAAATTAGACAGAGTGTCTCAAAAGTTATTTATTAATTTCAAAGTGCAATAAATTGTGAGTTAACTGTATCTTAATTAATGCCTCAACTCTAAAAGTTATGTGATACAGTAGAATCTCCATGAGAGGACACTCCCGCTAGAGAAAATCTCTCTATAAAGGACAGTTTTTCATTTACAAAATTACCATTTTTACACTCTCCAGTAAGAGGACACCTCTCCCTAAAGGACACTTTGGCTCTGCAATTAGGTGTTGTTTACAGGGAGGTCTGTTGTATAACATAAATATAAAATAAAAGGCACAATATTTTTTTTTTGCTTATCCCTAGTACACGTGGTACAGGCCATGATAATCATGGTGGGTAGAAGTAGGTGACTGATTTTACTGTAAGTGCACCACATGTCTACTCATGTGAAAAGCAGTTTTACTTTGCACTTACAAATGTCCCTGAGCCCTGTTTGGTTACTTGCACTCGCTGGTGGGGTTGGACTTTTGCAAGAATCGGGGGCCATTGAAGCATTTTTTTTAAAACCAGATCTTCTGCTCAGGTTCAGAGAAACTTCAGGACAAAATTTGGCAAAGAATCAACCTCTTACTCATCAATAATAAAGTGGTACAAAAATTTTATGGACATAATATTGGTCTGTAGCTTGGTTATAATGTACCTTTTGGAACTCCTTGAAAGCCTTAAAAAAACATTTCTCCCATCAAACTAGATGTGGTAGTAAACACAAGGTAATAAGACCAAATCCAAATAAATAGTGTGTGATGTTTCGATAACATTGTTACCATCTTCAGACAAAAGTACTGAATCTATAGATTATAAACACAAGGTAATAAAACCAAATCCAAATAAATAAACACTGTGTGACGTTTCGGTAACAACGCTGTTACAAAAATGTCACTAACTATTTATTTATTTGGATTTGGTCTTATTACCTTGTGTTTTTATAAATATATATATGTCATAATATATGCTCTTACAGGAATAATAAAGTAAATCTGCAGTTGACCAGAGAGAGAGAGAGACGTAGTCGATAGAAGACAACTAAGTTACGGCCATTTTGAACCATCACGACATTCCAAAGGGGCCCGCCCATCAACACCTGGGGACGGTAGTCGGGGGGTGACCACACAAGCAGTCGTTCAGCGGACAGTCCTCTTGCTCTCTCTCTCTCGGATGGCTTCCAGATTCCTCTTCCAACTGGTCGTGTGATTATTTCTCTCCTCACCACATTATTACCACTATATTGTCATATATATATATATATATATAATTGTGCCTTATCATAGATGTGGTGGTGATACATAACCCAAGTATGCCATGGTGAGTAGTAAGCATCTGCTCTTACTGTAAGTGCACCACATATCTGCACATGTCGATAGCATTTCTACTTTTGCCCTTACAAAGTGTCACAGCCCCTTTGGGTTACTTGCACCCACTGTTGGGTTTTGAACTTTAGCAATACAGTAGAACTACCTCCCTGTAAAGGACACCTAATTGCAGAGCCAAAGTGTCCTTTAGGGAGAGGTATTCTCTTACCGGAGAGTTGCTAAATTGTAAAAATGGTAATTTTGTAAATGAAAATTGTCCTTTTTGGAGAGGTGCCCGCTAAAGGAGGTTTTACTGTAATTGGGGACCATTGAAGCTACCTTTTTTTCAGAAAAAAAGTGCCCCCAATGTCTATTTTGTGTCGTGGGTGTTGACAATCAATGATAGTTATTACAACTCCTCAACCAATCCACTAAGTTCCATGACCAAAACATTTCTAGAATTATTTTCATGGAGGAACTCTTCCCCTCCATTATAAAGAATATTTTATTTGTATATAAAATCTCTTTAACCTTATTGATTCATAGCTACAAGAAAATAAGATCAAATCAAATCATTTCTTCTTCTTTCTTATCTCTGAAGTAGAATGCGTCTGCCTTTGTCATTAAAACTGGGAGTACTACCCAGTGGTAGGCCGACTTAGCTCCAATATGAAATGGCCGCCTCTGACATGAGGAACAGACGCCATGTGCAGCCACTCCTAACATGGAGTACAGACTCATCCTGTATCCCAGGATCTGGAGCCCTTACAGGGTACTATCAGCCGGGCCAGCTGAGCCCAGGTTTTTTTAGCGAGCTTGTTACTGCTCCCTCTCCTCCTTTTTCATCCGGGCTTGGGACCGGCAAAGGTGGAGTCATTGCTAATCATTCCTACTCAAACACCTAATCAAACCCAATCATTCTTGTAACTATAATCCACATTGTACTTTATCACCTTATTAATTCATGTTTTTAAAATAGGAACTTTGTCACAAGGCAAATCTTGAGCCAGTATGGGATAAGATTGCTGAATTTGTATCTAAAAATGAAGATGTCCTTTTCAATGCGGCTGAAAACATCTCTCAAGGTCAGTATATTTTCATTTTTTTACTTTTATATTTATATTACACTTTCAGTGTATATGATTTCTTATAAACCACATGCATTTTTTTTTCTTATAAGCTTAGCTCATAAAATAACTCTTGGTTCTTGTGAACTTTTAAGTTTTTTAAAATCTCAAAGAGTTTTGTTTTAGAAATGATCTGTTTGGAGCACTCAACAGTTGGTTAGATGTTATATGTAAACACAAGGTAATAAGACCAAATAAAAATAAATAAATAGTGTGACGTTTCGATAACAGCGTTGTTACTATCTTCAGACAAAAGTCTTTCAGCACTTTTGTCACTTCATTCAGTACTTTTGTCTGAAGATGGTAACAACGCTATTACAGAAATGTGACACACTATTTATTTGGATTTGGTCTTATTACCTTGTGTTTATAATCTATTAACGGATGTGCCCGGCTTTGCCCGGGTTTTACCCGAGTGAATGTTTGTCTAACGAACATTTGTTAAAACAATTCTCTATAAACTTATAAAACATACTCAGCTTCGCCCGGGGTTTTACCAGAGTAAAGGTTTGTCTAGCGAACATTTGTTAAAACAATTCTCTAAAAACTTATTAAAAAAAAAAAAAAGATATATTTTGATAATTTGAAACTCGTAAATTTGAATCTCTCGATAAAGTGAACATTTTTTCCCGGTCCCTGTGTGTCATCCTGAATTTTGTCTTTCCTAATTTTCTACATTAGAAAATCATAGTTTTATCTAGTGAACATTTTTTCCCGTGTCACATTGCCGTGTCATCCTGAGATAATCTTACTTTTGATAAATAATATTTAAGATAACAAACTTAGTGATAAGAAAACTTGTTATCATCGTCACAATGGGGGCGCTGCTTGCGAGTTAAATCTACAAATCTGCAAATAACTCTAAGGATATTCAAGATATTCATGAAATTATTTTTCAAAAACCTTCCCGGTGATATACCTAATAATATCCCAAAATTTCACGGCGATTGGATGTATGGTTTTTGAATCTATAGAGTACAGACAGACAGATATTCAATTTTATATATATAGATAATCCAAATTGTGCCTTATCAATGTTATATGTAGTGTTCTTCTTCTTCTTTCTTATCTCCACTGAATCATATTAGGGTATCAAGCTTGTGGAGCTTGAGACTTGACAATCATCATGACTGGGTAAAGTAGAATGCCTTTGTCATTAAGACTGGGAGCACTACTCAGTGGCAGGCCGACTTAGTTCCAAAAGAAATGGCCGCCTCTGACATGAGGAACAGACGCCATGTGCAGCCGCTCCTAACATGGAGTCCAAACGCTTCTCATCCTGTATCCCTGGATCAGGAGCCCTTACAGGGTACTATCAGCCGGGCCAGCTGAACCCGGGTTTTTAAGTGAGCTTGTTACTGCTCACCCTCCTCCCTTTTCATCCAGGCTTGGGACCAGCAAAGGCGGAGTTGTTACATGTAGTAATATGATGCAGTGGTACATTCAAATCTCCACAATGTGATTTTCTGAAGGAGACTTCTTCTCTAAAGAGGCCACTTTTTCCAAACAGAACTAGTTTACTTTGAAAACTACTTCCAAAGGCAGCTCCTCCCAATCATACTTAAGAAACCATCTTTTTTCTCTCCTAAAATGTAATTTTCAATGAAAATGACCTTCCGAAAACAATTTTTAAAACTTAAAAAAAAATCTGTTTTGCTCTTGACTCTGTTAATATATGCAATAATTCTTATCTTGTTTATGTTTCTATTTTGAAGATAATTTCAGCCAAATTTTTAATTCATTTTTTTCTCTCTCTTTCTATCTTCTGATACAATTCCACTAAAATATATACATTTTAAAATGTCAGTCAATACTTCACTGAAAATAGACACATTTCAATTCAATAGTTTAATATTAAAGAATGTGTTAAAGCTGCTTCCAATGGAGGCAGGGCAGTAGCTGACAATTTTAGGAAGGGCATGGTGATTAACACACACCTATGTTAATACAAAGCAATAACACACCATCTATTTATTACAAATGAAAACATTAAGATGCGAATGTTTTGTTTCACAAATGAATAAAGCTTCCACTGTCCTTACTGCAATGAAAAAATATTGGGAGGGCTTGGCTCATCAGTGGTGAACCCTCCCAGTAGTTTTACCAATTTTTAATCCACCAGACCGCTTCTTTAGAGCTATAATATTGTATTGTCCTAAAAGCTTATGTCCATAGTTTGATTGAACCCCATTTCTAAGATTCTACCCTTCAGTGTAGCATATATAAACAATGATCCAATACATTATTAGAGCTCTAAAGAAGTGGTTTGGTAGATTAAATTGATGAAACCACTGAGAGGGTTTACCACTGATGAGCCAAGCCCTCCCAATATTTGTTCATTGCAGTAAGGACAGTAGAAGCTTGATTTATTTAAGAAAAGAAACATTCGTGTCTTAGTGTTTTCATTTATTACACACCTAAATGTATCAAGTGAATGTAGCAAGTTTTAGAAGTGGGGGCCAGAGCAATGTTAGCATGTGTGGATTAATACTTATGCTAGCGTGCAACTCCACAAGCTTTTATTTTGCCAATTTGTAGCATGTGCAGGACCCCCTTGATGTTTGCATCTTGATAAGGACCATTTACACAACAATAGGTGCTGTTTTTGAGTATGGCACCAACATGGTGAAATGTTGAATCTGGCAGCATCTGTAGAACTGCCACTGCATGACAACATGGCTTGGGGTACCATTGTGTATGATATCAGGTCAGCTCTGGTTCATATTACAGGCACTATGACAGTTCAAGGATATGTGAAAGATGTACTAAGGGAAGTGACATTTCAAATGGCTAGCTAGTACCATCAGGATATTATCTGACATCAGCCAATATGCTCTTCAAGGTACACAGAATCTTGGCCACATTCTAACTGGTTCTCTCACCAATCAAATGCATCTGGGACATGATTGGGTGAATCTTGAAGATGTCCTTGAAGTAGCACCTTCTCTTCAAAATCTTTTATTGGGTTTGTGACATATATCTCCACCACCTATGGGGACATGATTGGGCTCTGCTTGCACACTCTGCCACAGTTACTTTAGATGACAACTGTCACAAATGGTTGACAGGAAAGGGAGAGCCATTCTTCAGGAAGATACTCTTTTTGACTCTATCTGTACTTAAATGTGTTGCTACATGTATCACCATCCTCAGTGGTCCTGAAATATACTGAGGTGATATTGTTTTCTCTCTCTCTATGTTATGGCCATCATTTTGAAATAAAGGTCACATATTGTTTGTTGCAGTGTCTCTCTATATGCCAGGTTTCATCACCTTTGGGCCACTGCTTCTTGGTGTTGTGTGCATTTTCAATGTCACACAACATATTTTTATTGTTCTCTATAAAGTAACCTTAATTTATATACAACAAATTTTAATGTTTTAAGACTTACTTTCTTAAGCTTGATATTTACATTAAAACATCCAACCTCTCTGAAGCTTCAGATTTTGGCTGAATTTTATTGTGGTCCCTTTGGACAGTTTTGACTCTATTTGTAATAGGTTGAGTTGGGTGAGATGGTGAAAACACACATATATACATCTTTATTAAGACCACTGGTCTTATACAGCTTCACCATAGAAAGGAAGCATAGATGGATCTCCTATACTCCAGGCAGCGCAGAACCCAACAGCCTCCAGGTCCGATGCATGTCCAGTGGCCACAGAATCCACCGTGCATAGTTTAGGGTATCACTGAAAAGGCGAGTGTGGAATCAGCCGCATTTTAGTCTTCGCTTTCCTCATCCAAATGGACCACGACATTCGGAGATTCTATTAATCTTCTCTGAACAGTGACTGCGGCCAGGTTGAGACACAGGCAGGTCTTTCTTGATAAAGAGGGCAGCTATAATGCAGAGACTATATTTTCTCTTCTCTAGAACTGACTCGGGGCCTATTGGCGTTATATACACCATTAGAGTCGTTGATAGGGCTATACTTATTTTAATCTTATTTTAACTCATTCTTTCAATTAATTTTCTTACACAAAAGTTAAATTATTGAGTAAACCAGAACATTAGCTCAGTGACACATGTGGCGGAGAAAATCAAGAATACCCAAACCAAAATGACAAACTTGAGTGAAGTCTCCAATCAACTTTTTCCAACCAAAAATACCCATCTAATAAACTATCAAGAAGGTGGCTAAATCCACAGTCATTGTGCACTCATTGGTAATAAAAATGATAAGGCACAATTTGGATTATAGATTATAAACACAAGGATTTGGTGGATTTGGTCTTATTACCTTGTGTTGGTAATAAAAATGAAATGAGTTAATCATGTGTCAACTGATTGCTCTGGAATGCAGGAGAGAGCCAATGGTAAACCCAGATACCATCTATATCTATTGTTTGTTGTGTGCCATCTTTCCTATATTGTTGTTTTCATTCAAGAGTTCCCAAATAATAATACAGGTTCTCTGCCAATAGGTGGCTTGAAAATGTTCAATAACCATTATAAGAAGCATTTTACCACCTGATTTTAGAATACATGAATTTTATTAAGATTTTGATTTTAATAATAGTGATAGAGGGAGAGAGAGAGAGGAACTATGAACAAACTAACAAACTATAAATTTACATACATGTTGACTGGTTTAAAATTTACATATTAAAGATTTATATTGTACAATTGAATTTAGAGATTTTGGCTTAATTTTCTTATATAAAATTGAATTTAAGGAAATTATTAAATATGGGATCCAACAGAGCTTAAAGTGATTTTGCTTTATCGCAAATACAGTAGAACTACCTCCTTGTAAATGACACCTAATTGCAGAGCCAAAGTGTCCTTTAGGGAGAGATGTCCTCTTACGTGAGTTTCTAAATTGTAAAAATGGTAATTTTGCAAATAAAAGCGGTCTTTTATAGAGAGGTGTCTTCTACCGTCAGCGTCCTCTCATAAAGGTTCTACTGTAGTCCTAAATGAAATAAGTACAATAAAAGGACTTTTCTCCAACCTCCATTATCAGAAGGATTCTCCTAAGTCACCCTGTTGAGTCAGTGTAGGTGTGGTCACACACTGGCTTCTCTCTCTCCAGAAATGCCATCTCTCACAATCTCCCTAAGGGCCTCCTGAAAAATTTCCTTCTCTGCTCTATCCCATTCTTTTAGCTGTCTTTGCATCATTTTAATATAAACTAATAATAAAATAATGATACTGCACAATTTGGATTATAGATTATAAACACAAGGTAATAAGACCAAATATAAATAAATTGTATGTAACGTTTCGGTAACAATGAAAATAGTAGCAACGCTGTTACCAAAACATCACACATTATTTATTTATTTGGATTAGGTCTTATTACGTTGTGTTTAATATTATGATAATCATATGATCTTGAAATATTTAGAAGATAGGTTGGCTACTAGGTAGGAATAAGCCTAATCAAAGTATGTATTCTGTGAGATGATGTTTTGCTATCTAAAATGATGGTTAGGATATGTCTATTTCTTCATTTACACTTCCCAAAAACTTCTTATATATTTTATTTTCTTTATACAGTTAAACCTGTCTATAGCGCCCCTCTAAATAGCGCCTTCTTATCTATAACGCCTGATTTTAAATATGTAGTACGATACGATTTACATTAAAAGTGAACTGTCTATAGCACCCCCTCTCTATAGCAATCTATTTTGGTGAGTCCCAAGAGGGGGCGCTATAGACAGGTTTAACTGTATTCTCACATGCCCCTCCTCTCTGTATAATGGTGGATGACTGTACAGGCAATCCTCTGAGTGACTCCATCTTGGATAAACTACACAAGTTCATAAGGAAGTACATTAGTGGAGAAGATGGTATCATGCCTAAACGTGTAGCCAAGAAAAAATATGGTAATAACATTTTTGTGTGTATATATATAGTAAACAAAGTACAGTTAAACCTGTCTATAGCGCCCCCTCTAAATAGCACCTTCCTCTCTATAGCGCTCAATTTTAAATACATAGTACGATGCAATTTATATTAAAAGTGACCTGTCTATAGTACTCTATTTTGGCGAGTCCCAATAGGGGGCGCTATAGATAGGTTTAACTGTATATAATATTTTCCTGTTTTTCAAAACTATTGAACCCATTTTTTTTTGCTTATCCCTAGTACACGTGGTACAGGCCATGATAATCATTGTGGGTAGAAGTAGGCGACTGCTTTTACTGTAAGTGCATCACGTATCTACACATGTTAAAAGCAGTTCACCTTTGCATTTACAAATGTGCCAGAGCCCCGTTTGGTTACTTGCACTTGCTGGTGAGGTTGGACTTTTTCAAGAATTGGGGGCCATTGGAGCATTTTTTTTTTAAATCAGAAAAAAAGTTCCAAATGCAAGATTCGGTCCCGAGTCGTAGCGGTCGTAAACCAGCGGTTTTAGACCATCCTGCCACTGACTCCCTTGAATTGAAATGAACACATAAGCCTAGTAAGCAAATTTTATGATAAGGCACTATTTGGACTTAAATGGAATTTGGATGAAAAGGCTTCTTTAAATTATAAGTCACAATTCGGATTATAGCTTATAAACCTTGTGCTTCTTTAAATTGTCTCTTGAAGTTATTTTTCTCAGAATCTAGTATCTTTATTTCTTTTAGGTTGAAATTATTATGCCCTATGATTTTTATGTTTTCTGTACTCTGTAAGTGCAGAATTCTCCAATTTTATCCCATTTTAGAGCATATTCATGGTTTTCCATCCTTTCTTTTAAAGTTTTGGCTGTTTGTATCCTACATAGTATTGGTCATTAAAAAATATATGAATTTAAAAACTACAAAAAAGTACTAATCAATGAAGATTTTCCCATCAAATTGTTAGAGATAGAATAATAGAAGACATGAATAAAAAGTATGAGAATAAATACTTCAATTAAGAATCTAAAGTACAAAAACCAGGAAGCCAAATTCATCATTTTGCCATTTATAAACCAAAGGTTTGAAAGAAATTTTACTAATATAGTCACAAAGTATGAAAAAATAAAATTGCATGGAAACCATGTAACCCTATTTGTCAATACATCAACAACCATAAGAACACCCAATTACCAAAAAGAGCAGGTTTAATCTATGAAGTGAAATGTGACCAATGTTATATGTAGGACAAACAGCCAAAACTTTAAAAGAAAGGATAGAAAACCATGAAAATGCTCTAAAATGGGATAAAATTGAGAATTCTGTACTTGTAGAACATTGAAAAATCACAGGGCATACTAATTTCAATCTAAAAGAAATAAAGATACAGTAGAACTTCCCTGTAAAGGACACCTAATTGCTGAGCCAAAGTGTCCTTTAGAGACAGGTGTTCTCTTTCTGGAGAGTCGCAAAAAGGTAAAAATGGTAATTTTGCAAATGAAAACTGTCCTTTATAGAGAGGTGTTCTATAGCATGAGTGTTCTCTCATGGAAGTTTTACTGTACTAGATTATAAGAAAAATATTTTAAGAGACAATTCAAAGAAGCCTTTTTAATTCAAAAGAAATGTGCTAAAATTAACAGAATGGAAGAAAGAGGAAATATTAATGATATTTACAGATATGTTTTTAATTATATATACAGTAAAACCCCTCTATAGTGAACCCCAAATGGGACAGAACTTTTGGTTCACTATAGCCACGATTCACTATAGCCACGGTTTGGCGATTTTTTTAAATTTTCTAAATTTTTAGACAGTGTAATTAAAAAACAGCCATACAAACAAGAAAAAAGCCATTGGTCACTTTGTTTTAATTCTTTAAATTGACCTATTTCTTTACAGTAATGCTGAATATCAAAAGAAGTCATTTGTTAATAGGTTCTTCTTATCATTAGCATACATGTTTATATATAAACCTATGTATTATTTAAAAATAAAGCTAAATCCCCTAAGCAAAACCTTTTTAATTATATATAAAAGGTATAAGAGTATTTTAGAACATCTTTCTCAAATAATATAATACTATATATTTATTTGAAAAATGCCTCTAATACCTTTTTGTTTGAAAGTGAAAAGTGAAATTTGAAAATTAGAATTGTCTTAAAATATCGTTATTTCCCTCAAAGGAAAAAAGCTCCATGTATTCTGAATCAATTGAGGATGAATCAAAAGTATCCAATTTAAAAAATCGGACGCAAAACATGTTGATACGATAGCGCAATCGGTAAAATTGCGAATAAAAAACGCCAATTTGCAAACACAAAATCGGTGGTAAAACGGCCGGCCAGGGGGAATATCCGCGAACCCTGAATGAATCATATACCTAACAAAAATGACATTCTAAAAATAGAACTGTAGTGGTAGTTTTTGAGAATTTATAAGTCGATTTGTTTGTGGCCCATGAGACACGGGGAAACTTGGAGGAACTATTTTTTTTTTTCTTCCAATTCCAGTTTCCACATATTCTTCTGAAGTGTATATTAAATTTTGTCTTTAAGCTGTTATTAAAACCATTTCTGGCTTTAAAATTATTTGTAATTATTTTTTAGCCTAGGTTAAACTTGATATAGAACGCTTCTAAAAGGGCATGCTGCCACTGTTTTTTTTTTTTTTTTAGAACGCCATTCTTTGTTTCTTTTCTTTATTTTGGAAGCCATTTGTATTTTTCTTCTATTTCAAAATTGTCGAATGCAAAGATATCCTATTAAATAAAAGTATAATGTGTAAAAATTTATACAACATACAGCAAAAATAGAATGGAAATGAAAACAAACAATGCCACTAATATTTTGTTTTGAAATCGCGATCCGCGAGCTGAAACATGTTCAAAATTTTGTTGTTTTAAAATTTTTTGAAATCACAATTTTAAGTTCGTTATAAGCATAGTATTTTTAATAGATTTTATCATTTTGGGACCGAAAATAGGTTCGTTATAGGGGTAGTTCGTTATTTGAAAAATTGCAAAGTTCATTATAACGATGGTATTTTCAATGGAATGGAATCGGGAATCGCCGTGGGTTCGTTATAAGGGAAGGTTCGCTATATCCGGGGTTCGTATTAGCGGGGTTTTACTGTATATATATATATTTAAAAAAAAAGGTTTTTTTCCACTTCTAATTCTAATATTTTAGGGTTCTTATAGAAAACTATTTTCTTCTTATTTGCTATCTTGTTTATACATAGTAAATGTTTTTTAAAAATGCTTATTTTGTATCATATATTTTCCAATATTTTGAATGGCAACTTGTTCTCCGAAGAAGTTTGGCGTATTGCCATACGATTAGAAAATAAAATATATGATCCAAAATAAACATTTTTTAAATAAATGAATACAGTAGAACCTCCCTGTAAAGGACACCTAATTGCAGAGCCAAAGTGTCCTTTAGAGAGAGGTGTCCTCTTACCGGGAGTTGCTAAATTGTAAAATTGGTAATTTTGTAAATAAAACTGTCCTTTGTGGAGAGGTGTACGTTTAAAGGGAGGTTTTACTGTATATGGATTGCTTAATTTTCAAGCACATAGTAAATATTTTGAAAATAGAGCAATCCATAAATAAATCTTTAATTAAAAAGGCATATATTACAGTAAAACCCCGCTAAGACGAACCATGGATATAACGAACCTTCCCTTATAACGAACCCATCGAAAATCCCAATTCCATTCCATTAAAATTACCATCGTTATAACGAACTTTTCACTTTCAAGCTAGCGAACTATCGCTATAACGAACCCAATTTTGGTCCCAAAATATTAAATTCTATCAAAAATACCATGCTTATAACAAACTTTTAATTTTAATTCTAAAATTCCAAAATTATAATTTTCAAAACTAATTAAAGCTCACAGATCGCAATTAAAAACAAAGAATTTAGCGACATTGGGTGTTTTTATTCACGTTCTATTTTTATACTGCGCCCTTTTATAAATTTTTCATGCCTTATTGAAAACTAAATTTCTTAACTCTACATTAGGAAAATTCCTTAAAACATGATTTAAATTATTAAAACCAGTTTTAAAAGATAATGGAAGTGCCAAAGAAAAAGTCGCTCGTACCAAGATATCACTTGAAAAGAAATTAACCATCATAAAAGCTATTGAGAGTGGTACATCGCAAGCAGAACTTCGGAAGAAAATGAAAATGAGCAAAAGTAGCATTTCTATGATATGGGGCAAAAAAGAAGACTATAAAAAAAAAATGCTACAAAAAGGAATCAATCCCAACTATTGCCACTATCGTCAGTGCCATTATCCACTTTTAGAAGCCTTGTATACGATAATAAGACCCAAATTCCAGGTGATAAACTCCACAAACTAAAGCCTGTAGTTGACCACATGAAAAGTGCTTATAAAAATGCTTTCAAACCTTTTCAAGATGTTTGTATTGATGAGAGTCTTGTTCTGTTCAAAGGAAGACTTGGATTCAAACAATATATTCCAAGCAAAAGGAAAAGGTTTGGAATAAAGCTATTTGTTTTATGTGATGTGGAAACAAAATATATTTTAGATTTTATTGTGTATGTTGGAAAAGGAACAGAAATCGAAGATTCAGATATGGGAGTATCATCGTCAGTTATTACAACTTTGTTACAACCATATATGAACAAAGGGCATTCCTTATGGGTGGATAATTGGTATTCTAGCCCAACTCTTTTCAATTTTCTTCATCAACGTCAAACTAATGCTTGTGGCACAGTCAGAAAAAACAGAAAAGAAATGCCAAGATTTGGGAAAAAATTGAAAATAGGGGAAACAGAAGCCAAACACGCACAAAACCTACTTGCACTAAAATATAAAGATAAAAGAGAAGTTTTCATGCTGTCCACAATGCATAAAAATGAATTTGCTAATACAAACAAAAGAGATAAAGTCACTAATCTGCCAATTCAAAAACTTTCAGCTGTTATTGACTATAACCAGAAAATGGGCACTGTCGATCAGACGGATATGCTACTTAGCAGCATTGGCTGTCTTAGAAAATCTCTCAAGTGGTACAAAAAGCTCTTTTTTCATTTCATTGATACATCTTTACTAAATGCATATTCTTTGTATTTAGTAAATACAGGCAAACGTCCATCTCTTGCCGAATTCCACATCAATCTCATTGGCCAGATTATTGAGAAGTACCATGAAGCTAGAGTTCAAGTTCATAGGGGCAGACCTTCTACATCTGAAGACAGACCCCTTAGGCTTATTGAGAGGCACTTTCCATCTTTAGTTCCCCCTACTGAGAATAAAAAAAATCCTACAAGATATTGCCGTGTTTGTGGAGCAAACAAAAAGAGGAAAGAATCACGCTACATGTGCAAAGACTGTGATGTTGCTCTGTGTGTGGTGCCTTGTTTCGAAACTTCCCACACAATAAAGAATTTTTAAACACTTCTAAAACTTTTAATTTAAAGCACAGATCAATACAAGTATGTTTATTTTACTTTTAACATATTTTAAAAATATATTTGGTCTTTATATGAATGTATTATCTACTACTATAAATATTATATATCATATATCTATTTATGTTCTATATATAGCGATAAATATTATATATCTTATTTTTAAGCTTATATAAGATTTTTTTCTGATACTTTATATTACTTAGTATTATTTTATATAATTATTTTTGAAAAATGAGAAAATTGATTTTTTCGAAAAATATTCAGTCTGTAGAGTATTTATGCTAAATCACGTTATTAGCACTGAAAGGGTTAAAAAATGAAGATTTCTTTGCTAGATATGAAACCAAATTTTTTAGGAATATGTTAAAGCAGAAAAAAATAACAGACTTCTTCAAGTAAGCCTTTGTAATCCTATATTGTAATATAATATTTATTTATATAAAAAAAATATATTTTTATACCTTTTAAAATATTATTAATAAAGTTTTTATTTAATTTTTATATATAAGGTATACTTTTCTTGGATTTTTTTGACATATGGGGGGCAGGTTGCATTTATACTAATTAAATTATCAGAGGAACTGATCAAAAAGGCAATATTTTCACATGATTTTGTTTTTATTTTAATATACAGCTTTAATATATAGAAATAGGTTAATTTAGGGGGAAAAAAGCAGCCAACATTAAGAGGTAGCCTTTTTTTTTTTTTTTTTTGCGCATGCCCTTTAATTATATCCTAAAAAAAAATTTAAATACCCAAACCGTGGCTATAGTGAACCAAAAGTCCCGTCCCAATGGGGTTCACTATAGAGGGGTTTTACTGTAGATCAAAATATCATTTATTTTACCAATATTTCAGTTGACTGAACGCCAACCTTTATCAAGGTATTATAACATATTAATATGTGACTATAAAGGTTGGCGTTCAGCCAACTCAAATATTGGTAAAATAAATGATATTTTGATCTAATATATGCCTTTTTAATTAAACATAGTAAATATGTACATATTTGTGTTTTGTACAGTGCAACTTATTGAGAGACTACAAAATCAGGAAGAGAAGATCCAAGGTAAAGTTATAGCAGACTACTTATAATGAGAGATCAATTACTTCAATATCTGTCTTTGCAATAGACATGACAAGTCAGGTTTACATAAGGTAGTAAAAACAAATCCAAATAAATAATTAGTGTGTGATGTTTCGGTAACAGCGCTGTTACTGAAACGTTACCCACTATTTATTTATTTGGATTTGGTCTTATTACCTTGTGTTTATAATCTATAATTGAAATTGTGCCTTATCATCTGTCTTTACAATAAATATGACATGTCAGGATTGTACTTCAGGTTATGTGGTGTTTTCTACTCTAGTGATCCATTGTTCTGTGACCTTTGTCCAAAATATCTTCATCTTTGACCCAGAAATAACTTGCCATAACCACAATAAGGCATAATTTGGATTATAGTGTAGGATCATTAATCACCACAGACACGGTTAGCCAAAAAAGTTATTTTTATTTCAAAAAGTCTCTCGACTTATACAGACATAGAATTTTAGTTAAATGGTATTCTAACAATAAAGAAATATAACAAACTGTTTACAATAGAATATAAAACAATTTAAAAAAGAATAATTAAATATCCACATTTAAAAAATGTAACTTTTATAAACACAAAGTCTAACACAGCGCCATCTAGGTGTGGCAATTGGAATTATTTAACCCTACATTCACTCCCCCTCCAGTGACCGAGGTCACGTTATGTTAAAAATCTTTGGGGAGGATGAATCACTCTACCACTACGAGTCTTTTGGGGTTCCTCAAAATGGACTTTCTGGGTACGGGCCTTGGATGGATGCAGGTCCAGCTGGATCCCCGGTTGCTGGCGCCGGTCATCATCTTCAGGGTATGACTCCTCCAGAAGATAAGCTGGTTTCAAACGGTCGAGGGAAACATTGTCTTCTTTTCCTTTAACCATCACTGTAAAATATTTTACAGTCCTCTTCAAAACCTTAAATGGGCCTTCATAAGCCGGTTCGAGAGGTTTTTTAACTCTGTCCTTTCTAATAAATACGTGGGAGCAACTTTGCAGGTCCTTATGAATGAAAACATTAGGATTTCGGTTGATCCTTGATTTCATGGGTTGGAGGGAAGACATGTCTTTTTGCAAGTTTTTGATTAGATCATCTCTATCTATCGATTGTTGAGAGTCCTGGAAAAATTCTCCTGGAAGCCTTATGGTCTTGCCAAAAACCATTTGTGCTATGGAAAAATCAGAAGAACCATAGATTGAAGATCTTAACCCTAAGAGTACTGAAGGCAGCCTCTCGGTCCACCTGATGTAGTTGTGAGAACTTATTGCGGTTTTCAAAGTTCGATGGAACCTTTCAATTTTGCCATTGCTCTGGGGGTGGTATGAAGTCGTATGCTTCAACTGGATTCCGCACATTCTGGCAAATTCCTTAAGTTTCTGAGACATGAATTGCATGCCTCTATCAGTTATTAGATGGCATGGGGTTCCATATCTGCTGATCCATTCCTTGTAGAAGGATTTGATTATGGTTTCTGCTTTTATGTCTTCCAATGGCAGAACTTCCACCCAATTGGTGAAACGGTCGATAAGGGTCAGGCAATAGGTTTTTCCTTCCGATGGTGGTAGAGGTCCAATCAAGTCGATGTGGACGGTTCCAAACCGCTCATCAGGTTTCCCGAATTCACCATACTCAGTTTTGGTATGACGAGTTATTTTACTCTTCTGGCAGTTTATGCATCCCTTAGTCCAATTCCTAATGTCTTTGTTTATATTAAGCCATATATAACGTGAGGTCACTTCTCTGACTGTAGTCTTAATTCCTGGATGAGACAGTTCATGAATTGATGTGAAAATGTTCATCCTGAATTCTTCTGGAATATAAGGCCTTATTCTGTTAGTAGAGATATCGCACCAAAGGGTTTTTCCTGAAGGCAAGCGATGCTCTTTAAAAATCAGCGACTTGTTTTGTGACCGAAGATTCGATAATTCAGCATCGTCTTGTTGTTTCTCAGCAATGATGTCGTAATCAATCGAGATGATTTCAGATAATCTTGACAACGTATCAGCCACCATGTTGTCTTTGCCGCTGACGTGCCGAATCGAAGTCGTGAATTGGGAGATATATTGCAACTGTCTAACTTGACGGGGAGAAGCCTTTTCGAGGTTTTGTTGGAAAGCGTAGATCAGTGGTTTCTGATCAGTAAAAATGGTAAAATCTCGACCCTCCAAGAAAAATTTAAAATGTTTGATTGCCGAAAAAATAGCTAGCAATTCGCGATCATAAGTGCTATATTTGGTCTGGCTTTCGCTCAATTTCTTTGAAAAGAACGCTATGGGCTTCCAAGCTCCATCTATGAAATGTTGTAGGACTGCACCCATAGCTCTGTCGGAAGCGTCGGTAAATAGAGCTAAAGGACATTCGGGGTCAGGAAATGTCAATAGTGCTGCTTTTGATAATTCTGTTTTGCACTTTATAAATTTCGTTCAGCTTCTTCCGTCCAGGGGATAGAGCGCTTGTCATTTTTCTTAGAGCCCCTTCAAGAAATCGTTCAAGATAGCTTGATCTTCAGCTGCATTCTTCAAGAATCGACGATAAAAATTTAACATCCCTAAAAATCTTCTTAGATCTTGCACCGTTTCAGGTTTTTTGTAATCCACTATGGCTTGAACTTTCGATTCTGTTGGTCTTATTCCTTCTGGAGTGATCCAATATCCTAGGAATTCGACGTTATTGACGTTTAGGACGGTCTTCGCTTGGTTGATGCGTAGTCCATATTGATCCAGTCTCGAAAAAACTGCTCTCAAATGACTCTCATGTTCTTCTTCGGATTTCGAAGCTACAAGGATGTCGTCCAAATATGGGAAAACCAAAATCCAGACCCCATAAAACTTGGTTGATGAACCTCTGGAATGTAGCAGGTGCGCCACATAATCCAAAACTCATCACCTCGAACTCGAACAGTCCAAACGGGGTGATAACAGCCGTTTTCTCTCGATCTTCCTCATTGATTGGGATCTGGTAATAAGCCTTGAAGAGGTCTATTTTTGAGTAGTAACGGGTCTTCCTCAATATGTGGTTGAAGTCCTCGAGTTTAGGGATCGGATACCTATCTGGTATGGTCACACTGTTAAGTTTTCTATAATCACCGCAGGGTCTCCATGAGCCTTCTTTTTTCCTTACCATGTGTAGGGGGCTTGCCCACGGCGATCTAGATGGTCGAATTATGTGGTTGTCCAGCATGTATTGGAATTCTTTTTTAGCGATCTTCAAGAGCATGCTGTTCAATGGTCTTGCTCTTGCAAAAACTGGAGGACCTTTTGTTGCTATAAAGTGCCTAACGTTGTGCTGGACTTTGGGCCTCAGCAGGTTTGGAATGGTTATATTCGGGAATGAAGAAAGAATATTATAAAATTTTGAATTCTTGTCTAGGGTGCTGATGCCACAACTCATTGAGGTTACTGCGCCTCTAATTTTCAGGTTAGTGTAACCATCAACAAGTTGCCTGTTTTTTAAATCAATTAATAAATTGTGCTCTTTGAGGAAATCAGCTCCTAGAATACCTTTGGACACTCTTGCTGTGATGAAGCGCCATTTGAAATTTCTTCGTAGTCCCAAGTCGACGTCCAATATCTGAAATCCATAAGTTGGAATGAGGCTTCCATTAGCAGCATACAATTGTATGTCCTCCGTAGGTGTACCGTTGCCTTGGAATGGGATAAGGGAAACATCTGCCCCGCTGTCTATTAAAAATCGCATTCCCGTTTTTGCGTCCGTGACGAATAATCTGGATTTGCGACAAGCGTTTGTCCATTGGGCAGTAGGATCTGTCGCCGCTTCCCCTACCCGCTGGAGTTTCCCGATGGCTTCTTCCATTGACAGGGCGAAGTGCATTTATCTGGGCGGCACTTGTTTCCAAACCTGTAATGGAAATAGCAGTATTTGCCACTTGGGTTGTACTTTCTTGAGCGAGATCGTGATCGCTGTCTTGGACGAGGCGAATTGGAACGCCAGTTCTGCCTAGTACGATTCTCGAGCTTCAAAGTTGCTATTTCCTCTTTAAGTGACGCAATTGTAGCAGTCATTTCCTCAAATGTTGGGTCTTTGTTCTTACTTTCATAAACTTGTAGTCGAGGGTTCATTTCCTGAATTTTATCAGCCATCTCTGCAAGCTTGTCCAGGCCTTCCTCGCTCACTACTAGTATATTTTTTATGATTTCAGGTAATTTGTCCATCCATAATGTTTGGAGAACTTTTTCCGAGATGTCTTTATCGGTTTTGAGGGTTCTCATCTTCCTCAGTAATTGGCTAGGCTTTAGGTCGCCTAATTCCAGTCCAGTTAGTAGCTTCCTTAAGATTTTTTCCTCGCTCTCTTTAAAAATTGAAACGAGACGATTTTTGGCCGTTGTATATTTGTTATTGTTCTGGGAATCTTGGATTATATCCCATAAATTCTCTACAATTTGCGGCTCTAGTTGGGACACTAAATAGTTAAATTTTGTGGACTCTAGGGTTATTCCCGAAATGGCAAACTGAGCTTCCACTTGGTAAAACCAAATCTCTGGTTTGTCTGACCAGAATGGCGGTATTTTAATCGAGACCTTATTAGTCTCCGCTTCCTGTTTTACTTGCATTTTTTTAAATTATTACTAAAAAACTATATCAAAGATCAAAAATGCAAGATTAAAATTACAAAAGCTACTTTTTAAAAATAAAAATTATGCAAAATTAAATATCGAACTGGACCGTGGCAATTTTAACCGGTCTGTGGCACTATCTGAGGCACTAAGAAATACTATGATGTCGACAAACTTAAGGTTTGCGCACCCTCTCCCTTTTATTTCAAAAAGTCTCTCGACTTATACAGACATAGAATTTTAGTTAAATGGTATTCTAACAATAAAGAAATATAACAAACTGTTTACAATAGAATATAAAACAATTTAAAAAAGAATAATTAAATATCCACATTTAAAAAATGTAACTTTTATAAAACACAAAGTCTAACACAGCGCCATCTAGGTGTGGCAATTGGAATTATTTAACCCTACAATAGATTATAAACACAAGGTCTTGGTATTGTTACCTTGTGTTGATAACAGTAACTATTTAAAACATGCTGTGATATTTTATCTCTTTTAGCACTTTTGTCTGAAGATGGTAACAACACTGTTACCGAAACGTCACACACCTATTTATTTATTTGGATTTGATCTTATTACCTTGAATTTAAAAATTGTTATAAGCCTAGTATTTTAATTATAGAATTTATTATTAGGGACCTGAAATTAGGTTTGTTATAGGGGCAGTTTGTTATTATAAAAATCTCAAAGTTTTTTTTTTTTTGCTAAAATAATGGCATTTTCCAATGGAATTGAATTGGAAATAACCTTAAGTTTTTTTTTATAAGAGAAGTTTTGCTATGTTTATGGCTCGTTTTAGACAAACTCTACTGTAGTCGCCATCAAGGAAATATTTTTTCATAATATACAAAACTTTTGCAAAATTGAGATCTTCAAGTGTTTAGTAGAAGTGCTATTCAACATTTTCACATTATCTAAAATTAATATGGCAAAAGAGAGCTACTTTTTTTTAATATAAGGTTGTTGCAAAAGTTCATGTTTTTTTTTAAAACATTATAATAAAAGAAAATAAGACTTAATCCAAATAATTTATTAGTGTGTGACATTTCGGTAACAGCGTTGTTACCATCATCAGAGAAAAGACTAAATGAGAAAAATTACAACAGCAAGTTCTTAAATAATACTGTTATCATGTGTTTAAACAAGATAACAGATAAGGAAAAATAGTTTTTTTAAGACAACTTGAAATATTCTTTTTAGAATTATCAATAAATTATTTGAATTAGGTCTTATTTTTTCTTTTATTATATAATCTATAATCCAAATTGTGCTTTATCATTCTTAAAACATTGTTTTTCTTATTACTTGGCGAATAATATTATTACGGCAAATACATATTATACATAATACAATTACTTTATACATAATACAAAGACATTATACATAACGGTGAACAATATTATGGTGAATAATATTGGTATTTAAATTTTTTGCAAGTGCTTAAGAATTTTTTAGACAACCTCATATTTGAATCTAAATACACCCATACCTCGCTTTGCTTCAGGGTTACGTTCCAAAAAAACACGACGCAAATTGAAACGACGCAAAGTGAAAATAAATTTTCTATAGAAAACCATTTAATGACCGAAGATAGGTTCCAGGCATACGAAAATACTACCTTTTAAAAATAAAATTGAACAAAGTAAAATTTTTTCAAACAAAAATAATATACAAAAAACGTATTCAATTAAACAAAATAAACTACATATTAATTTAATTTATTAAAATTTAATTTAAATTAATCACTGTCTGATGAGTCCATAGTGGCTGTTGTCGTAGGTCGGCTTTCTTTGACAAAAAATTGGTCCATTGTTTGTTGAACAGCTTTTTTTTTTTCAACGTAAGATAAATTTCCTTGTAGCAATTGATATTCGTAGCTACCGTCTGGGACACTTTTAAACTCCTTCCGCTGTCAGGATCGTTTTTAAAAAAAATCTCCATAGCTTCGTCAATCAAACACATTGCTTTAGAAATTTATTTGGAGGTTAAATTTTGTTCTTTTGAGATTTCTATTAAACGGTCACTGTCGTCTTCTTCATTAGCAAAATGCAATTCCAGTTGCAATAGTTCTTTATTAGAGAATTCTTGGTTGTGCGAGGTTAGCAATTCATTTATGTCTGTCTCCTCCCAAATTTTGATGGCATGGCACAATCAAAAATAAAGGTATTGCCATATTTTAGGAAAAAAAAAAAATTAAAGACTCAAATCCAAAACAACGCAACTTCGAAAATCTAATGAGGCACGGTGAAAATCTATAAAAATTAAGCAGCGACGCAACTTAGAAATAAATGCAAAACGAAACGACACAAAGCGAGGTATTGGTGTAATAATATACTTAAGAAACTTGATGACTTTCCTGTGCTGATATCTCATTTAATGAAGAAGCTCCACAAGTTGGTAAAAAAGAGAGAAAGGAGCCAATTACCAATCAATAGAGAACTCATTTCGAACTATAATAATTTAAAAATGGAACCAAAACTAAAATATCTACAAATTATTCATGGTACAGATTATTAGACATAAATAGACTTTCAAAAATTATTGAATAATATATTATAATAAATTAAAAGATAAAAAAAAAAGACAGACTTACATCTCTTGCAAGATAAAAAGGTGTCCTATTAAAAGCTGAAAATTCCAAAATCGATAAAAACCATGCAAAAACTGTGTTATATGCAATGGGGGTCGGTGGAAGGATGGTCTAAACCGTTAGTTTTCGACCGCTACGACCCGGGATCAAATCCTACATTGGGCACTTTTTTCTGATTAAAAAAATGCTCTAATGGCCCTCAATTCTTTGAAAAGTCCAACCCCACCAGCGAGTGCAAGTAACCAAACAGGGCTCTGGCACATTTGTAAGTGCAAAAGTCAAACTGCTTTTCACAGTGTAGTAATGTGGTGTACTTATAGTAAAAGCAGTCACCTACTTCTACCCACCATGATTATCAAGTCTGTACCACATGTACTAGGGATAATTTTTAAAAAATGAAGAAGCTCCACAAGTTGGTAAAAAGAGAAAGGAGCCACTTACCAATCAATAGAGAACTCATTTTAAACAATACAAATTTTAAAAACGGAAATAAACCCAAACTAAAATCTCTGCAAATTATTCATGGTTCAAACATAAATAGACTTTCAAAGATTAAAAAAAACAGACATATATCTCTTAGCAAGGTAAGTAGGGGCCATATTACAACCTGAAAATTCCCAAAATAGACAAAAACTATGCCAAAACTGTATTACAGTAGAACCTCCCTGTAAAGGACATCTAATTTCAGAGCCAAAATGTCCCTTAGGAAGAGGTGTCCTTTTACCGGAGAGTTGCTAAATTGTAAAAATGGTAATTTTGCAAATGAAAACTGTCCTTTGTTGAGAGGTGTCTGCTAAAGGGAGGTTCTACTGTATATGCAATATCTCAGAGCCCTCTTTAAACAGATTCTGTTCTGTTCCAGAATAGCCACAGAATATCTCAAAATCTACAATTTCCATAAATCAATTCCTTTATGGATGTGATATTTGGCAACAACCAAAGAACTAGAGTTCTAGAAGGATGCTCAAGATTAAATTAACAGATAAGGTAACAAACAGAAGATTTAATAGAGAGTATCATCTTCTAAATAAAAGAACCAAAAGAAGAAATGGAAGTTTTCTGGGCATATATTCTGTAATCATTAGATCATATAATGACCATAGTGTAGTGATACAGATTGAATAGAGAGTTTGACCAAAAAGGATTATTTTGTCAATATAAAAGAGTGTCATTAGAAAGTATGGAATTTCATAATTGAAAAGAAGTGGAAGATGACAATTAAAATGGTGTTTCCTAATTACTGACTTCCATATTAGAGATGGCACTACTTGATAACTACCATTGCCAGTACAAGAAAATAAGACCTTTTCCAAATAATTTAATAGTGTGTGACG